>JAODTK010000272.1:0-36289 GCA_026419785.1 Sclerodactyla briareus | reverse complement strand
CAAAACACTTCTGGGACTGAAATTTTGACAAAGAATTTTAAAAAAACCGAAACAAAATTGAAAAAATGACACATTTTTCTATTGACTGGCTCTATTATTTTTTATTTTGCCCGAAAAAAATCACGCATTTTCCCACTAAAGTGATGTCGAGCAAATTTCCAGATGCGGGCAAAATCTAGCTCACATGGAAGGGTCTATGGGGCACGGACATACCTCTAAAAAGAGGTATGGTAGTATGGAGTCCCGAGAAGAATATAATGTAAAAATAATTATAATAATGATACTGATGATAATAATGATGATGATGATAATGATGGATTATGAAATGGATGATAGATGATAATGATAATACTAATAAATTCATCATCATCATCATCATCATCAGCATCATCATAATAATAACTCTCGTTCTTATATAGCGCTTTTCCATGTCGAAGACCCTCGATCGAATCGCTTCACAAGATATTACCCCTGATCATTAGTGACTCCGTCACATCCATTGACTTGTTTCTCCCTCGACGCTCATTTTGTACGTCAATTCTCTTGTCCCCCCGTGAGACTTCCCATCATCAAGCAGCCACATACGACGCTTGATACTCTTCACGATCACCTCCACAAGGTACCCACTCTACCACGTGGTGCGTGGAAACATTTCAAGGAAACATGCCTCGTCCAATAGCACCTGCGAAAAAGTCCTCGGCTTTCCCTGGGCTCCGACTCGCAATCAATGTTTTTGGAGTCTGGACTCTGGTCTCTACCGACTGACAGTATCCGCTTCCAGACTGTAAGGAATAAACATTTGATCAGTTTCCGGAATTTATTGTCAATTTCAGTGATGCTGCTTAATGCCATAAGGCCCGGGAAGTACCATTTCTTGCAATCTGTGTTGTCTGTAAAGCGACTTTTCTTGAATGCTACGCGCCAACCGAAGCTGACGCTCAACTTAGATGGCAATTATCACGTATGTCCTCCTCCCATATTCAATACAAATCGCTGCCCCAGATATTGACTACGATGTCCCACCGTTTTAGCAAATCAGAGTGTGTGTACCTCTGAGTTAAAATTACCGGATAGTTGGGACAGTAGGCCCATTTAATGGATGGGCTGATAGAGGAAGTAACTTACGATCTTAAGGGCTAGTATGGCAACTATGGCAGGATGGAAGAATGTAAAGAGAATCATATATAGATATCATTCTTGTATCATCTTCGACTGAATCGGCGACGTCTTAACACTTTCGATAGCTCGATTTTTTTCTCTCATTAAACTGGAAATTGCAGACATGCGATCATGGTTTTCGAGACTGTTAGTCAGCTGAAAACAAACAACCCTGCAAGTGCCTTTTCCCGCATCTGACAGTTCTGGAGGGTCTTAAAATTAAAAAAATCTTCATCTGGGGGCGCTCGCGCCAACCGATGGTGCGCTCGGCTTAGATAGTATCCATCGCCCGTAATCCCCCAATACCAGAAACAAATCGACGCCACTGCTACACGACGATTCAGGATCGTAGGGGAAGGTGCTCTCACCCCTACAATGAGATCGAAAGTGGGAATCACTGGTTTCCCACGAGCATAACGATTTCGTCCTGATTTACAACGAAACTTGGTTGTGGGGGTGGCGAAAAGTTGACACTGAAAAACATTAATGGTATAAGGGTCACCAAAGTCAAATTGTGTTTTCCTCTGACTGTCTGATTTCGCTGACTTTGTCACATTTGAACAAAATGTGACTGGGAATGTGGACTTTAAAGTTGGGTACTGAGAAAACAGGAGGGCATTCAAAGTCATCGGAAGTTCAAATGGACATAATTAATGTGTTTCTCTGGCGAGTTCACGAAGACCATTCCTCTGCGGGTGATAAACACGTCGGGGCGGTTTACCCGCCCTGCACATGTGCGCATGTCCTATTTCGACTTGGAACTATCAGATGAATTGGCTTCCCTGTATCGAACTTCTAGAGAGGAAATTCCATTCTGCAAATTTAATTTTTTCAAAGGATGAAAAATCTTAGGGGAGATGACGGAGGAGCAAAACGAAGTAATGCAGATTCATGGATGACCTCTTGCTTCCCTTGTATCGGCGTCTCGAAGCGAACAGTGTCAACAGCAACAGTACTTCGGTGTATTGGATGATTAAGTACCTTGCCAGCCGTTCCTGTCAAGACTTCCATTCCAAAGCTTTCGCAATCATTGGGATGAAAATATGCTATTCCTGATGTAAATTATTGCAGTCAAATCTGGCGCTCTCGCTGGATTTGCTCCAATTAGTGGTACGTGGATCCCAGATACACGCACGTATTGCTCAGGCAAGTGTTTTGGAGCAATCTCATTTCATGCCTGTTGTACACAATGAGGGAGAATCAGGTGCGTACCGAGAGGTTTGTCTTGGTGGAGGGGGAGGTGGGGGTTTGAGGTCGGAACCCAGAGAAGTGCGCCTCATAAAGGGCCTCAACCTCCCTATTGGCAAAAAGTACAATTTTATGGGCCCCCGAGAAACATGCTGCTGCAAAACCGTCTACTGAACTGCCTGAAAAAAAAAAAAAAAAAAAAAAAAAAAAAAAAAAACAAAAAAAATAAAAAAAAAAAAAAATGAAAAAACAAAAAAACAAAAAAAAAAAAAAAAAAAAAAAAAAAAAAAAAAAAAAAAAAACAAATAATTTTTTTTAAAAATTAAAAAAAAAAAAAAAAAAAAAAAAAAAAAAAAAAAAAAAAACAAAAAAAAAAAAAAAAAAAAAAAAAAAACAAAAAAAAAAAAAAAAAAAAAAAAACAAAAAAAAAAAAAAAAAAAAATCAGTTTTTGGTTAAAATATTATTGGTCACCTGTGGTCATGGTTGGTTTTCTGACCCACCTTTTCCCCTCTGGTGGTACGCACTGGGGGGAAATAGAACCCCCATGTTCCCCATTGTGACTGATACATTTTCAACAAAAAACAAAAAAAATTTGCATTTATTTTGCAATAGGCGGTGCTTAACTGAGGGGCGCCCTCTCTTTGCCAATTCCCCCCCCCCCCAGATAATTCTCATCGGTACGCCACTGATCTCTGTGGCTGTTGGTGAACCCATTATACAAGTCTTTTCGAAGAATTTCTAAAACATCGTTGCCTTAAATGTGGTAGTGTGTTCATAAGGTTGGCCAGCTCAGCTCTGTTTTTTCATTTTCCTCCCTATTGTATCTCCAGCTTCAGGATAATTATTGTTTGGCCTTCGCCGTAAACCTCGCCGCCTCCGCGTCCGCCGCCTCCGCGTCCGCCGCCTCCGCGTCCTGCCGCGTCCGCCGCCGAAAATTCCGTGTTAGCGCAATAATTCTTCACGCTTTTACTGATCCGAGTGAACTTAAACTTGGCACACGTACATGGCCGACCCAGGAAAATGTCGCAGCGTTTCGAAAGTGGGCTTCGTGTCATGATTGCTGCCCTCTATTTGTGCAGGTTTCACAATAACGGAGAAATTGAGTTTGGTCCCGATTTACAAACGAAAGAGTTGCGTGGACTTTCGATTGTTTCCGAAAAAAACATCGCATTGATTTCGAGGTCACTGGAGGTTGGGGTCAAATTTGCGATATATTTCACGATTTTTCTCACCTCGTCATATTTTACACGAAACTTAGTGGTTGTGGACTTTGGCTGGTCCCGAAGAACATGCGGTGATTCAAGGTCACCATAGGTCAAGTTGGCAAAATTTCCGCCGATTTTCACAACTTTTTCGCGCCGCATTTTACCTGAATATTAATTGCTTAGGCAAGGCGTTAAAGTATATATGTCATGGAGAGTACTCAGAGTAGGGGGGCACAAGGACCGTTTCCTGAGGACACCTTGTGTTGCGGTAACAGGCGGAGACGAAACACTTCCAATCATGTCCCCTTCGTATTTTCCCAGTGGGCCGGCCGCGTATAGCAGCCATGTTGGACAAAAATACCTATATTTTATGGTAACCTATCTTTCAATTTATTTAGCATTATTTCTAATTTATGGTAGCCATTATTTCCCTAATTTATGTAGCTTTATTTCCAATTAGCTAGCATTAATCCTTAGCCATCAGAAGACAGGAATATACGCCAGCATAAATTAGAATATATGGTACCATATATTTCGAATATATGCTAGCCATTGCATTCGAATGATTGCTTTAACATATTTTCGAGTATATGCTAGCATTAATTCGAATATATGATACCAATAATCGAAATATAGCCACCTTAATTCGAATATATAGTTTTAGTTAGTTTAGTGAATAAGGGTCAGAAGACAAAATCCCCATAAACAACCCCCGGAAGCCACAACATCCCATCCCGGGAACGAAAATGCACCAAACCACTCAATAATAATTCGCCCTGTGATTCCTGAAAAATAATCAAGACTGTTCTTGACGCATTCACACTCTTAGAGAGAACAAATTTTCAGGCAGACCAATTCCCGCATTGATCAACTCTCTGCGAGAAAGAAATATTTACGAATGTCCAATCTCAGCGCGTGCCCACGAACTTGGACAGTGGCCTCTAATTGCAGTACATTGGGAAAATTCAAAGAGTATGGAAGACAGCCATCGAATCCATGGACAATTTTGGTAAACCTGATCAAGTCACCTCACCCCGAATTCCCGCCCTTAGCTCCATGGTAGTTAGACGAGACGCCTTATCTTTTTTTTCTTTCTGCTTCCTAGTATAAATTTTTCAGACAGTCCCAATCATGTCGAGTTGCCCTACGCTGAACTTTTTCAATAACCTGCTTGTCTTTTGCAAGTAGGGAATTCCACACTTGTACGAATATTCCCAGGATGCGGTCTCACCAGTTCTGGAAACAGCCGGACAACAATATCATTAGCAAGAACTGAAGTGACGTCTAATCAAGCCAAGAATCCAATTAGCCTCTTAAGCAGCTTCGCTCACACTGCTTAAAGTTTCAAAGAAGAATCAAAAACAACCCCACACTAAGATCTTTTTCTGAAATCACCGCCTGATATTTTTGGCCATTTACCTTGAGGAAGCTTTTTTGCGGATTGTGAAACCAACATGCTTAACTTTTGCACGTGTCGACATTGAAATCTTTGCCAGTCGGAAAACCATTTGGAAATTATATCCAGATCCCTATGACAATTTCACATTCAAGCATCATCAATTCATTCGAACCGATCTCCCGATACAACAACTTGTATCGTCTGCAAACTTCTTAACCCTGGAATGACCAGAAACCTTCAAGATCGTCAATATGCGCCAGAAAGAGTAACGGCCCGCGAACCGATCCCTGGGGAACACCGACTATTGACCTTTTGCCAAGAAGACGACCGCCCATTATGACAACTCGTTGTTCCCTATTATGAAACCACTCACGAATCCACTTAATGACATTCCCCTCAATGCCAAAGCTCTTCCACTCTCAACTGAGCAGAGACCTCATGAGGAACCATTGGTCAAAGCCTTTGCTGAAGTCCAGGGAAAATTATAATCAACAAAGCATGCCGTTGTCACAGAACGGTGTAAAACCTCTTCATAATTTCCAAGAGATTAGTCCAAACACGAACGATTTTTCCCTAAACCATGCTGAGAATCCCTAATCGATCTTTGCTCATTGAATAATCACCCATAGGATCCCGAATGATTGATTCATTACCCTTGCAGACAACACTAGAAGACGACTGGCCTGTAAGTAACAAGAAAGAACCGTTTACCTTCTTGAAAATAGGAGAAACATTTGCTCCCTCCAATCATCCGGAGCAATACTTCGCAGAGTCTTCTTGAAATAAAGCTAATGTCGACAGACCTCTGTCGGGGCAAGTACTTTAGTAGGATAGGATAAACTCCGTCAGGTTCAGGAGATGGGTGGTATGGGCACTTTGAGCTCTGCAGTTTTTCTTCTTCTCCTTTACTAAACCGGCGACACACCATATTCCAATACTAACTTTGCGGGGAAACCCCGACAACTAGGTCCCCCAAATTATCCAAGGTCTCATGAGTAAAACAGACGAGAAATAAATATTGTGAACCTTAGCCATCTCCTGACTATCGCTGAGTGAGTTACTACAAGCCCGCGATCTGGAATCTATCAAAGGACCAATGCTGTCCTTGACTTTTCTGCTTCCTCCTCCCCCTCCCATAAGATAAAATCACGAGGATTTTTCGTGATGTTAGAGTCAATCCTGGGGGGGGCCTCCAAATCAAGTTTAGCACCCAGAAAACTAAACGCTGGACCAGCTTTTGCGACTTTGAAATGCTCTACATTAGACACGGACCCAGAAGACGATAAAGTCGCCATAATGATCTCTTACGGTTTGATGGCCGGAAAACTTTCCCTATCATGGCCAAGAAGGCCTCTTGTTCTTACTTACTGCGACGTTTTTCTCAAGGAACGTAAACTTTCCATAACCTCGTTAACCTTTCAATGAAACCATTCCAAGAGTCAAACGCATCGTACTTCCTAACAATTTACGACGCCAATCTATTTCGCTAAAGAACCTGAAAGGCATCGACATTGGCCTCGCCAACAAGGAACAAGCTCACACTCTGTGGGATATTTGACGGACAAACACTTGAAAGCCTAAATATCGTGATCACTTGCACGAGCTTACCTAGCTCTCTACATTATACTACCGAATCGATCACTGCTCAAAACGAATCAAAATATTCCCCCGCTTCTGGTAGGAAAATGTACATGCTGAGACAGGAAACAATCCTGCGGACATTGAAAGCCAGATCCTTTACTGCCACTAGTACCTCAGACCAAGAAATATCTGGATGATAGAAATCACCCATAATGATTGTACTCTTCCTAAACACTTCGAAAGCCTGTCTGAAAGGAAGAGAGTTTCCTCAGAGGCTATTTGGAAACGGTACACAACGCCAACTAATGGAATAACTGGTATCCAGTGAAGTTGCGGGCATTCAAAAAAAACACACCCAAACAGATTTCCCTCCCAACACACGCACAACCAATAGCGGCCTTCTCAAACGTAGTTCGCGTGTCAGACCTCACATACAACAAACTCCACCACCAATGCCAGGAGAGTATCGGTCCGCATCTTGGCTCTAAACAACATAACCAGGAGGTGAACTTCGTCTTGGAAATATCACTGTTCCACACGACTCCTGTAATACCACAATGACGTCAGGCTTGTTGCGTTCCTGGACAAAATCTGCAACTCATTCACATTTGTTCCGGATACTTTGAACATTAGCACAGAAGAATGACAGCTGGCTAACATATCTATCGCCATTGTTGATTTCGCCAAGACCCCCACTCGATGCTTACATAAACAACCCTGCCTAAACCTACGTACCCCAAAACCCTCGCCCCCAAATTTATTTAAACAACCTTCCACGCAGACATTTACCAACTGCCCTAACACTGTAAGCCCGCGCCATTAAAGTGAAGACCATCTAGCAGAAAAGATCCCTCCTTTCCCCAGAAACCCACGAAACATCCACACACTGAACGCCCACTGGTATCGGGTACCATTGATTCGAATATATGCTAGAATTAATTCGAATAGTCATGGATATTATTTCTTTCGAATATATGGGTTTCCATTAAGTCGAATATATGCTATAATCGAATATATGTTAGCATATATTCCGTTGCCGCTGATTGATTGATTTATGACTTCCGGTACAATGGTAATTTGAAAGGTCAGTCGAAAAAATGTGACGCGATAAGCTTCAGAACGGAGGGGGCCTGTAGATTACTGATCAGTCCACAACCCCCCTTGTTTTTGTTGGTTGTTTTAATGTTCATTTGAAGTCATGCAAGAACCCGGTTTTTGGTACCATCTCTAAGGATGGATTCCATAAACACGGCAAGAACATTTTAAAACCCATTGAGTTCATTGTCAATACTGGGAAACCTGAAAACCTCAAGTCATTACACTCATATTTGCTGACCTCCCATGTTGCGTGGAGCCGGTTTGCAACAGCATTCAGCATTGCTGGTCGTACTTGACCTCTGATCGGATCAATTCATCGAGATTCAGCCGCGTTATTGCCTTCGCGGTTCTCCTTGGGATGAACTAAAGTTCCAGTGTACAGCAATCTCCGCACGTGTCTTTAAACCAGGTTGTCATCATGGGTTTTTACCATAGGCGTCGGATACTGGGGGGACAGGTGACACGTCCCTCCACCTCTGACCGTGAGGAGGACAACAATGTCAAATTCCCCCTCAGCACTTTTTGACGTGTGGGGGAATGGAATGCATGAAAATGCAGGTTTTGTGATTTGTCATTTTGGGCGCGGATATTGCAGTGGTAAAGCAACAGCCAAATGATGGGGCCCAGATCTTTCTTTATGTACCTTGGCCGCCTAATTTTTTTCGCATATTCCCCTGTGGTTTTAATGCCAAAACATTTCCGCGCGCGTGTCGCGCGGTTGTGTTTTTTCCCACGGTCGAATCGCCATTATGAAGAAGTATTTTTCTTCTACTCATTTCCTGTAAACATATTTCTTTCTTTCAAAATGTTTCAAGGACCTCAAATTCATAGCTGACTCCTCTAAAGCAACATATGATTTTTAGATTGTTGGCATTATTTTTCGAACGATTCAACCTTCAGTTATAGCTGACTCCTCTGAGCAGCAATTTACTTACTCTTCCAAACCCAATTAACTATTTACATTTATTAATTGAATACCCCGTAATAACAATTTACAATGTGCCGAATCAATTGAATGTGCCATTATAGCCGTTCGGACAACTGAAGAGCCGCCATATCATTTCGTCTACATTCATCATTTCTTGCAGACCATGAAAACTGCTCGAAAGTTTGGCATCCAAAGTCCAGGTCTAAACTATAGGGTCTCTCATGAATCCCTGATTTAAACACGAGCATCCATAGCTTTGCCTCTCGAACCCATTATCCGGCGCGGTTCTATGAGCCCCCGCCCCCCCCCCCCCCATCCAAAAAAAAAAATCATTTGTACGGTTCGCCGCCACCCGATTATGGCGCTCCGCTTAGACGGTCACGTCATACATACCCCCCCCAACCCAACGCACAAGAAAAAAATATTCCTGCCTCTTACAACGCGCCTTCCCATTCATACTGCGAAAAACTCCATTTAGTCGGAAGTAACGTTAGCACGTTTTGCATTTAGGTTGATCGGCGTGGACGCCTATGATTGTATGAAAACTTTATTCTTTATAAAGTGTTTGTAGCGATGTGCTTTAACCGCCAACAAGTTTTCTTGCTGGTTGTGGCATTTACAACAGGCTTCATTTTTAGCCCTAGCTGGTATACACCGCATAGTCGCTATTCGGTAACTTCGAACCCCAACTTGGGAGATCCTCTTGAAAACGGTAGATATTTTCCTGAGGTCAACGTTCCTGCCCAATATAGTCATATATACATAACAGTACAGTCAGGTGGCATTAAACCAAGTTAGGGCAACCCATTTCACAGGCGCCGAGGCATTGCAAATCAGTTGAGATCCGGAACTCAAGTAGCTCAGTGACCCTAATTTCGTAATAGTGACTTGACGACCTATACTTTTCTCACCCCCCTCCCCCCCCCCCACCCCTCTCACCACCAACCCCATTGTCGTTCACTGAGAATCTCTGGCAGCCACTCGATTCAACCTTCATGTACCGAGAGTACTTCTCCTGCTATCTAGTGGACCTATACTTTCGAAATTTTCCATGCTGATCCGTGTCCATTAATTCCTATCTTGTCACTTTGCCGGTCAGATATTAATAGCTAAAATTAATGGGGTTGGGTTCCTATGGTCCCACCTGTTTTTCGTAATCGAAACGTGCCGTGGGTTATTCGTGTCTAGTTTGTTTGTAATCACTTCTACAAAATTGGTACAGGTGTCTCATTTTAATACTCCTACTTGACCCGCATCTGTGGGACCTTCGACCTTAATGTGACTTCCCCGACCTTTAAACCAGTTTTAGGGCCAATTGACTTTTTGTCGTCCATTTTCCATTCTTTGCCGAAGGCAAAATTTCTCTGCACTTCACTGTGTGTATGTGATGCTTTCTCGTGAACACGATAAGTGGAAGACGCAATGTCACGTTGGTTGGCAATACTTGGTTGGTGGATTACCCATAGCAGTAGATAGTAACTGTTGTTTTCGGTGCTGCTCTCGATTATATTCATGGTGGGCAGGGCTTGGAAGCAATCGTTTAAATGCTCGTATCTCGAGAACCGATGTCTAATCGACTCTGACTTGCTTTGTTGACATCATTCTGGGCGGCGCAGGTAGGCTCCGCTCTGAATATCATCATACCTCATCAATATTCATGAGAGGTGTGGCTTCGATCATTCTTTCAATCCTGATATGAAAACGTATGTCCATTCTCCTCCCAAACTCACTTTGCTGATGTCTCATCATTAGAAGATACCCTAGTATTTTTAAGCACTGACCTCGCGGTAATATTCCATTGTCTCATACTTGGGTGTATATTACCCTTGGTTTTGGAGCTAGTTTGGTTTTGGAGCTGATCTTCATTCATATTCATGAGTGGGGCCGGGGCTTAGAAGCAACGCTTCAAAATATCCGTTAAACAAATATAAGTGGAAGACACATACGGTCAGATTGATCTCATACTGAGTGGTATGGCCTGTGGGAGGGGCTTCGGCGTAATTCCTTTGTAATCCTTTCATGCTAATATCTGGGATAGCTTCCTTTGTCAGATGTCAAAACATACCTTCTGATCAAAATGCTCCATGAGTTGACCTTGTGTCACCTTTTGCGCGAAGAGATCGTAGCTCGATATCTTTGCTGCAAAAATTTAGCGCAGTTCGGATTTTCGAGAAATCGTTTGGCTGTTTTTGTGGTACATTTCTCATAAAAAACGGGCAGATCATCAAAGGTCGCAAGGTCAAACAAGGTCAAAACGTCAAAATAGTAATTAAATTTCTGCAAGAAGGATTCTGGTGAATGCCTCTGATATGGCTAATAATTTTGGACATAGTGTATTTATGCCATCGAGAGGAACATTTTTCATAACTAGAAGCACCCATGGGCTGTAAGCTCAAACCGCACGAATATTTTGTACCAAGACGAATGTACTATTATCTGTTAAATGTTCAAGACCATGAGGCCAAGAGGCAGTTCAAACAAAGGCCTATTGTTCCCTGTACGACTTTTGACATGATCTTCTAGGGCCAAGATTAGTAGCAGTAATTCACCGTGTGCTCGTTTAGTCAAAACAACATCGACGACAAATCACCGATGACTCCACAGGGACATTATGGACTCCGTTTCAATAAAAAAACATACTCGCATGCCAAAAATGATAATCTTGAAATGTTACAGATAATAGCTATAGTTGCCACTTCCAAAGACATTTGACCTTGACCTTCAACAAAGTCAAAACATTTCCCATGGGCCAATTAACATTGGTTCCAAGTTCGGTCGACATCGTTACGAAGTGACTTTTCGGGGGTCAAAAAGGCAATTGTTGACAACACTGGATAGATAGATAGATAGATTCAACTGACAAAACTAATTTACCTTGAACCCGTCCATTCAATATGACACAATCACCCCATCCACATTACACACACTGAACCATTCATTCATCTCATCCGGTACCATCCAATATAATCACTGTATGAAAATCCCAGAATTATAAATTTAGGCCAACGGGGTAGAATAGAAATTGTGTTCTCTCTTACAAAACGATATGCCAAAACAGGCTGTATGGCGGCTGTATGGCAGACAGAAGAATATATAGTATCACCACATTAGTGGCAGTGTGCCCTCATCTATTCACCGTTCAACAAACGCCAGGTGTTTTTTCTTTCAACAGTCCAACTCACTGAGTTTTGTTCAAATCCCGACGAAGTTAGAAAAATGCTAAAGACACAAATGACCTCCGTGACTTGAAATCACCGTATTGTTTCGGGACCAACTTTTGTCTCCACCTACCAAGTTCGTGTGAATAACATCAGTATTTTCATGTAAAAACCTGCCCAAAAATAGAGACCTAGAGTGAGGCTCACTTCGAATCACTTGAGATGTCACTAGGGGCGGACATGTTGTACCAGGTTCAGATCAATGTCCGAAAAGCGTTGGAACTGGGAACCAGAAATTATGCGCGAGGCGTCTAAAGTTTCCGGCGGCCGGGCGGAGCCTGGGACGGCGGCCGGCTACACACCAAAACCATAATAGCCGGCACTACTATGTCGCGGAGATATAATTATGGGATTTCTTGATGACTGACTGGACTGAAGCCTGACGCTTGGAAAGCATGATCTAGTACCAAGTATGCCGGACCCCTGACAATTCCTTCGTGCCCGGTCACACTATCATGAATCGCGTACTGCGACTCCTTGCAACTAAGTAAAAAATGACACAGTTGTCTGAATCGCGGGAATAGACTCCGTCGAGTTTGCAATGGGTTTGCGACTAGTTGCGTCAGTTGGCAATCCGAGTGAGTTGCTCCATGGTGCATCGGAGGCACAAGAAGCAACTGCTTGCACCTGAAAATGTCTCGCAAATAGACGCAGTCAGTTCGCCGATTGTACTGCAACAATGCTGCTATCTACTGCGCTATCACCGAACTGCGTACAGCAAGTTTGCAATCTACCAATATACAGCAAATTGCACAGACCCCATACCGTACAGCGCCAAGCGTCGTACTGCGCTGTTCTGAGTACCATTCGCAAACTAGCGCAGCACGGCGAACACCGGTTTTTTCTGCATTATCGCCGCACACATGCGAACGTACGCAATAATTCAGAAATTTATTGTTAATATCAGTGATGTTGCTTACTGCCCATAAGGCCCGGGAGGTGCTGCTCTCTGCAATCTGGGGGCTCTATGAGACGAACAATTCTCTTGTACGTCAACTGATGGTAGCCCGAATTGACAAGGAATGAACTCGATCAGATCCTCCAATGACGTTTCTTGAAATATAAATTTCGGAAATTTATTACTTATTTCAGGATGTTGCTTATTGCATAAAGATCGGGCCTCTCGCCAACGCCTGCCAAAAGCGCAAGAAGGGAGACGTGTGCGTGTAGTTCGCTCCCATATGAAGCTGTTTAACCCCCCTCCAGCGAGGTCCGCGTTGGTGTGGTCTGCACTCTGCTGCCATATACAGAACTGCAATTGAGAATGGGAAATAATGGACCTCAGGTGGATATACCCCGTGAAGAAGCGGCCAAATCCCACTGACTATTCAAACGACCAAAGTGAAAAGAACCCATCTACAATTCCCTACCCCAATTTGGAGTTCGGCTCTAGCGTGTTGTCCATTCTTGAGCTATTTCAATTTACTTTTGAAAAACCTAGGATTTATTGACTCACGAGGGGAACGGTGCCAAGGACTCATAGACCCTACACAGTAAATGTTTTAATCATGGCGTCGACTCTGGGGGGAGGGGTGGGGGACCAAAATTTCGCGCGCCCCGAGCGCGCAGACCGACCTTTACTGTGTGCTTTCTATAGTGTCGTGAGCGATGCAAGTTGAAGGTTTTCTGGCGATATGAGCTTTTATGCAAGGTTTCTCCCCAGAAACCAGGTGAGACTATTCTATTTTGTTGTTTTTAACAAAGGTATTCAATAAATGGCCATTGATTATACCTAAAAGCGTTTGGCATACGAGCGGCGGCTGAGGAGTCACACGTTGCTCCACACATTAGGAAGAAAAGCAACGTGTGCAGATCGCGGAACAACCGTTTGGGATGAGATTAGGCACAATTCCTGCAATACAAACCTGCCAAAGTGTATATGGCCACAATGTCATCAGATTGCCGATTCTCTTGCGAAAGCCCGATGATTGCGAAAATTTGTCAATCTGTCTAGTTTTGACGTTTGTGATGTATCTCGATGTCCAGAAATATGCAAACACTTCGTCCGTTTCGGTATCCTGCCTGATTTGTTTCGCTGTCAAGCACTGTATACCACGTGCACGATATCTATGAGATTCCGTGAAAAATATTTTTGTATTCTGGGACTGTAATTCTGGGACTGTATTTTACAAAATGGTCTTCCTGGTCAATCGCATTCCTCGCCAGCTGAATGCATCGATAGACGATGCACTCCAACTTGAACAATATATATCTTGCATTCAATTTCACAAAACCTCCGTGGCCCACGATCCGAACGCGACAAGCAAACACTTGTGGAGCGCGTCGAGATACTCCCCTACATTGTAAGCTCATATAGGAATGAATATGGTTATGTTAACAAAACCGGGCAAGACTGTATATTGTAGCAAAGATGAGAACCCTTCTTTTTAAATCATAGACTCTAACCATGAAACCGGGCGAACTAGAAAATGTCGGGCGGGTAAACGCCTACGTATATATCCCCGCATCTCTCATTCAAGAAATTTGGTGAACCTGAAACCGGACAATATTCGTGCAAGAAGACATTTATACTTGTGAAGCGACACTGTACAGGTACATGGGTCCATCATATGCACTTGTTAATTTTGAGGCACCCCTACAGCCCCGTCCCAGGTGCTGCTCTCTGCAATCTGCGGGGCTCTATGAGACAACATTTCTTTGTAACGCTCAACGGATGGTAGGCCCGTAAATTTGCATAAGGGTCTCAATTCTTCCAACATCGATCAATTCCCTCGAGAACGTTTCTTGAAATTAATTTCGGAAATTTATTAACTTTTATTTCAGGGTGTTGCTTATTGCCATACAAGATCGGCCTCTCCCCCGGCCTGCAAAAAGCGCAGAGGAGACGTGTTGCGTGTAGTTCGCTCCCATATGAAGCTGTTTAACCCCCCTCCAGCGAGGTCCGCGTGTGTGGTCTGCAACTCTGCTTGCCATATACAGAACTCATTAGAGAATGGGAAAATAATGGACCTCAGGGGGGAATACCACCGTGAAGAAGCGGCCACTCACCACCGCCTATTCAAACTACCAAAAGTTGCAAAAGAACACAATCAAATTCCACCCACTACCCAAATTTGGAAGTTTTCTAGCTCCAGCGTGTTTTCTTTTCTTGAGTATGTCAATTTACTATTTGAGAAACCTACACTAAGGATTTTATGACATCACGAGGGTAACGGTGCAAAGGACGTTCATAGACCCTCACACATGTAACTGTTTTAATAATTATTTTTATCATGGGCGTCGATCTGGGGGAGGGGGGGGGGACCAAAATTTCGCGCGCTGCGCGCGCAGACGCCCTGTAACTGTGCTTCTATAGGTCCTTGAGCGATGCAAGTTGAAGGTCATTTCTTGGGCGATAAAACAAAAAAAAAAAACAAAAAAAAAAAAAAAAAAAAAAAAAAAAAAAAAAAAAAAAAAAAAAAAAAAAAAAAAAAAAAAAAAAAAAAAAAAAAAAAAAAAAACAAAAAAAAAAGAAAAAAAATATGAAGCCTTTTTATCATTTTTCTCACTCGAAACACTAAGTGTGAGACTATTCTATTTGTTGTTTTTAAAGAAAGTCGATTCACATAAAAATGTCCATTGATATACACGAAGAAGCGTTGGCATACTAGGCTGCTGAGGAGTCAGACTGCTCCAACACCTTATGGAAGTAAAGCAAGTTGGCAGATCGAGGAACAACCGTTTGGGATGAGATTAGGCACATTCAGGCATACAACCCTGCCAAAGTGGATAACTGGCCCACAATGTCAGCAGATTGCCGATTTCCTCTTCTGTCGAAAGACCCGATGATTGAGCACAAATTGTCCTCCTTGTCTAGTTTTGGACGTCACGTGATTTTATCGATGTCCAAAAATATGCCAAAAACTCTTTTCGTCCGTTTCGGATCCTGCTGTTGTTTCACTGTCAGTACTATAGACCACGTGCACGATATCTAATGATATTCCGTGAAAATATTTTTAATTCTGGACTGTATTCTGTGACTGTATTTTACAAATGCTTCCTGGTCACTCTGACATTCCTAGCAAGCTGAAGGAATCGATAGACGATGCACTCAAATTTGAACAAGATATTATAACTTGCACTTCAATTTCAAAAAGAAAATCCGTGGCCCACGATCCGAACGAGACAAGCAACAATTGTGGAACGCGTCGAGATATCCCCTACATTGTAATGCGCTATAAATAGGAAATGAATATGTTTATGTTAACAAAACCCGGGGAAGAAATGTATAATTGTTCGCAAAGATGAGAACCCTATCTTTTATTCCTAGACTATCCAGGACACCGTGCTAAACTAGAAAATGTCGGGCGGGTACCGCCAGACGTATATATCCCCGCATCTCTCAATACAAGATTTGGTGAACAATGAAACCGGACATACTTCGCTGGAAAGGAATCCATTTATAACTTGTGAAGCGACAACGTTGTCCAGTCGTAAATGGGTCATTTCCATAATGCACTTGTTTATTGTAGAAGGCACCCCTACAGCCCCGGACAAGTGCGTCCTTAAATAAGCCCATTATATTCAAGATTCGACCTTTTAACTAACACTGACCACCCGACCCAGGTCAAATTCAGGTCAGAGGTCACACACCTGCAGGTCAACATTAATATCACAGGTAACCATCCAGGCCTTCGCAGATATTCATTCCCCGATTATAAGCCAAAACCAGTTGTTGACCCTAGTGACCCCGAATGAACCTCAATGATATGCCAGTTGTTATGAAAATAGTTTACTCTCCATGTGATACATCCACCCTAGGAGCATTTTTGCATTCTTATGAACACACCCCGTGCTATTATTGACGAAAAGTCTAAAAATCAGTTTTGACCCCTGAGTGACCTTTACTCAATGACCTTCTGACATGGCGGTTTTTTATGAAATTTTTACACTCCTTGATGCATTCCACTCGCGTTAGAACACATTGCATTCCAATGACATGTCCAATGTGATTGGCGACGGTATAAAATTGACTTTGACCCTCTTGTTAAAACCAAATAAGTGTCCGATCGATCGGGAGTTGTTTCCCCCTCCATACAGCACACAAAGCTCTATCACCTTCCAAAATCACCAGTTTTCTCTTCTCTAACTTTTTTTGCCCGTAACTCCCTAAATAACACATTTTAATATATCAAGATTCGACGTAACCACATGACCACACCGACCGAGGTCAAATTCAGTCCAGAGGTCACACACCTGCAGGTCAACAATTATAATCACAATTGGGGGGGTGACCATCCAGCCTCGCAGATATTCAACTCCCGATTATCCCAAAAAACAGTTTTTGACTTCCTAAGTGACCACCCCATTACCTTTAATGAATGAAGTTTTTTAATGAGAATTGTTACTCTCCATATGAATCCTCCACTCCTCGGACATTTTGGCATTCTGATGAACACAAAACCAGTGGGCTATGGCCGAAAAAGTACTATAATCAGTTTTTTGACCCCTAAGTTGACCTTTATGACCTTTCAATGACATTGCGTTCTTATGAAAATTGTTTACATTCCATGTGAAATGCATCCACTCTAGAAAGCAATTCTGCATTCCAATAACATGTCCCATGTTTTCGCGAAAAATATCAAACGCTTCATTTTGACTGATAGGACAACTAATATGCAATTAGTCCCACAAATTTACCCTCAGTGATCTTGATGCTATCGAATAAATTTCTCAGACTGTTAGTATGTTCTATTCACAAAGTTTCGTCAAAATCCCTAAAAGTTGTGAGAAAATAAATTACAGTTAATTATTCTAATTTGCTAACGAATATGTAAATTACCACACATAACTGACTCTCGTGATTCACGCAATTGAATAATTATCGGGACTGTCAGAAGGTTCTACTCACCAGTTTTCGTGAGAATCCAACAAAGTTTCTAAATTGCCTAATTGCTATTGGGCCAACTATTATTCAAATTAGTATGCTAGATGACCTCCAGTGACCCGGCCACATTAGGAATTCATCGGCACTGGTAGTTGGCCCTATTCACCAGTTCATGGAAATACCAATGAAGTCTTGAAATATCACACATTATGCTATAGAATTAGGCTAACTGGCCAAGAAATGCAAACTTGCCACAAGACCTCTGATACCTTGAACCAAATTACGTCAGCCATGATGTTTTCGGCGCCAACAATCTACCACACAACACACCACGTTTCGTGTACATCGCACGAACTTTGTAATTTTTGTGAAAACCTGCAAATAGAGGGCAAAACAAATATACGATATAGCCCATTTTCGAACTTATAATTCCGAGATTTACTCATACGGACATGTGTCCAAGTTTGGGTCAAGCGTAAAGTGTTTAAAAGAATGAGAGCGCTAAATACGCCAAAGGTTCCAGGGCGGCGGCGGAGACGGGTGGCGGCACGACGCAAACCCTAATATCCCTAACACTTCAGTGTTTGCAGGGATGCATAGCACCTTTCGACTTCTGTGTGTTTTACCTCCTTCATGAATTGCAACAAATTTCGAACAACTTTGTGATATTCAGGGTCAAAATTTTTCGTCGAAAGAAACGGGCACGAGCCCACGGCAAAACGAAACAATATAACCTGGGGGTCCCTCTAAAATGGGCTAACCGGTCTGACTTCCAGCCTTTCCACCTATACCCCAACTAAAGTGGTTCCATGGAAGGTAGGATTTCAGGCCAATCACCAGAGACGAGAACTTACTCTGCCCTTGGTGACAGTACATTTTCGCACAAAAATCCACATTTCTTAGAGCATGAATTTGCACATAAAGCCAAACCTGTCCAAGGGAACTGGTAAACTCTGACTTCTGAACCCATCTCACAGGGCCCTACTAAATGTTAGCCCCTCGCCTAGTCAGAAATGTCTAACGTACGCTGCCGACAGAGTGAAACTATCTAGACCCAGTGACGGATTCGTAAGTTTCCCTTCCTTTCTGACCACATGAAATAAATGTGGCACTGATGCACTTACTAAGTTCGCAGGGCGAAAATACTTTTACCCAATAAATCAATGCGAGCTACGCCAGTCTGGACAGAGTAACGAGGCTACATAGTTTGTTCACAACTTCATTACTTATAACTAATCCAAACTGCTTTGACTCTGGCTCAGACTTACCAACTTAGCGTAGCCCTTTGAGGAGCGACAAGTTATTCGAGAATGGACAATTTCGGGGCGAAATTGACAATAAGTTCGAGAAGATGGACAGAAAAGGGCAAAAGTGAGGAAAATGCCCAAATGTCTGCTGACTGGGGCCCTGAATTTCAATCAAACGCGCCGCAAACTGCAAATTTTGCTTTTTCTGTCGTATTAGGTAAAACATGTTCTGCTAAAACAGAAGGGGCCCCTAAAAATGTACGCCTAGGCCAGCTCACATCAGACACTTTTTTTTCCCTATCATATTTATTGACTCTGCATCGACTACGAATGCATGAGGACCAAATGTTCACTGATGTGCTCAACACGCCTGGCACTGGCATCACATTGGGTTTGCGTACATAGTCAAGGGCGCAATTCTCCTGCTTCACAAAAATTGGGGTCCCGAACCCCACAGAGACTTTCGCCTTGGATTCGGAATAAGTCCTATAGCATTGGCAAAGACTTTTTTACTTATTTTATTTTTTTTATTTTCCATTTAAGTGTAGGTGATATTGGTAAATAATATGCCCAATATAGTAAGATGTAAGTATATACCGATGAGCGTACAGACCAACTTAGGCACATCAGTCATAATATTCGCGACTGGGTCGCCGGGTTGCAGGATAATTTGAGATTGAAAACCCGCACGAAAATACCCAAACTCGATATAATGGAAAACTTTGGACAAGTAAAAATGAAAGTTGTTAACTATGGGATTTTGGTGGTCGATTTTCGCGCGCATCCGTACCTGAGATAAGTTGTGTAAATAAACTGCAATGAAATGCACTACCCTTTTTCAGTCTGGGACTCTGGGTAAGTTTGTTCTGCCCACCGAATTTACTGAACCTGTGAACTGTGTACCGTGCACCTGGTCATTTTATTATAGTGGGGTGTGCGGTGGTTCAAGGATAATCATAATTTTGATGATCGTCTACACTGATTCAACTATTGATCTAACCGAACATAATCCGCGTTGGATTTTGTCTTAAGTCCACTAATGCCAGGTGCGGACCCCCATATGAAGAGCTGGACCCCACTATGGCCGAAGTCGAAGGATTGCCCATGTTTCATACCTAGTGCTCGAATTTTAAATCGAAAGGCCAAAAGTGCATACAATTTCCAATGGGCGTTTTTCTACTCGGCTGTTGTGAGATGCGATTAATGCTTCTGAATCATTTTGTTCACATCAAAATAATTTCATAAGCCTCGGGGCAGACTTCCCCCCACCCCCCCAATTTGTCTGAGATGGAAATTCGGGCGGAACTTATTGGAAGAGAAAGGCAAAGTGAAAATCTCCCTGAATTTTCTGCTGACTTTTTCTATAAAATGCCCCGCGGAAAACAGGCAAAACTTTCCGGCGGGCTTCGCGCGCGCTGGTATCTCGATGACATGCACTGTAAATTCGGCCAAATATTTAAACTGCTCCCCAATTGGAGTGGTTCCCGTACGCCTATGGCTTTTCCCTTCGATCCCACCAGAACCGTTCGTTTCCGATGCCCTTGAATAACCTCCACATTTTTCCGATACAACAATAGTATTCGTTCCCCACCAATTTTCGTTCAAATTGACAAAGTTTGGAAAATCGCATAAATTAATTTTCGCACATTTGACCGTTTGATGACCTTGCCAAATTACCTCCACATTTTTCGGGATCAGTTATAATCCCTACCCACCAAGTTTCGTTCACATCCCGACTAAGTTGAGAATTAGCGAACATTATGCAAATTAGCGGCCCCCAGCAGTACAGTGATGCCTCTTAACGATCTCATCCCGAGATT
This sequence comes from Sclerodactyla briareus, assembly GCA_026419785.1. NCBI lineage: Eukaryota > Metazoa > Echinodermata > Holothuroidea > Dendrochirotida > Sclerodactylidae > Sclerodactyla > Sclerodactyla briareus. The sequence continues at coordinate 15,619 of JAODTK010000272.1, read as the reverse complement.
TTTCACTATGGTGGACAATGGTACCAATTTCAGATCATCGATAAGCATTAAAGATTTATTGCGCTAAACGGAAATCGTCCAATCGTGGAACGTATGCACATTATCGGACCCCTTTCATGTGGCGACGCCACTTTACTAACTCATCCGAAGTCAACTAGCTGACAAAGTGTGCCAAGTTTTCGGTTTCAAACGGACAAGTTTTGGCATTACTGCCTAAAACAAAGAACCGCGACGCGGCGGCGTACGCTGACGGCCGGGGGGGGGGGGGGGGGAAAAAAAAACAACAAAAAAAAACGGCGAGCAAAAAACCATAAAATATCCCCCGAGTGGGGATATCATGAAAATCTCATCGGCTCCCAGTCGCACGAAGACTCAGTCCGGACGTGAATTATGACCGACCGGTCCAGAAGAGCGGCACATAACCCTGTAACGACGTAAACTCCGGAAGGGACGATTACCACCTATAATTAAGATCCAAGTTAGGCTTCCACCTGATTTACTTTTTTCCACGATTTACTTACTTCTTATTAGGCACAGGTTTTTACTCTTCATGAGAGCCATACCTAAAGAAACAGATACTTTTTATTCAGATAGTTATCTGACCAATAACATTGTTACGGAGGGCAACTGCAGGGGGCCGCACCGGACCTTACGTGTGTGGGTCGTGTCCTGACCTATTTCAGGAGCATTGGTCAGCCCATTTGTAACTTTTCTGAGGTGCGACAAGTGCCAGGGATGAAAACTCCTGCCATTACTCAGAGTTCCACTGACCACACATAAATTTTCTTCAAAATCTCCGTGCCACCCATAGTGGAGCTCTGCTCACTAAGTCCTGGACCGGCTGTTACAGGAAAAAAAAAAAAACAAAAAGAAAATCGCAGGACTGATAGTGTCGATCATGTTAAAATATTAAACTATATATATATATATATTAATGAAAACGCGGCGCCTATTGTTTCATCCCGCCTCGCCCGGAATGGCTGTAAACCTGACTCAGACCATCATATAACACCCTAATTGCTTTTGGAAGACTAATTTCCTCAGCGCGATCTGTCACAAAAGTCAACAAAAAAATTCTATCTAACAGTGGACCCAGCCGTTCCCTCCCGTATATTTCATTAGTGAATTGCTCCCCATACGACTCATACCGTTTCAGATTACTATAATTTAATCAGGGCGGCTCCAGGGTTTTCAAAAGGAGAGGTCCAACTGCTCCAGCGAAAAACTGCAGTCCAACTTTTTTCAAACCGCGACCTCACCCCCTCGGCGTCTACACCTTTGCCAATTTCCTTTATTTTCAAATTTCCTCTCGATGTCATTTTTTTTATTTCCTCCAAAACGATCGAAGATCTCCGAACCTCACCCCCCCCTGTCAGAACCAGGGTGCCAGGGTGGGCCGAACTGTCCACGGGCAAATCTTTTAATAATAATTCGCCAAGCTATTTTTTCCCAACGCCAAATCTTCGGCCAACAGATTCTCGCAATTTCTGTTTGCTTCGAAATTAACTTCTCATCCAACTGGCCGAATGTGTCGAGCGTGCGCGAAAAGTGGGGGGGGACATAGCGAACGCAATGACCATCTAACGAGCGCCACCAACGTTGGCCGCGGAGCATACAAAAGAAACTTTCAGATTTTCATCCCTCCCAGATCGACCGGAACGGGCACTTCTCCAGTCACAATCCCACCCATCTACATGTGGAGTCCAGTAAAAGACAGACACAAAGTTGTCATTACGCATACTAAGATGATTTACTAAGTATCACACATGGTATTTTTTTTTTTATTACCTTTCTAACTCAGGCTTGTTTGCTGGAGATTCCAGGGTCTACCGACGTTCTCTGTGGTATCGAGGGAAAAGCCATAGGCGACCGGAACCCCTCCAATTTGGGGAGCAAAAATGTGTATCTCCGATGTTTACAAGTCAGGCACTGGAAACTAGCGGCGCGCGTGGAGCGGCGCGAGAAAATTTCTGGCCTATGTTTCCGGGCATTTTAAAATCGAAAAAGTATGCATAGACAATCATTTGGCTTTTTTCCTTCCCAATTGTCTCACAGAATTTCCTTGAAGAAAAACAACCATTGCGAGACGCTAACACTTCTAACTTATCACTTTTGGCTATTTCGATTCAAAATTCGAGAACTGCGGTAGAAAAATGGTAATCCTTCCCCGTCGGCCCTAGTCGGGTACAGCACCGTGGGGTCCGCACCTGGATTTCTTGGACTTAAGACAATTTCCCGGGCAACGCGATTATTGTTTGTTTAGAGAAAATTTGAATCAGTTTAGAGTGATCCAAATCGGGCATGTGCCCTATTATTTTTTTTCTCACGGTCCGGAACATTGGGGGACACCGATTGATTCCCCCCAGCTTTTGAAAGTGGGGGCACATGTCCACCCCCCGTCCCCCACCTGTGACGGCCCATGTGTGGTAAGAACAAATAGCTAAATGGAGTAAAGATTTAACAGTGACTCATGATGTTCAAACTGAAAAAAATTTCCCCCCCCCCTTTTTAATAAAACTTTACTGAAAATTAATGAAAGAAAATCAAAGAAAATGTTGGAATCCACCTCCGAAGGCAGAAGTGGAAAAAAGTTCCAAAGTTGGCACTTCATTGTGATTTGCATCCTACGATAATTGTATTTTTGCCACCATGAGTCACGGATTTGACAATTCGCGCCAGAATTCGGCCCAATTGGTTTGGCCGTGAGTTTTTTGTCCTCCGGGGCCAAGCGTCTTTTTTTTTCGCCAATTTCCCAGAATTTGGCCGCTAATTCGGGAACCCTGGTCGAACTTTTCAGATGACCATTTTCACATATAACCATGACTGGAAGGGAAGGCCTCCCGTGGGGCTTAACATGGGGGGGGGGGCTCATAAATTTTGGGTTGAGAGAGACGCGATAGTGGCCATTTCTGTCTTCCCCCAATTTTGACCCAGTTGCTATTTCGCTTATACTGAATACGAATGTTCAATGACATGACCTGTGGTGGATGGTCATAATTGATCCTCTAAACTGCGCACGCTTCCGCCGCGATTCTTCACTTCTGTGTTCACTAATTGTCCCTTCGCCTCATTCTCTAAGGACCCAGGTGCAAATCTATGAAGTTTCCAGTGTATTCAGCCACCATTGGCTATATAGCTTCATCCACATCACAGAGGCTATCATGACAGGCCTCTTCTAATTTTCCCCATCGGTAAAAGTGTCATATCCCCATTGGCGTAACAATGGGTACGACGCCCATCCACTCCCCTGGGCTGATACAGGATTTTTTGAAGGGGAATTCCAAACCATGCGTAGCCAGGAATTTGTTAGTGGAGAGGGGGAAAGGGGGAGGGGCTTGGTGATTTTTGGGGCACGGCCAAATCTTGCAGCCAGATTCTCGCAAGTTCTGTTTGCTTCGAAATTAACTTCTCACTGGCCGAATGTGTCGGAGCGTTCCGAAAGTGGGGGGGGGACATATCGAACGCACATGACCATCTGAGTGAGCGCACCACGGTTGGCGCGGAGCATCAAGGAAATTTCAGATTTGTATACCCTCCGTCGACGTAAACCGGCACTTGCCAGCACAATAACACCCTCTTACATGTGTGATTCGAGTAAAAGACATACAAAAAAGTTGTTATTGTGCATCTAAGTGATTTCCGCCAGTATCACACATGGTCTTTTTTTTTAATTCCTTTTCTACTCATGCTTTGTTGCGTAAGATCCAGGGGTCACCGAACGGTCTCGGTGGTATCGAAGGTAACAAGCCATAGGCGTCCGGGACCACTCCATTTGGGAGCAGAAATGTGTATCCCGAGTTTTTAACAAGTCCTCACTGGAAACTAGCGGCGCGTGTGGAGCGCGCCGAGAAAAATTGCATGTTTTCCGGCATTTTATCGAAAAAGATGCAGAAAGTCATTTGGCTTTTTTCCTGGCCCAAAGTGTCCACGAATTTTCCTGGAAGAAAACAACCATTGCGCGCGAAACCCTGATAAATTATGCACTCTTTTGCTATTCGATTCAAAAGTCGAGAACTCGGTATGAAACCTGGGTAATCCTTCCCTTTCGGCCCTAGTCGTGTCCATATCTTCACCTGGTGTCCGCACCTTGAATTAGAGGACGTCAGACAATTGCAACGCTTATTATTGTTGGTTAGACGAAAATTTAATTCAGTTAGAGTGATACAAAATCGGGAATGTGCCTATATTTTTCTCCACGGTCCGAAGTTGGGGGGACAAACAAAATGATATCCCCCCACTTTTGAAAGTGGGGGGACATGTCTTCCCCCCCCCGTCCCCCACCTGTTTGCGCCCATGTGTGTACAGAACCAATAGCTAGACATGGAGAAAAGATTTACAGTGGACTCCATGAATGTTCAAACTGTAAAAAAATCTTTTTAATAAACTGTACTGAAAATTAATGAAAGAAAATCAAAGAAAATGTTGGGATCCACCTCCGAAGGCAAAAGTGGAAAAAGTTCGCAACTTTTTCACTTCATGTGATTTGCAGCCTACTATAATGTGATTTTGCACAACCGAGTCACGGATTTGACAATTCGGCCAGAAGTCGGGCCAAAGTGGGTTTGGCTTGAGTTTTTTGTCCTCCGGTGCCAAGCGTCTTTTTTTTTCGGCCCAATTTCCAGATTTGGCCGTCAATTCGGGAACCCGGTCAGAACTTTTTCAATATGACCATTTTTCAATATAACCAGACTGGAAGGGGGAAGCCTCCCGCATGGGGCGAACATGGGGGGGGGGGCTCATAATTTGGGTGAGAGAGACGCTAGGTCCTTTCTTTCCCCCATTTTTGACCCAGTTGCTATTTCGCTTATACTGAATACGAAATATTCCATGACTGACCGGTGTGATGGCATAAATGAATCCTCGAAAAACTGCGCCACTCGCCCGCCCCGCGAGGTCTTAACTCTGTTCACTATTGTCCATTCGCCTCATTCGCAAGGACCCAGGCAAATATATGAAGTTCAAGTGATTGCATCCACCAATGGCTTAAGGCTTCATCCACATCACAGAGGCTATCATGAGCAGGGCCCTCTTTAATTTTCCCAATCGGTAAAGTGTTCAATTCCATTGGCGGTCGTAAACCATGGGTACGACGGCCCAGCCTACTCCCTGGGGCGGATGCAGGATGTTTTGAAGGAGGGGATCCAAAAACAGTGGCCGTAGCCAGGAATTGTGAGTGGAGGGAGGGGGGAGGGGGGGAAGGGGCTGGTGTGATTTTTGGGGGTGGTGACTGATGGTGGGCAGTGGAGGTCTAAAAAAATCATTCCAGGTGGTTAAGATGGCCTCTTCCCAATCACTCAATCAGCATCAGTCAGTTTTGTGTTGAATGCTCGTGGGACTCTGCAATGCGGTGGGATGTACAATAAGTTAAGGCGAACATGCAACGACGCGCGAAGCACGCCAAATTTCAGAGTTCACACGGAAGATGTCCTAAGCGACAAATAATGTATCACAATACACCACATGATAGGGTTGTTGTAACACCTCACCCTACAAATAACGTCTCTTGAAACGTTATTAAAAATTTGATTTTGGGATAGAATCAAAGGGTGGCCAATGCCTGCCCTGCATTTATTGTGGTGCCGACCCTGGATAAGTAGTATGTGTACATTTGTGTGTAGGTACATTCAGCACAGATGGCATTACATAGCGGTGAAAATGGGGGGGGGGGGGGGGTTCCGACTCCCCTTAAATCCATCGGGATCCACATTATTGGTAGAATGCATTAGTGTCTCGAAAAGTTGAACCAAAAGGGGGGAGAGGTCCGGACCCCACCCCCTAGACCCCCCCCCCCTTCCCCTCTGTATCCGCTATTCATTCCGCTACTGAGTTTTATGATCATGAAATCCGATCCGATCCGGTCATGTGTTCAGAAGCTTCCATGAATATTCAGTGTGTAACTGGAGAAAATATCTATCTATCTATCTATCTATTGGAAGATCCCGTGGACTCCGGGGATTTGATTAAATTCCGTCCCCTATCACAGTTAATTTGCTATGATGCACTTCATTAGTGCAGGGCATAAATGCTGGCAGTCAATTAGTACTCACACCTAGGTCGGAATGCAGTGGAATTGTCCTTGTGTAGCTCACAGTAGTACTCGTATATGCGGAAGTTAAGCGTTTTTTCATTAATCTAACCATCAAAATTGGGTGCTACAAGAAGTTTCGATCGACACTGTTTCAAAGGAGTATAACCCGGGGCGTAGCGCAATGGCAAAACGAGCCAAGTAAAAAAGAGAGGCAGAGAACCAAAACCAAAACGTCTTGTCAAGACTAATCTCTGCAGGGCGTTGCACAAATACGAAGCATGACCATTGGCAACAGTTCATACAGTGATTTAACTGAAGCTGAAGAGTACGGCAGGTTCTTGGCGAATGTTTGAAATTACTTCATGTTGGCCAGATGATCGTGGCTGATCAGTCTCTGTGGGCCAGATTCTTGCTCGTGAGAAATTTCCGGCAATGCCTTGAAAATCTCCTTGCTTAAAATTTCGCGAGAAACGCATGGTCGTGGTTTGTACGATACCATCGCAAATGATTGAATGCCTTCTGAAGTCACCAGTTGGTTCTCATTGAACGGCAACGACGACGAGCACCTTGTGTTGTGCATCTCAGTAAAATTTTTTTTCCAAATTAGTCTAATGTTTAGCGATTGTGTCTTTTAATCGCCCTGGCATCCGCGTATTACACCCTCTAGTGTTTTTATAGGAATCAGTGGTGGTAACCCTCACAATCGTTCTAATTCATATTGTGAATTTGACTTCATTGTAAAGCGGACAATCACGTTCATTTCTCAGCGTTGTCAAATGGTAACTGTATTAACGCCCGCAGTACTTATACGCGGGGTTAATTAAATTTCGCCTGTTACATCACGCGTGATGGCAAGTGGAGACGACATACTAGTTGGAGGGTTGCCATAATAAGGTGCTAAGATTAACGCGATAGTATCACTCGCGTGTCTTCTCAAACTACTCGTAGAAAACCTTTACAGTCTAACAAGTGCAAGTCGAACGTCTTGGTAGCTGCGGACAGCAGAACTCTCGTGGCAATAAACTGCATTTTTTTCGGCCATTCACATTTATTGTTTGTCACATTAATCCTCTACTGACATCTAGTCATGTGAAACCATGGAAGACTTGGACAGTCTACCAATTAGCCTAATATTTCCTATCAGTGGCCCTTCCTAAGCCGGTGGCCAGTGAACAGTGAAAACACACTTCCCAGAGAATGAATAATCAACATGGTGACACTCATAGTTATAGGTGCACCACTCCACAAGTTAACATCAAACAGAATTTAGGGGGGGGGGGGGGGAGGGCGCAAGCACCCATTTGTCTAGGTCACCACTCAGGAAATTGGACAACCGAGATGTAATGTAAACAAATCCTGTGGAGGCAGGAGGGGTCTAATGTAAACTAGTGCGAGATGCGATGAAAGACAAATCAACATCACCTGGACAAAGGTTTATTGTCAACTTTTCTGCAGAACTGGACCTTTTGAAAGATAAGGGGTAAAACACTGCTCAGCCGAGGAGGGAGAAAGTAATGAAACATGTCTGGCAGCAGGAGAGCGCAAAATAAAGTTGGAAATTGGCTAATTAATTGGAATTTAATTAAAATCTAATAACACTATTGCGAACATTTAAATGTAGCTAAGGCTGCCATAGTAGCAAGCTCATCCACCCACCAAGTTTCAACCTGATAGCATGTATGGTTTAGAAGTTATGAATGAACGTGACGAACAGCAGGGAGGGACGAACGACGACGAAGCGAAACGAACGAACGAACGAACGAACGGAAACGGAACGACAACGGACGGACGGAGCGACTGATGACTTGTGAGTGCCTCTCCGCAGCCTAACAAGACTCGATGTCGGGGGTTATATACCCATGGATCTGCAGGTGAGTGGAGGTAGTTGGAGCTATAAACGTTAGATGGTTGCTGGATCGCAAGATGAGTCATCGAGCCTTAAACAAGACTATTACATTCAAACGCCTTGATTGAACAGCAGTGGTTTATTGCGAGAGACTTCATGCAGTTGCGGATTTCTCAGTTAATTGAGTCAACACCTTGAACAGGAGTGGTTTGCAAGAACTTTCTGTCGACATAAGGCATCTGTCAAAAAGTTCTTCTCACCTTCCACGTGCCTAATGTGATGTCAGCAGTGGTGTACGCGAAGGGCGGGGTTGGAGTCAACCCCCACCCCATGACCTATGTGACTAATAAATTATTAATACAGAAATGTTTCACTGTTCATGCAGTGGACGTTTTTACAAGCTGTTGTTCATTGAAAATGACAAGAACAACTGTCTATGTAGTGGCCCAAAAATGTATTATTGCCAATTAGGGACTAGGGAGGGTACACTTCCCTTTGGTCACGACCTCGACCCCCATGTCATAATGAATTTGTGCATTGGCGTGTTATCAAATATATCTGCTCTGTAATAAACAGTGAACACTTATTTGCCTCTTATCATTTTTAGGATTTACACCTACAATTGTTAGGTTCTGAACATATTTATATACGTTTGATTTGAGTGTTTAGCTATTAAGATGTCCAATCCTGAACGACGCTTTGCAAGAAAGGATTCCGTGTTCGAATACCAGCAGTCACATGGCTTTCCCTGGGTGGCTCAGTGGACTTGGTTTTCACTTCATAGTTCGCTGTAATGCAATGGACTATTGGGGTTACTGGAGTTTGTTAAGGATATTTGCAGTTGAGACTCGTCTGTCGGTTGTGAGCAGTCATGCTGAATTTGAACTTCCGCTCCTCTAGCCTGGGTAGAATCCCGGAGTTCGCTGATCGTCATTCCCGAGAGGACGTAAAAGGGCGGTCCCGCGGGAGCAGGTTGGGACTGGTTTACACCCCAGCCTCGATAGTAATCATCTGAGCGCTTATCGAGAGGAGAAAGGGAGTTATCGGAGCCTTAGGGCCTACTATAATTGAAGCTCCCCGAACCCGTAGAATTCAAGTCAAACATAACAAACATAACAGAAGGCATTGCCTTTTGTTATGCTTTTGCAAAAACACGCTCGGGTAGACACCGGCGCTCTACACTGAAGTGTCCAATATTGATATTAATACTAATTTACTATTGTAATCACGTGCATGTATACCTTGAACTTGTCAAAGGATCGGGTACGTGTTACCGGTGTATGTTGTCCAAACAGCCGAGGCAGTGGCGTATCCAGGATAGGAAGGACATAACCCCCCCCCCCCCCCCCGAGTACGTCACTGATGAGTCAACGTGACCCACGTCCACCAGTCTGAAATTGGAATGAAATTGGCTATGTGTGCATGACGTCACAACGGAGAATCGTCTCAGTACTGTACAATTCGGTATCGATGAAGTACCCTCGGGTAAACAATGGCGCTCTACAAGTGTCCACTATTGTGATCCGTGTATACCTTGAACAGTCGTCCCTTCTATACGGTGTCGAAACTCGCGTATCGCTAATGGATCTCTCCCGAAGGTACTGTAGTGTTATACTCTGCAGGAAGAAGCGCTTCTAGAAGAAAGCCATGTGTCCTCAACATGATGCGTAATTTCACCAGTCTTCGGACTAGTTGTCATGGGCTTGAAGATCTCGCTGAGGTACTAGTTGGCCGTCACGAGGGGAGTCGATCTGTTTATGCAAAAGAGCGTTATTGTATGCAAATGGCAAACAACTGAAAATTCGGAGACATACAATCACTCAGGGAGGTCATCTATATAGCAAAGTAAGAACAGCAGTCCTAAACACCCGGGCCTAAACAGTACCCTGCTGGACCCCAGAGAGAACTTCAGATTTGCCGAGGACTCGCAGCCAACAAGGTTATTCCCTCAGGCCATAAAAATAAATTTATAAGATGTTCATGGGGCAGGAAGTTTATCCTGCGACAGGTCTCTACAAATTCACGTAATGTGATAAACACGTCGCAAGGACTTTTTTTCGGAGGAGGAGTATCGGGTGTGGTTTGCGGGTTGGCAGTGTAATGGGTCTGGGGTGGGGTGGCAGAATAGCTTTTCGGAGAGTTTCGGCTCTTTGTTCCCTGCCTTCCCGCCCTATCCCAGCTCACTTTGGTACACATGTACCCTCTCCCAGCTGAAAATTCCAGTTAGGTCCAGTTGAACTGGACCCAACTGGACCAGTTCAACTGGACTTCTCTGGACCAGTTCAACTGAACTATATCTGGAAGAGTTGCCTACTGAACTTACTGGACCAGTTCAACTGGACTTCTCTTGACCACGGACTTCTCTGGACCAGTTCAACTGGACTTCTCTTGACCACGGACTTCTCTGGACCAGTTCAACTGAACTATATCTGGAAGAGTTGCCTACTGAACTTACTGGACCAGTTCAACTGGACTTCTCTGGACCAGTTCAACTGAACTATATCTGGAAGAGTTGCCTACTGAACTTACTGGACCAGTTCAACTGGACTTCTCTGGACCAGTTCAACTGGACTTCTCTGGACCAGTTCAACTGAACTATATCTGGAAGAGTTGCCTACTGAACTTACTGGACCAGTTCAACTGGACTTCTCTGGACCAGTTCAACTGGACTTCTCTGGACCAGTTCAACTGGACTTCTCTGGACCAGTTCAACTGGACTTCTCTGGACCAGTTCAACTGAACTATATCTGGAAGAGTTGCCTACTGAACTTACTGGACCAGTTCAACTGGACTTCTCTGGACCAGTTCAACTGGACTTCTCTGGACCAGTTCAACTGAACTATATCTGGAAGAGTTGCCTACTGAACTTACTGGACCAGTTCAACTGAACTATATCTGGAAGAGTTGCCTACTGAACTTACTGGACCAGTTCAACTGAACTATATCTGGAAGAGTTGCCTACTGAACTTACTGGACCAGTTCAACTGGACTTCTCTGGACCAGTTCAACTGAACTATATCTGGAAGAGTTGCCTACTGAACTTACTGGACCAGTTCAACTGGACTTCTCTGGACCAGTTCAACTGAACTATATCTGGAAGAGTTGCCTACTGAACTTACTGGACCAGTTCAACTGAACTATATCTGGAAGAGTTGCCTACTGAACTTACTGGACCAGTTCAACTGAACTATATCTGGAAGAGTTGCCTACTGAACTTACTGGACCAGTTCAACTGGACTTCTCTGGACCAGTTCAACTGAACTATATCTGGAAGAGTTGCCTACTGAACTTACTGGACCAGTTCAACTGGACTTCTCTTGACCACGGACTTCTCTGGACCAGTTCAACTGGACTTCTCTGGACCAGTTCAACTGGACTTCTCTGGACCAGTTCAACTGGACTTCTCTGGACCAGTTCAACTGAACTATATCTGGAAGAGTTGCCTACTGAACTTACTGGACCAGTTCAACTGGACTTCTCTGGACCAGTTCAACTGGACTTCTCTGGACCAGTTCAACTGGACTTCTCTGGACCAGTTCAACTGAACTATATCTGGAAGAGTTGCCTACTGAACTTACTGGACCAGTTCAACTGAACTATATCTGGAAGAGTTGCCTACTGAACTTACTGGACCAGTTCAACTGGACTTCTCTGGACCAGTTCAACTGGACTTCTCTGGACCAGTTCAACTGGACTGCTCTGAAATTTGGCCCCAAGTCCAGTTCAACTGGACTTCTCTGGACCAGTTCAACTGGAAGTTTCAACTGGACCCAACGGGACTCCTAACTGGACTTTTCAACTTGACTTCCGTTTGCCTCTGAATGGTAGCATAGTTTATGTCTGCATGCAGAAATGGCTTTTCATACCATTTGCTTCCGAGATAAAGCAAGGCTGACCGTGAGTGCACAGAAGGTAAGATTCATAAGGCACCCAGGAATAGAATGGCTGTCTACTAGCTGTAGATGGAATACCAAGATAGTAATGTTTGAACATTAAGTATTAGGCACTAGGCATTAGGATTTGAATGTATTGGATGGAACAAAATTGTTTGAAATACATAATTTGGAAAGCAAACCTCTTCTAAACTACTCGCATGTATCATTGACACATTCAATGACTATAATTACAAATATCTTGATGAAAACATTACAGACGCATGTCCGTGTTCAACAGAATACCTTAAAGCATGGTAATATGCATATGAGATTGGACCTAACTGGACCGTTCAACTGGACTTCTCTTGACCACGGACTTCTCTGGACCAGTTCAACTGGACTTCTCTGGACCAGTTCAACTGGACTTCTCTGGACCAGTTCAACTGGACTTCTCTGGACCAGTTCAACTGGACTTCTCTGGACCAGTTCAACTGGACTTCTCTGGACCAGTTCAACTGGACTTCTCTGGACCAGTTCAACTGGACTTCTCTGGACCAGTTCAACTGAACTATATCTGGAAGAGTTGCCTACTGAACTTACTGGACCAGTTCAATCTACTGGACGTTACAGGACCGGTTTAAAAAATATCACGGGACCAATTAAACATAACTCCCCAGACCAGCTCATTTTCATATCACTGAACCAGTTCAACAGGACTAAATCAATGGACCGGTGTTTGACAGTTTAACGGAACAGAAATACCCAGTTAGGACAGATCCACTAGCGAATTAGGTGGGGGGGTAACACCATTAAAAGGGGACATGCCCCACCCCCTCCTCACCTTCATCTTGGTCCCCACATTTAGTTTATCCTAAGATGGACCATCCGGACTACTGACTGACTAGGTTAGTTCATCAGGACTACTCAGTGAACTAGATCAACAGGATTACCGGACCAGTTCAATGGGACTTTATATTAGACCAGTTCAGCCATACTAGTCCAGGGCCGTGTTTGACTGGACATTACTTGACCATGTAGCCTAATGGAACACTGAATCAGCTTATTAACTGTGTCAACATATCAGCTTGTGAGTTCAGCCGAACTGTGGAATTATAAGCTATAGTATAAGCTCCCTCAGCAGTGCAACTTATGAAAGGTCCTATTGGGGGGGGGGGGGGACTAGTCCAGCTAAGTCGATTAGCGACACTATCGAGTCCAGTTTGGAAGGGCATTTCCAGCTGGGATAGTCCAGGTGAAACCAAATTGCGTCCACTTGGGTCCAGTTGGAATCCTGTTAGATCCATTTGAGTCCTGTTAGGTCCATGTGAAGTCCTCTTCTGTCCTGATATCTTTTATACTCAGCACTGTTTTTTTGAAGACAAAGTCCAGTTGAAACCAACTGGGTCCAGTTGGAATCCAGTTGGGTCCACTTGGGTCCCGTTAAGTTCGCATACAAAAATTCAACTGGACTCAACTGGAATTTTCAGCTGGGCTTCCAATTGGCAGGAGTCAGTACATTGCCTCTCTGGTCTCCTGCCCCTGCCATCATGGAGAAAACCATGAATAATATTATGGGCTTTTTTGTTGCGGACGCTTTTCCTCCTAAAGTACATCCCACTTTTAGGTTTATGTTACAGTAAATATGGATAAAAGACATCATAGAAATAACTCAGTATAATAAAACAATTCTATCATAGCTAGGAGAAGAGTACACATCCATGTCCTGACCTCCTTTACTACCTTACTCATTGGGGCACCTTGTCAGAGACATAATTACCCACTTGCATGGGAACGGTGCGTAATTATGCGTCATAATATGCATATAATGAAAACTATATAGCGCCCCCACTTTGCAGGTTGTACACACGAACCACGAAAGGGGAACGGTCCAAGTGGCATCAATATTTCAATCGCAGTAATGAATATATTATTATTTAGTATTCTGGAAACCGTCGTTATCACTATCCAGGAATACGAGTACATTTTCCTCGTGATGTGCTTATTCATTTTCAATCTCGAGAATATGAGGTAGCAAACGCTCATTATTCCGGAGCGCTGTCCTGCTACTGCACAGTCTGAAGTGCAACTGTGCTAGTGCTAAGTTAGGCCTGGTTGCCTAGGCTAGTGAGAGCCCATTGAATTTAAATGTTAGGCTACGAAAGCAGTAGCATGGTCCAGCATCGATTCGCGCACCAAGCACTATAGCCTACTAATGCGATAATGCGATATTTTCTTTTCCAGGACTCAGATCCAAAGAATAATACATCCATTGGAATCACCTTTTCACGCTCTTCAAAGTGATACCTAAACGGGTCATAATCCGGTGAAAATTCAAGAAAACTTGGGGTGGAAGAAAACTTAAATTTGCCTAGGCCCTAGCTATGCGTAGTCCATTCTTATTTTTATTTTGAACCCCACCTCAATTTGCGTATCTGACTGGGTCTCACTAGTCCCCGTATCAGAAGAAATTTTACTGTAGCACATTTCCAATGAAGGTGACGAAATCGTCACCTCAGCCTCCCATTCTCCCTCCATATCACAGCCCTCTATTACTTTCAAAATATCATTCAAGAACATTCCAATCCACTGCAATGTTAAAGTTTCATTAGTATAAAGTTCATACTTACAAGCTCAATTTTGACCGTAATAATTGGGGGAAATCACCACCTGTTTTTTTTCCCAGCCTGTCTTGTTTTGAAACCTACTTTTTGTAACTTTGTTAACTGTGCTTCCACCTCTCAAAATCATTCTCCCTGGAATGGAACCCAGATTTCCATCAAGGGCTCGGTTTTCATAGAATTTCGATAATACTCACAAACTTACGAAAATCAACACACTGCGAGATAATTTCATTTTCCGAAATTTCTTTAATGAGCAGTTGAGGCACCCATATTTCCTGAATTTCAGGTTGAGTGGAAACCTTGCTGTCATACGACAACAAGTGAGAGCCTTTATTGACTTTCCTGAGTGGAGTTTTGGGTGCATATTCGGTAATTCTCATCGCTAAAGACCCAATATAGGGAATTAATGAGTTCTAAACCAATTCTCAACTACACAATTGGTCTTTGGGGTATATTGATTGAGATACAAGCTTGTCAGAAACAGAAGTTGAGACAGAATTGGCTGATTAGCGCTGTTTAGTGCTAGCCTAAAAAACAGCTAGGCCGCGAGTGGAACGAGGGCTTTAGTATAGGTACTAAAGCCTGGCTAGGTCGGACTAGTCACGTATCAGAAGAAATTGTACTGTAGCACTAGGTTAGAACTGGATCGATCTTGAAGATCGGAATCGGGGCGATTTTCACCATACGGATCGGAATCGGAGATCGAGAAAAAGTTTTCCAGTGTACCGATTCGCCTATCCGATCCTGCACTGTTTGAGAGTTAGGCGTAAAGAAATCGATTCCGGCTGTTTGAAAGAGCTATTCAATATTGAGTCACTGAAAACGCAAAATAAACTTCAGTTATTTCTGTAATCGCTGAGGCCAGCAGGCGGAGTGTGAACTCGAGCCTGACAATACGTAAACAAATCAGTCAGTCAAGACACAGGCGACGTCGGAATACATTGATCTCGTTCCACACATATGCACGCCACATTGCACACAGCATATCACAATCAGCGTCTCTGCAAGTCACTTCAAAATTAGGATTTTTCGTGCGATTTTAAATTGTGATTTCTTCGCCTACAAAACACAATACATGGGAAAACTAGTTTGCATGGAAGAGGGAAGGTTCAGCGGTCATACAGTATGATACACTTGTCTGCTTTCACAGCCGGTATCCAATAATCACAGTTTATAAAAGTTTCAATTCCCGAATAATACGGAGACCGCGCGAGTCGAATCAGCGGGGCAGTCAAGGACAGTACTTACT
>JAODTK010000271.1:0-12073 GCA_026419785.1 Sclerodactyla briareus | reverse complement strand
GAGCAAGACGTTTCTCGGCCCAGCTGTGGCATCACCTGTTGGATAGCATTGGGGGTATATGACCCTCGGGGGGTAAACGGTCTGCCAACATTTTCAAAGCGGAATCTAGTATGAAAACAAGATGCAAAGGGAACAGTGAAGCCACAGTAGGTTCATGCCAAACTGATCTAGGCTACTGACCACATTGCATATTCAAAAAATATGTGGGACAGTTGATTTTCTTTTTTACTTGGACAATGTTTTTGAGAGTGAATGAGTCTTTGAATGAAACGGTGGGGATGATGTGCTGGCAACCAGTATGCATAGTGAATAACTGTATGTGAACTAATGATATCAGATGGATTGTGGAGAGGAAGGATAGAAAATCTTCAATTGAGCTGAGAGATCGCTTGGTTGCGGAAATATTTGTGGACTGTGTCCAAATGTGCAGACTTAGATGTCGGTCATGTTGAGAGGAGACTGGACTGGGTTAAGAGGTCTCTAAAGCAGGGTCCCAACCTTTCCAACTGGGCGTTACCATCCACATTGTCGGGGGGGCCACTGAGTACTACTGTATTTTACTAGCGGGGCGGCACCATAGGTCGGCGCGGGAGCGTACAAGAATTTTTTGGCCCCCAAAAAGGATACAGATGCAGAGAGTGCATCTAGAGAACCTTTTTCTGCTTGAGTTGAAACTATCTCTCCAAACTGGCATTTCTGTTCTGAAATTGGTGTATGATCAGAAACATCCTCATCAGGAAAAATAGTTTTCCAGCTCCAGTCGGTAAGAGGGATGTTCTTGATGACCACCCATCGCCGACAAAGCAGCCGCCCAGATGTTGTGGAGCGCCTCCCTTTGTCATTTTTTGAATATTTAAGTACCCTCACATGCAATCTGGGGCGATTTTTTTTTAGCATCATTAGAAGTCAAATTTCTTGTGCAAAGCAGGAGCGGAGAATAAAATAGAATGCGAAAGGAAAAATGGAGCCATATGACCAACTGAGTACCACCTGGAAGTCCAAATGTACCAATGCGTGGTACGGTACCACAGCACAGGTTGGGAACCCCTTATTTCTAGCGAGATCACGGTTACTGGTAGTGTGTAGCGCCCCCACGCGGGTGGTAACGACCAACCCTGCGAGCGGAAGTGGGCTGATAGGGTGGTTGTATGCCGACCTATGTCAGGATTTACATGGGGCAAAAGAGAAGCCTACATATTACAGGACATGAAATAAACAACACTGAAATGCCAGGTCATAGACCTGGAAAATATAATTCTCTAAGACCGGCTGCCACTTGGGTAGTTTTGACTAAAAAGCCAGAAATTAACAATCCAAGCAGTCAATGAGCCACGCAGTGACTCTTAAGTTTTAATTGAATATTGTCAGTAAGGCCACGATTGGCACCCTAACCGGTATGTAGGCAATATAATGGAGATTCAATGAAATAGTGATTAATTGCCCAATTAACGCACATCATTAAGTGTCTGAGAACTACGGACTCTACTCCTGAGGGACTGAAAGTCTGTCCATATCAACAGTAACTGGGAATACCCTTCCACGGACTGATGCACACAAACACGCAGTATATAGTATGGTTTATAGCACGATGCACTGGGCACAAACCCACAGAGTGGCTAAACCGTAACCAACACTAATACCGATGTTGTATCATATCGCCAGAGCCGCCTTATGATGTGAATATCAGATGTATACTTCGGGACCCTAATTCCTATACTGTAACTGCATGATAATTGAAATGTTATCTTAAAAATCCTACCTGTGGATCTGGGGCAACTGTAAATACGAGCCCAAACCCGGCAAGCATACAAGGGCGTCAGCCAGGCTAGAAAGAACCTAGTACTACGTGCAGCATAATATTGGTCACAGGCACGTACTACCACGCGTACTGCCGTAGTCGTAAACGGTCTTCAAATACGACTACACGAACCGCCCACAAATTAAGCAGGGACGGGAACGAACCTAATATAACCCCTACGATGCCCTCAGGTATCACAATAATCAACAGTGGCAGTCGACCAACCCACAGCATTGCCAGAAATTGGACACAGACTTGCATTACAACTATAAACTAAATATACTACATACTCCAAATACAGATGCCGGCAGACTCCCCTGGGCAGCGAACGTAACGAAACGACACACTCTCTTACAAAGGAGCATAGCAGTGCCCCTAAATTGTAACCGAAAAACAATTTGTAAGCGCGGTCGGCGTAAATCCCGTTCCCATGACCAAAGGGACGACGATTGTCACGGGGCTGGACGCTGAAAAGAACAGGGAAAGACAAAGAGGTAAGCCTGCATGCCAACTGCGTAGACTGCACACACCATAAGAAATACCAAGTAACCACATGTGCCAGCTCTCACGGACAATGTACTCGCTACTATCGCCACCGACAAAGTAATAGGGCCCCTCGGAAAGTACGGAAGGGCGCATACGTGACAACCTGTTGGGCGTCACATAGTTTCTAGAGATGTAGGCCTCGGACTTGGGCGAGGTTGTTCGTATGACCTCGCCGACAAAGGTGACCGTGCCCCTAGCCAGGATAGCTTGACTGGAAGAGACTTTGGCCCCGAGTGCTCTGTCTAACCCATTGGCTAGCAGGGGACTTCTGACAAAAACGTTTATGATGATAATGATAATGATATATACTTACATACATTCATATACTCTTACATAACAAACTGTGGAGCCGCGGAGGTCGGGACGGTGAGCCGTGGAGGTCCGTTATGCTCTGAACTGCGGAAGCATGTTTTGGATATTTGCTAGGGATAAATGTGTAGTCACAGCATCTTCCTTCCTATGTTTGATACATCATCACACAGTCTACATAGCTCAGCGCTCACACTAACACTCTACGTGTAACAAAGTGATAGCGCTATAACTCGTTTTGTCATTGTAGCATGCCCGCATATACAGGTACGCCACCCACTAGCCTGGTCACAATATAAAATACGAGGCTAGCAACGCCCATCTTTCAAAATTAGGCCTAACACACTCATACTACACACTAACCTAGGTTCGATGGTTAAAATTATTACTCCGGATAATCCAACCATAGGTTGTGGCACGGCAAATCAATCGCCTTCGAAATACGGTTAAATGTTTTGCGGGGTCACTGACCTGCGTAGGTGATACAGATGCCTCAACGGACAAACAGTTATCCACACACCAATCGTTCGGCGTAATCCGTTCCACACGACCAAGGGACGACGATTGGTCACGGGCTGGACGTCTGACAAGACGCAGGGAAAAGCAAAGAGGTAAGCCTGCATGCCAAACTTCGATAGACTGCACACCCACAAATATAAATAAACAATAAACAACATGTGCCAGCGCTGCACGGACAATGTACTCGCTACTATCGCCACCGACAAAGTATAGGGCCCGCTGGAAGTAGGAGGCATACGTACACCTTTTGGGCGTCCAGTAGTTTCTAGGAGAGTAGGCCCTCGGACTTGGGACGAAGTTGTTCCTAGTGAACCCTCCGCAAAGGTAGACGCGTCGCCCTAGCCCAGTATAGATTGGAGTGGAAGAGATTTCGCTCCTAGTGCTCTTTCTAACCCATTGGCTAGCATGGACTTCTGCACATAAAACTGTTTATGATGATAAATGATTATGTATGATATCCAACAGTTCTATCTCTTAAAACCAAACACTGGGGAGCCGCGGGGTCGGAACCGGTGGCCCGCGGAGCCGGTGATGCTCTGAACTGCGGAAGCATGTTTTGGAAGTTGCTATGGTGATACATTGTGTAGTCACGCATCATTCATTCCTATGTAGATACATCATCACACAGTCTACATAGCGCAGCGCGCACATACACTCTACGTGTAACAAGTGATAGCCTCTATAACTACGTTGTGTATATTGTACAGTGCCCCATATAAGGTACACACCCAGCTAGCCTGGCTCACAAATTAAGAGGCTATGCAACGCCCATCTTTCAACATTTAAGGCCTAACACACGCATACTACACAGCTAACCTAGTGCAATGGTTAAAATTATTATCCTGGAGATGTCAAAGCATAGGTTGTGGCACGGCAAATAAGTATCCTTCTAAAATACGTTTTTTTTTTTGACTTTTTGCGGGGTCCCTGACCCTGCGTAGTGAATACCGTTGCGCTCACGTTACAACGTTGGCCACACACAAATCGGGTTTTGAATTAGTGAGCCTTGCAAAATCATGAAAATACATCATTTTCATCCATCGAAGTTACCTGTTATGTCTTCTGATATCTAACTAAGGTTGTCTAACGTGTACTCGTTGTAACATTGATCGGATCTGTCAAATTGAGATTAGCTGATGTCGGTTCGAAGTTCGAGTCATAATAGTTCATTTCTTCGAGCGCAGTTAAGCACAAACAGTGTAGAAACTGCAGAACTGCTTTCGCGTATGTTGTGTTAAGGGCCTAGACACTCCAGCCCTGACTCGAACATATATTGTCACATGTTACTCTGACTATTTGAGATAAGCGGATTCGCTATTATGGAATGCCATCACTCGATCCTGATTTAGGAGAATGGTTATTGACAACGAAAAATCAGAGTAAAATGCATTTTCAGAGTTCTTTTCATACTTTTTCGAGTTGGTATTTATGAATGGGGATGAAAACGATGGTGCATTCGCTCAAAAATTCTTTGCCATTTTTTAAGACCTCTGAAGACGTCCTCGTAGAAGCCAACCTCCACGATGACGTCACATCGGTTTAAATGCAACAAAGACCTCGGCACCCTCGTAGTTATCCTCTAAATAATTCAATCCCATCCCTAGTTTGACTAGTTTTGTCATGTTTTCCAAAGTATTCCACTTGTTTCCAGCAAGCAACATCAATTTCAACGGTATTGCTGAATCTAAAACGTGGTACAGCGATGCCCACTTTCGAACTTATCTGCGCTTTTGCTAGGGCCGGAGACATGTGGCCAAGTTGTGTGTCAATCGGATGAAGTTTTGAAGAGTTATTGTGGCTAAATCCTAGAGTTTCGGCGACCACGGAGGCGGCCAAGAGGCAGCGGCTACACCCCAAAACAATAATACCTCTGAAAACTTAAAAGTGTTGTGGGGATATAAATATAGTTTAACCTAGATGAACTACTATGCCTAATAAAAGTTTGATAAAATTTGGCATGGTTTTTACTCGACACCCTGGATTCTTTGTGTACAATGGTTTCCATGGTGATCGCACTAGTGGAATGAGTTTCATGCTGAATGACACATTTTATTGGAAATGGCATGACCACACTAATCCTATGTAACACACTTTTAAAATTGGACACCACGCGTTTGGGTAACCAAAGTTTTGATCAACCAGAACCAGTTCAATACCAGGGCCAGTGTCTGCTAATGTCACGTGGCTCAATCACTTATGTTTTACAGATACCTGGCTGATTCTAGGATTAAATTTCATCAGTGTTGGGAATGGAAAAAAATCTACACTGTATTTTCTGCATAGTTCAAATTTTATACCAAGGGTAAATCTCTGTAGTAAATTTGTTTTGGTCTCCCATCCACATCAAAATTTGACAAGTGGATTGCTCATGCTGTTCCTAATATTCAATGTGCCCCACCTGGTGGAATGACCCATAATGCATGCAATGAAAAGATGGATCGGATAGTATTGACTCAACCTAAGCTGAATTATTACTTCCTACACCTGAGGTCCTATTGATTGCATTAACTCAGGCAAGTTGTCTACGTAATGCAATGATACATGAACGGGTAATGTGCTGACTTTAATAATCGGAATCGGTATCAGACCGACTATGGAAACAATAATCGGTAATCGAAAACATCCAATATTGGCTATAATCGTTTTGAACACTTAACACGACATGGATGTCCATAAACATGTAATCCTCTATGTGGAAAGATATCATACTGTCTGATTGTTGTGTGCCACTCACATTTGAAATGTATCTGCCCTGGGACTATCTTGTGCCACATGTCAAAATGTTGAGCAGTAATTTAAAATGAATATGGCTTGTCAAATAATTTCAAGGTTCAATTCTGTCAGGCTAGGTCACAGAATAGCAGTCCTATTCATTGTCCTAGGCTAATGCAGACACGGGTCAACAATTTTTTGTAAAATATTGGCATGAGGAAATTCTCCCCACTTTTTCAGCCGGCACCCAGCTTCACTGAGTGCTAGTTAATAGCGCAACAATATCTATTGGCGTATGCATCTTCTTCGACATAAGTTGTCATTGCCCATTGGCCTGAAGTGAGTGGCCATCAAACAAAGCCGGAACTTTAGCCTCTGCCACGTTGGCCAAAATGATTCGAAGTTGCCCAACCCTATCTTACAGTAGGCTAGGTTGTGACTGATGTTTGAGTAACCAGTTACCTGTACTGATAGTTCCAAATGTGGTAGGCCTATCATTAAATATTAATAAAGACCTAGGCTGACAAAATTATCACAACAATTACAACTTTTACACTTTTTTTTAAATTCCTCACAAACCTAGCTCATTGATTAACTGAAAACTCCTTGATATATTTATAGTTGTTACAATTTTGATCCCTTGCTACTCATGACGGTATCAACTGAACCTTTAACTACAAGTGACAAATCTCAGGTAAGCATAATTCCCAGTGACCAGCTAAGCGGCGTTTCCATCACGCGGGCGGGCGGCTAGAATCGCTCAACGTTATTTTCAATGGAGCCTTTTCGCATGGCAGCGGCGGGCGTTTCTTGAATCGTTCATGTCGCGATTTTTTCCCGCCCGCCCCGGCGTGGTATTTCATAATCATATCCGGGGGATTTCCCTGTAATGTCGCGGCTTGTAGCCCGATATGTTCCAATAATGTCCAACACATTCATAACTGTTCCAACACTAGGTATGAGATTTTATACATATTTTCTCTATTGTAACGCCAGACAACTACTTGAACACATATTTACATGTTTTAAAACATGAAGTTCAAGTATTTGCTAATTACATATCCAAACCGTCAATGTGAAGTTTAATAGTGGGCCGTAATCGCTGACATTTAGAAACAATGGTTTCAGAAAATGGACACCGGTGTTTAGGTTTAAACACTAGTATGCGTCCGAGTGTTTGATAAATAATAATAATAAATAAAAACAATAATAGTAATAAAATAATAGTAATAATAATAAACAATAAAACAAGAGGGCAATCCCAAAAGTTGCAGGATCTCATTGGCAAGTGTGGACTATTAATTGGTTTCTACTTGCTACATTTTTTGCGAGTTGCAAAAAGACGAAAAATGTATCAAATTTATGTCTGAAAACAGCCATTTTGCCCCAAAAATTATTCATATCATGGAAATTTCAGTTATTTACAGCATAAAGGTTAAGAAACCCCCCTACTTATGTACCTTTTCTACATTGGAATCTTCAGTCCTCCCAATCTCTATAAATATACCCAAATAGAAAAAATTATCAGAAATTCCCAAATTTGGCCAAAAATCTCGGTCCCCCACAAAAATGACATTTTTGGTATTTTGGGGTAGATTGCATGGGAAAAGTTGTTATTGTGCCTTTTAACATTGCTAAAAGGTTGAAATATTCAGCCATTGGAAAAGGGAATATCATTGGAGAAATAGTGAAAACAATTGTAAAATGAGAATTTGCCCCCAAAAATTGTCTTTTGCTACTAAATTCCACAATTTTGATAGTTTCCATCTAATTTGGAGCAATTATGTGTTTAGGACTATTCAAGCGTGTGCAAATTTCACTTTGTTCAGCTACTCCAAAATGGAGGAAGAAATTTGCGAAACCATCAAAAATCTGACGGACACGCAAACGCCACCACACACCACACAAGCAAACACACAAACGGGACCACTTTGCGAGTGCACGTCATTGCTGAATCACCGGCACCCAAGGACCCACCAATGGGTACCCCTCAGTGGATTAGTTCCTAACCACCACCCACTATGGTTACGTAGACAATGTTGCTATGGCAAACCAGCAAAGTAAAGGTAGGTGAAATGGCCAATGATACAATATCTCATCCGCCTGCGGGACCGAATGAGAAATCATAGTAGGCTGACATCGAGTTCTTATATAGAGCATTATTCACCACTAAAAGTGAGAAGAGGTGCGGGGCTCGAGGAAAATGCCCGCCGCGATTTAGACGTCCAGTCTTGTGTTCAAACGAAAGCCAATATCGGATTGTTAACCGTTACCGCCTTATTTTTTCCATAATCGGACCAGGTCCGATCCATTCAAGTCGGCACAGTACATGTCATATATCAATTCCCATCAATAGACCTGGAGGTGTTGTCATGGTTAAGCTTTAGTTTCAAGTCCATCCTTATCCGTTTCCATCCTTTTTATTGCATTAACAGATGTTTGGGCTTCCCGGCCGGGCGAAGGAAAAAAATATATGCCAGCATTTGAAATGATTCTGGAGAGCTCCGTACCTTGTAAATATAATAGAGTACACCTAGATAGCGCGGCGGCCGGCTACAGTGGAGTCCCTCTTTTCCGTGCAACAACCGTCACAACAACAGTTCATGTCCACACATGTAGTGCATTGTCACACTTATATCTACTCTTATCATCTCTCTGCACCCCTTAACGTCTATTGAGTTTTTGGCATTGACCCTGTGGTCAAGACCGAAGCACTCGAGGGGTAGGTCCACCGCTGACAATCGCCAAAATTTTGCTATGGCCTGTGACTCGCGTAGACCTAAGGTACTCAATGCTATGAACGAATGGATTGATTCACCAATTTCTCACTGGAGGCAACGATGATAATTATTTAGTTTTAGCAATGATTTCAGCCAGATTCACAATCAAATTCCAGGTTGTTGTCTTGCCCTGTATTCAATGCCAAAACTCATTAAGCCTAGGTAGGCCTGAGCTGTATTGCTGTTGCTGAAGAGTAATTCACACTGTTAGCTGTATTGGCATGATTGGTATAACTGGGAAAGTCATGTTTACCTGGATGAATGAGATTTTTTGGAATTAGGGGTGGGGGTTTTTGGAAAAAAATCTTTTTGTGGAAAAATTTTTGTCAGTATCAACACCTAACAAGATCCTCACTAACACCTTTGTGAGTGCACTCATCGCTGACCACACCCGACCCCATAGGCACCCGCTATAGGGTACCCCCTCAGTGGATAGTTCTTATCACCACTAACATTACCATAGCAACCGTTGCATGGCACCGCAACAGTATATATAAGTGAAATGACAAATTAACTAAAAATTCTCATGGGACCCTTCGGTACCGATGAGATAACATGTGGCATGTAAGGCTGACATCGGATTATATTGTTTGAATGGTGTATAATGACTTCAATGTTCCAATTAATTTTCACTGTTTGGTTCTGATTTCCTGGCTCAAATAATATAAGGTTTCGCATGTTGGGCAGTTAGGTCCCCAAATATCCTATTTCGGCCTTTTATTGTTGGATCAATGACTTTCGGGAGCAACCGTGGGGTGAATGATACTATTCCTATTCTGGATTTCTGTATTCTGGTTTATTCTGGTTGATCAGGGTCAAGATTCCATCTGTATAAATAATCCCAAATCTTGTCATTACCACCACCTAAACTTGAACCCCCTGCTCCTCACTAAGTCTAAACCAACCGCTACTCCCTACCATAATTACAGTCTAACACTAATCTCATACATCCAGATTTTCGGAACCAGAATTTAATGCCTTCATTGCGGGTTGGTTAATGGCAAAGTTTAATATGGTGATACCAGTGCTGGATTCGAGTCCTCTCAATCAGTCCGAGTCCGATTCATCAGTCCGAGTCAGTCCGAGTCATCGGCTTCCTAGTCCGAGTCCGAGTCACAGTGTCCGATTCCGAGTCATCGAAGTGGTCCTATTCCGAATCCGAGTCCTCGAGTCTTATGCAAATTTGACCTTTACTATTTTCAAATTAGGTGCAAACTCAACAAACCGCTTATTGTTTGCTATATACGTGGCAATGTTTTGAAATGAGCGGCTACTGATCGACAATACTGACATAACAAGAACTTTAAATAGATTACTGGGCTGTCCTACTTCATGACAAGTGCCGATATCATAAGACTATGGATTTTACTCTGATAGCTGGGATGTACGGGGCATAATGAACATATATACTTGGGGTTGGCAAGAGTTGTCTTGTAGGCCTGGACTCCCTGGAGCATACCGGCACATTCCAATAAAAAATATGACATTATTAATTTGAAAATTAAATTTGGTCAATTTGTAGAACTCATTCCCCCCTCCCTTGTAAATCACTCTTTTATTTCACTACCTTATCCATTGACTACCTCACTATTCGTTATACTTGCATGCCACAGTGAATAAAATGAGCTGACGCTTATCGAATCAAGAGATTCGAAAGTGTTACTGCGAATGTTCGCGAGGGCACAGCAATTGCAACCCAATTAATTATAGAGAATTACACAATATTACATACAATACAAAAATTACACACAACGAAAACAAAACAACACCGCCTGCCGGTTACTTCTCCTTTTCCGCCCATGGTCATTCACATTGATTTACATAGGCAAAAAGTAGGAATACCCACTGATCAGTTACGACGATAACAGAATAAGAGAAGCACATGGTTAGGAAAATATCCTAACATATACATTGGCACAAGTTGAGGGTGCGAGAGCTAGGCTATAAATCTTCCAAAAAACAGTATTTCCAGTTGGTGTTAATGTTCGGGTTATGTATCATTATAAACAGGAATTAAGTTGCTGTACGTTAGGTAGTAGGTTATCACATTCATTGATTCGTTAAAAAAAAAAAATACGGATGTATTTGTCCATGCTGATTATAATGCAAACAGGTTCTTCTAACATAGACAAACCTTCGCACAAAGTGTAGGTTTTCGTTAGCATGTATCTATTATATCATAAGATTACGTGACCCGAAAACAGCGATAGTGGGCGAGAATGATGTAACTTTCCCTCCTGATTTGACTCGGGCAGCCGGAAGTACGTGGGAACAGGTTGGGCTACTTTTTGGTTTAGAGCGTCGGGGGTATTATTGTGATTGTCGTGTACGCCGGTAAAATCAAGTTCTGTATTTGTGAAAAATAGAGGACTAGACCAGGGACTCGGACCGACGGTCCCCGGCATGAGACGGTGCAATAATGATAAGGAATTCTATACGGCCATGAAAACTGACGGAGTAAAACCTGACTTGACCGTGAATTTTGGCGCAAATGGCGAATTTTTCGTACACCGATTATTGGCGATAAATTTAAAAACGAGCAATTTTCTCATAAGGGGCTTGGAACCATAGGTGGAATAAATGACTTCAAGGTCGTTATTCCGCTTAAGATTCAAGTATCAGAACGAGTGAAGCCCGCATAATTTTTGGCGCATGCGGCGTTTCATACGCATCTCCATATCGCGTGGATAGTCACATACGCTGCACATGTTATCATGGTGCTAATATCACTCTAAAACCGAAGAACGGAGATTCGGGATGATTCCACTACCTTGTCTGTATGGTGGGCTCGACTGTACCATGATTTACCCATAGTAGAAAGACGCTGTGTTTGCTATCTATTTAGTTCAGGTTTTTAAAACGGAAAGAGCGCGCCGTTCGTATAATAAGAGGTATTTATTTCGGACTTTTTCTATGTTTTGATATGGTTTGGGAAAAGTCTGGCAAGTTGTTTTTTAAAACTCTGATGCTTAGAACACAATCCTTGGCATAATCATTAGATGAGATACCACATCAGTCAATCGGAGTAGGTAGGCCCATTGCACAATTACAGTGGCAGATTCTGGTAAATATATATAGTCTTTCCTCGACACATTAAGTGTTATCGTCAAGTGCGGTGAACATAGGGAAGGCCACAAGGAGAATTTGTTCGCAGGGACACATTCAACGCTTGATTTCAAAACTGCAATTTTCTAACACTGCACGATAACCAATGGGCTAGAGTTTAGTATTTCTAATTTTATAGTTTAAACCCAAAACTGGCTTTAGAGGATCGTGCACGTCAGATGGAGGTTTGCGTGACTGACTATGGCACTATATTATGGTCGCAGACGCGGGTCAAACCAATTCTGAGAAGAAAAAAACAATCTAAAAAATGACAACATTTCATGGGACTGACTCGATTTTTTTC
>JAODTK010000270.1:0-14279 GCA_026419785.1 Sclerodactyla briareus | reverse complement strand
CTCTACAAGTGATGACCTGTTCCAATTCTGGCGTGGATATGGGGACAAATTTTAGGCACCATCCTTCATCTGTGTGTTATAGCATTCCCGCGTCTCTTCTACCCAATCGCCCCTAACCACCCTTGCCTCTTTTGTGTATAGTAGTCGATCTACCACTTTTGTAATTCTCCAATCTTATAAGAGTGGTTTGCCCTCGTGATAGATAGGGTCTGGTGACCTGCCGACTCGTGAATGAGTTGTTGGGTCGCCTCTCTCGTCTCTAAAGCACTGGGGACAGTTATGGGTCTGTCTTTTAGGGAGTATGTAGAGCTTTAATCTACATTTGCTATCGGTGATCGCTCCTCACCTTAGACCCTTTTAGTTGTGGAACAAAAGTACAATATTATAGCAATGCATCTAATATGTATGTATTAGTTATTATTATTTCAGTTATTATTATTATTATTATATTATTATCTATTATTATTATTAATTATTATTAGTTATTAATTATTATTATCTTTTGCACCTCTCACAACTTTGCCTTGTTGGAAAGTTATGGTACATATTACAGCTGTCACACCTCGGAATTCGACTCGATTCTGGGAGTCTAAGACTCGTCCTGATGATGTGGTCACCAACTTCCGAGATAGCTGTTTGACAACTATTTCAGTTGTGCTTGACCCTGGAAGTTTCTTAACAGGTGGCCATCCAAGTTACTTAGCTCACTGCCCCGGCGCACACGATCACTACTGTCAACCACTACATCTACTTCAGGCAGATCCACAGCCTTAAGGGCCGAAGCTGCCAGATTTCAGGTCCCTTGTTCCTTCATGGTATCTCTGTTCTTTTAACTTGCGATGTTCATAGTCCGCTGGATTCGCCACATCTATTACTGTTGCTCTGTCTCGGTACCTGGCTTGGCTCTTACGATGAATGTCAGGTAGTACTGTCCTTGCTGTGATGATCCGTGCCTGTTCCTCGACCCGGCGAAGGACGCCGGAGTATTGTTTGTGTTTCTGGTATTTTCCAGTAACATCAAGGAGAGGCGTCTGTACGGATGATAGTATACCGGACGACGTGGTGTGGTGTGTAGGGTCCCGAACTGTAGTAAACAGAAAAAGGGGACTGGATGGTGATCTACTGTGTTGGTGATGCATATGGACCAGTGTAGAGCTGCTGCTACGCTGTTTTGTGGGGTCTCTTTGTCTCTTCAGATCCTGTCCCCGTCCCCGGCTAGCTTTTTCTGGCAAGCCCGATATGAAATGTGAGGTTTTTTTACTGTCCCCCTCATCTAGCCCACTTTTTTTCCAACCAACCTGCAAACTTTGCTGTTCAGTTCCCCCGACACTCCTCATGAAATAAAAAACGAGTTTGGTTGTTACCTTTCGTATTCAGTGCTTTGTGGCCCGCCTGTGATGAGCGCTCGTTGTCCCCCCCCTCGATTTGTCCCAGGCCTTGTTACAGGACCAGCCCACATGTTACTAATGCCTTAGCTGGGTGGGGGGGCCACATCCATCCCTCGCACCTTTTTTGCCCCGAGGATATTGGCCGTGCATTGGGCTTTTGTTTCTTTCTTCCCCTTTTCCATTTTCCCTTTTTCTTCTCATAACTGGGCTGTTTCCAATCCATCTTTCCATTCAACCCTTTCCCGGGTGGTTTCCCGGGATTGGCCATGCGCGGCTTGCCCTGCCTGTTTCCAGTAAGAGGTTCTTCCTCTTTCTTCTTCATTTGCCCAGATCATCAATGGGCCCCCGGGCACGGTCCCTCACTTATATCGTGGCCCCCCCTCCACTTTTTTTTTCCGTTAGACCCCCCCGGCCCCACCCCTTCGCCCTCGGTTAGTAGAGTCTGTTTGAATGTCCCACCCGCTCTTTGGATGGAGCCCACGTGAAATAATTGAGGAAAGGTGGCCGAGCGTTTTCCATCCCCCCCCGAGCTCCGCCAACCTCGCTTTTTATTTTGTGTCTTAGTCCCCCAATAATTCTCCGGTGTAAAAAGCCTTTTCAGTACCCTGGCATGGCACGGCAAAGACCAAGTCTTTTTAAAACAGGCAAAAAAAAATTAAAATCCCAAGGGCTTTTGGAATTTTTTATTTTGCCCGTTTTTAGCCTTGGTCCTTCAGGACTTTGTCGCCCCCAACTCCCTCTCCTTGATGTAAGGTCCTTTGTAAAAGCAATTTGGGCTTTTTTTGCACTTGCCCACTTGGAGGTTTCCCTTCCATCCCCCTGTAGGTTTACCACAAAGATAAATTTTTTTTTGGTACCCTTCTTGCCCTCACGGCCCCGACGTCCCCCGTGAAATTCCCCTGCTCTGGGCCGATTTGTTTTTTTCCAAGCCCCGAGGCCACCTTTGTGGTAGTCCCCCCGCGCCCTCACTCTTTTATGGGCCGAATCAGTCCCCCCGTCTTCCCGCATTTTTCGTCGAGGCCCGAAACTGCCAATCCCCGATGGTTAACCCTTTTTCCGCTTGAAAAGAAATTTGGACTTGTAACAAGAGTGATTCAATTTTTGAGTCCCGTGTCCCCTGCCCTTCCCTTCTTTTTCTTCCCCGCAGAGCTTCAGGTCATCCATGTACACAGGTTTTGGGGTGTGATTGTTGGTTGAACCTTGAAACTTCAGAGTGTAAGCCCTCGTAAATTTTCCTCAGTATGTTAGCTGAAGGGGGGTTTTTTGGACGGATGGCCCACAACCCAGAACAGTTAAAAGGCGGTGACAAGGCTGGTCCACTACTTGGAAGAATTCCCACGTCTTATGGGAAATCCTGGGCCAGGGTGTTTTTTTGCCCGCTATTTGGGGTTGCCTTTGAGGTATAGTGAACCCCCCCGCAATTTTTTCGCCATGAAACGTTTTGATACCAGAAAGTGGCATTACCGTCCTGGGTCCCCTATCCTTTGCATTTTTTTCATTGCCCCCTTCAATTAATCCATGAGTTGTGGTTACGGAGTTCCCCCGTAGGACCCCTTCCTGGGTAGTCCCCCCCCCCGAATCCACGCCAGAATTAGTATTAAATTATGTTTATTTTTTCATTTCAAATTAATAGATTATTTAGTGATTAGTAAAATGAAATGAATGATGCATGAATTGGATGATGGGATAATTGATGATTATTATTATATAATTTAACATTACTAGAGTAACATACAACGAACAAAACCTACAAATAAAAAAATGTAACCAAAAAAATCCACAAAAAACACCCATTAAACGAGCGCAACGGCCTGCAGCAAAACATCCATCAAGTACGTGGAATATCTTTCCTCCCAGTCCCCCCAACACCTGTGGGTAGGTAGAAATCCATTCACAGGCCAACTCCGTCCCCGTCATTCAATGGTACCCAAATGCCCATTTACGGAATAATTTTGTCACGGGATCAAACTTAACCAGCAACTTTGCAGTCACCACTAAACCCTACTCAATATGTTTTATTTCCCAACCGTGAATAAATTTTTAACAGAGTTCGAAGATCTGTGGGTTTTTGCATTGGCAAATGGCATAATTGTCCTCCTATTTCCTCAGTGTTATTGCAACCTAATTAACACATGTCCAGTTAACAAATAAACGCGTATATGCCCTGAAGGTCCACTGCCCCTCTTCCCTTTCCCACCAACCTCCCTTTTTTTCAAAAAAAAAAATTTTCCTGTGCCAAGGCCCCTAAAATGAACTCCGCGGGGTTTTAAAAATGTTTTTATATATCTGGGTTGATAATTGGGGGTGGGGGGCCTTAAACATTAAATTATTTTAATAGGCCCCCCCTTCCCTATAGGCCGCCTTCCAAATTCTTAGGTACCTCACCAAACCTCTTTTTCCCTTATAGGTCCCCCCCCCTATCTTATACCAAAACAGTGATTAAGACCATGGGACGGACCCTGTCCACCCTTTATCCCCAAGATATGCCGGGAAACCCCTCTTGACCCTCTGGCCTAAGTTAATCTAATACTATATGGTTACGCGCCCCTGCCATTTTAAAGAGGAAAATGGTATCTTTTTCCATTTGGAAACCATTTTCTTCCGTTTTTCTGTGTTTTCCGATTTCGCGCTTTAATCCGCATGTCCACCCCTCCAAAATTCATTTTCCACCTTTTGAAAAACGTAACCGAAAACATGTTGTTACATACTTTATTGATACAATGGCCGCACTATTTTATCACAAAAACAACGGAACCCTTTGTGATCACTCATTAATCTTGTAAATGGCTAACTATTAATCGCTTGGTTTAAATCCTTCTAAGTTAATACATACAATCACCCCTCGGCCCTTGGCCCGTTTTAGAGGCCGGGGCAGGGGTGGGCGGAGGATAACAAAGAACCGGAGTTTTTGGGGGGTGTCCCCCCCAATGTTTTTTCCTCAATCGTGTCGGTCCTAAAACCCCATGAAAAAAACTCCGCGGGCAATATCTATAATACCAAGATTACCCGAACAAACTCTGGGAAGGCAACATTTATTTCAGTTATAAGGGTTCGTCTGTTCAAACGCTTTACGATCTCGTTAACCCTGAGGATTATAGGCCCCTCCTACGAGCTACAAGACCCACTGACCCCGACGGAGGGTGCATTTTTGTTAGTGATAGATGTGTTGTTAGAGGTGCACGTTAGTGAATAGTGATAATATATTTGCAGAGCGACTCGAACGCAAAATCTACAATTGAATCAGTAATCTGGCCGTGTTGTGAAGGAGGAAGTGGTCAGTGCAGAAGCGGGCGTGGCCTAACTTCTATTTCATTTTATGTGTGTGTTGTGGGGGGGGGGGGGGTGCGGTGGGCGGGTCACCACGCAAGCCAATCAGGTCTCTCAATTGATTGGCGAATTAAGAATATATAAGACTATCAGTCGACTGATGAAACGCAACGTAGGACGTGCAGGTTGGACAATTAATGAGTGCAGAAGGGCGGCTCAGATGCTGTGCCCGAGGGGAATCTAGGTACCGCTTGGTTCAAAGAGGGCATTACGTACCTGGCGAATCCCGAAATATGAGACGCCGTTTGCAATTCGTCCGACCGTCTCAACCCAAATTCTATATTGATTACGATATATCATCACTATGAGAAATGCGTCCGATCACGATAACTGAAAATTGAAAGTGCGAGTTTACGTGCATGGGAGGTCATACAAAATACGAGCAAGGTCCATTTTTGGTCAGGTGGCGTGGACGTATAACCTGAACGGATTGGCGTCGGATCGGCAATAATGAGGACTCATCATAAGGTCGGGAGAAAAATATGAAACTCTATAAGACCGAGTGGACTTGTTCTTGCTCAAAGGTGCGCTTGTTTACAAATGCTAGCGTTTTAGATACACACCGAGTTGTCAGGTCTTTTTGTCAACAGCAAGTTATTAAACGTGGGATTTCGGCGAATGTGAACAGTTTCCATTTCGTTTGAATTGATTGCCGATAGTTTGTTGAAGGTATAACAGCTGTCTATCTGCTTGAAGTTAGGCATTCAAACTATGGGTCACCGACTCAGTCATTGTTATAACTCAATTATCTGGCTTGCATTGTTCAGCCGATAGAAATAAAAAACACATGAAAATGGAAAATAGGCTTATAAGCCTAGCCTAATACACTGATAGGATTTTTTAAAGTGATCCGTAGCGTCCTCTTACATATTAAGCTATATCCCCACCCAGACAGCGCGAATGATTAGATTCAGATCGAGGGAGAGGATCTATTATGTATTATCATGAGACCGCGGGTATTGGGGTCTTGGTGGTGAAGATAAAATTTTTGGATCTGTTTTTTTTTCCATTTTGGGGGTTTTAAGGAAAACCGTCCCAAACGTCCGGTTCCCCCGTAAATGAAGGGCCCATGGGAAAATCCAAGGTAAAAGGGCGTCCCAAAACGACCCTGCCCTTGGGGTAATATCGCGTGCCATTTTTAAACGTTCCCCATCTATTTCCGGGGTTAATAGACCTTTTTTAGCTTAGAATTAAACAAGCAGTCCACATTTTTATGTAAATTTGTACTTGTTTTTCCAAACTTGGGTTCGGACGAACCATACAAACTTTGTTTTGCATGTGAAAATACAATTTTTTTTTTTGGACACCATGGCAGGTCCGCATGGCCAAATGTATAGTGATAGAGGACAGAGTGATTTTAGGAACCTAGTGATTTTCGGTGAAGGAGTTTTGAGTGGGGGATTTCGCGTTTCCCTAAGTGACAGGAACGTGAGGCCTATTTATTTTTAAAGCCATGGTCCCCATGGGACCCTGATTCTTTTTTCAAAATTAGTACAGGTGAAGGGGGGAGCAAAGTTTTCCCTTGGGGCATTACGCTAGGAACAGCTTTCCTGGGCCTGAATCTGGAGGAAGGGTTTTTTTATAATTCCCAACACCTTCGGCCCTAGCCTGGCCTTTTCAATGCCCCAGACCGAAAATGGGGCCCTAGTTCTTTGGGGGACTGGGAACTAGCCAAAGTCCCCCCTAACCTTTTCCCCCCCCCCGATCCTTGCCCGATGCTGAACCACCCAACACCTGAAAAAAATAAATTTGGGTCGCTGTACTAAACGAAAGGGTTTCCAGTCCCCCCTTATCTGCTTGCCTCCCGTTTTTGGATCAACCCTTTATGACTAACTTTTTACGTTTTTTTAAAGTGTCCCCCCCAATTCCCTGATTTGCAAACCCTAACAACCTTTTGTTTTTTTTGTCCAAGCGCCGTCAGTCCAGTTAGCTGGACTAATAAATAGTTTTTTTTTTTGGCTCAATCCATGGTTAAAAGTCCCCCCAAAGCCCTTTGCTGGACCTTACCTTATTACGGCCCAATAGAAACTAAGTTTTTTATACTAAGACGTTTTTTTGCCGTTACGTCCCCCCTATTCTGTCCGGTGCCCCCACCACTCCTTTCGGACTAAATTTTGACTAACATGTTAGGTCCCCCCCCCAGGGAGCTTTGACTAACCTGCTTTTGGCTTTTAAATTTTTGGGACTAGTTGAATTAAACAAACAGTACGAATCACATTAAGATTGCTGGAATGGGTTAGCCCTTCGTCCGCCATGGCAACTTTTAAAACGTATTTTTATGTCAGGACAATATACAAGGCGTTAACCCTAGGTTAGCAGCGACCAGCAATGAAATCCAACCAAAACTTACTCTTTGGTACATGTATGCCTGTATTGATTTCCAATTCATCCTGGCCATCGAACAGGAAATTGACCCTTTTGTAATTGCTTGTAGCCCCTATCCCCGGTTATGACGGAAACCAATAAACCGGCAGTTTGGTCCCCTTGCATAAATGGGAAAAGTGTGCAATTATAAGTCCCCCCCCTTTTGAGCCAGGAAAAACTGTTCCCCCCCCCTTAGGTCAGCGTAATTTACAACCAGCAGCCTAACTTAAAAAACTTCCCCAATTCATTGGAAAATGCCAGGTAGGCCCGCCCCATCGACGATAGAACAATTATTTCGACACGAGAAAATGAACAAACAATCAAAGTGCCTTTAAAACCATGCAATCACTGGGAAAATCACCCCATACGGCAAATTAACTTTGTACAACGTTTCGGCCTTACGTACCTTACGTTCTTGTCCAAACCCTGACCGACAACTTGTTTTTGAAATGTGTTGACTACTGGGAAGGTCCCCCCCCCCCCTGAGG
The DNA here is from genome assembly GCA_026419785.1 of Sclerodactyla briareus. Lineage (NCBI taxonomy): Eukaryota > Metazoa > Echinodermata > Holothuroidea > Dendrochirotida > Sclerodactylidae > Sclerodactyla > Sclerodactyla briareus. Next base: position 6,712 of record JAODTK010000270.1, on the reverse strand, counting down.
CCTAAGTGTACCATCAAGTTTGTGTTTTTTTGAACAACACGGTTGAAAAACCCACTGACTGGAACCAAAGAGGTCTTAGATTCAGAAAAATACATACGGGGCCACGCCTTCGTTTCCCCTAATGTCATTAGAACATCACTTTTTTTTTGTCCCAACCGAAGGCGATTTATTTGTAGTTGTGAATACAAAGCCAAAAAAATACGTCCTGTCTTAAGACCTCTAATTAACTGATCCATTTTTTATATACAGTGTTTCCAATGCGGGCAACCCTAATCCATGGGTCCCCCCGTCACGCTCCTATTCGGGCAATTGCAAGGACCCTTGTTTTTTTGTTTTATCCCCTCCCCGCCAATTTGTACAGTTTAATCAAACACGCCTAGGTTTTTTTAATCAAAAGTTGAGTCCATGAGTTAGTCCCCCGGCCTGGTTACCCTCCCCGCCAGAACAAATAATCGCTTTTTGCAGGCCAAAAAGTTCCAGTCCTTTCGTTATTTTTTGGGTTTTTAGTCTAATCCATTGGCCTTCGGCTCAAAAAGGTTAGCTTCCCCCCCCCCGATCTTTCCAGCTGGGTTATCCCCCATGCCTCCCACCACAGAAACGGGATTTTTCCATCCCCAAATTTTTAGTCCCCCATTTCTAGACCTTGACTAACCGCTGGACCCTAACCCAATTCCCTTAGTTCCCTCCCATTCTTGATTTTGACTAACTTATAAAAAAATTGTTTCCCCATGGCATGTTAACTCATTCATTTTCAACTGAAAGTGGGCCCCAGGAAAAAACCGCACCAGCAATCCAGAAGTAATCAGGGGGCCCCCGGTTTCGATGATCGGTGGTCAGAGTTTTTCCCCGGTCCAGCCCGAACTTTCCTTCGATTTCTCCCGCCAACAATCATGAGTTAGGGAAGGGTGGTTAGAAGTAAGGTTTTGCAATGTGACGGAAACATGTTAAACGGTGGTCCTAGTAACGGGTTTCCCCCCCCAATGGTGGCGAGTAAATTGAGGCGTTAACCTTGTTCCCCCCCTCTGCGAAGTGGTTTCCCCCCCCTTTGAAAATTTGGCCCCCCCCCCTTCAATGTTTCTCCGCGGGTCTAATTCCAGCCTTCTTCAGGGTGTTTCAAGGTGTCCGGCACCCAGGAAATCGTTAGCGCTATCCCCTCATGGTTACAGTCCCCACCCCTCCTCGGTTCGCCAAAGGTTTTTCAGGGGCGGTCGGGGCCCCGAAGGCATGGTCCCCGTTCCGTCTCTTGACTTGGCACCCATGGCCTTGCAGCCCCCTAATTTAGCCCCCAGAGAACGAGAAGTGTTTTGCCCTAGCCTCGGTTTTTGCGGGTGGGGTCCATTGCCATTCCCGTCACTAGCCACGGCACTCTCTTTTTCCTGCCCTCTCCCCTGTTGTTGGTGTTGTAATGGGAGGGGTTGGGGGCCGGTGTGGGTGGGTTTTTTAAGGGGGGGGAAGGGGGGGGGTTGGGCTCGGGTGGGGTGGTGGTTTTTTTTTAGGAAAACCCATGGTTTTTTTCTCCCTACCTTTTTTTGCTTTAGTGTTTTTGACCTAGAGTAGCCCCCTTTCACTAATTCTTTTTTTTAATCAAATTTTTTTTTGACGTTCTTTTCCTAAAAAGTTTTTTTTTAATAATTTTTTTTTTGCAAAATGTTTTGTTTTAGATAGGCCCCCCCCTCTCTGCCCCTGTTTTCCTTAATTGGGGGGGCCCAACAATAAAATTTGGAACTGTTTTTTTTTTTGGTGCATTAAGGTTTTTATGAAAACACCCCCCACGAGATTTAAAAAAAGTCCATTATTTTTTTAAAAAACAATACAGTTAAATAACTTATACTTGTCCCCCAAGAATATTTTGAATGGGGGTCCCGTGGGTTTTTTTCCCATTTTTCCCCCTTTTTTGAATTTTTGGGGGCCCCCCCCTTGGAATGTTTTTTGTTTTTAGCTTGCAGTAGAACATGGAAATTCCCCGCCGGAAAAAAATATAAAATTTAATTCCCAATAATCCCGTCCCCCCCCCCTCCCAGAATTAATTGGTTTGGGAAGAATTTTAGTGTAGTTTTTTTTATTCACACGAAACCCTAATTTAATTATCAGAAACAGCTTTTTGTAGTGGAATAAAACTAAACCAAGGGATATGCCCAGGTTCCCCCCCTACACCATTCCCCAATCCTCACTAGTGCAGAGGAAAATGTAAAAACGTGTGGGTTACTTTTTTCCCAGGTTTAAACAAAAAAATATGGGGGAAATATGAGGTCCAAAAACCAGAAAAACGTTCCCCTATTTTATGCCCTCTGATTGTCCTCTTTTTTCATGTCCCCTCAAGCCATTTTTGTTCCAGGCGGAGGGTTTTTTTCCAGTAATTCATAATCCGCCACGCCCCCCGTGGTTTTTCCCCCTGTGAAAATTCCTATTTTTTTTTTTTTTTTTTCAAAACCATGTTTTTTTTTTTCATATCATGGTAACCTCGGAAAATGAACATTAAAACCCCTCCAGGAGACGCTTTCCTACAAGCGGAGCATGCGGTGCATGAAAAAAACTGCATTGGGTTTTTATGATTTACGCCATGTAGTTTTTTTGGTTTGTCGTTATCAACCCTTTTTTAGCCGAGCCGAAAAACTCGAACCCCTAATAGTTTTTTTTTTAGATATTTTAACTTTGTCGTTTTTTTTTTTTTTCCCAAAAGAAACGAAAATTTTTTGGATTTTTTTCCGCCGACAGTACAACATAATGATAAAAAAAAACATGCAGTAAAAAGGGAAATATGGGAACCAAATTATGGAAACTGTAAACCGTTAAAATCAAAAAGAAAAACATTGAAATCAAATTTATACTTGAATAAAAGGTGGTTGGCCCAGAGCCGTTGTGGCCTTAGCCGTTGTTTTTTTTGGAGAGGTTGTTTTTTTTTTTTTGAAAAATTATCTAATGGGCCAATCCCCGGGGAGAAGGTTTCCGGCCGGAAATCTTGGATTGGTAAATTTTTGTTGGACTGGGACCTGGAGGTGCCGGATGCGTTGCAAACCTTTTTTTTTTTTTTGTAAATTTTTTTTAGAAGGTGTGGATGAAAAGCGTGTGTGGAATCCCCACCTCCATAAATGTTTTTAAGTGAAGCTTTTCCTTTTCTGTTAAAGATTTTTTGCCCTACAAAATTTAATTAAGAGTGGTCATGAGGTAAAGGCCCCGATACACCGTTTTTTTTTTTCAGCTTGAACTTCCACCAACGAGCCAGAATCCCAAACCCCTTTTATTGTTTTTTTTTGTTTTTTTTTTTTTGTTACTGATTTGCCAAAAATTTCTCATTTTTTTTTTTTCACGTCCCCTTAAGTAATGGGCCAATTCCCAAGTTTAACTTTTTTGTTTTTGTCCCGATGTAACGTCCCCCCAGATAACTTGGTAATTTTTTTTTTTCCCACCCGCTCCAACAAACCCCCCCCCCCGCCCAATGAATCGTGGATAGGTTTTTTTTTTTTTTTTTTGAAGAATTCAAATTGTTGTTTTAAAAATTTAAAAAAAAACCAACATTTCCTTTTAATCTTGGGGGGGGGGGGCCCAAATTTGTTGAGGAAGGTTTAGCCCTTTTTGCTTTGCATCCCACATAGTAAAAAATGTTTGCCCACAGTAAAAAAGTTGCGTAAGATGCAATTTTTTTTTTTTTTCTTTTTCATCGACCCTGCAATCGACCCGTTTTTTGAACCGTAAATTTGGGGGTTTTTTTTTTTTTTTTTCCCTTTGTTTTTTTTTTTTATGTGCCGCCAATGTTGGCCAAAACTTTTGAAACATGCCCCCACTTAATTTGTTGAAAGAAGCACGCTGAGAAAGAGGACAATGCCTAAAATGAAAGGGAGGGTTGGGGAAAATTTTTATACCATGGTTGAATTAGCCCTGCCTCCAGTGGAAAAAAATATAAGAAAGGGTAGAAAAAAATTTTTTTGGGGGACCATATTTACTCCGCCATTAAATTATTTAAGACGCCTTTTGTTTTTTTTTTTTTTTTTGCTCCATTTTTTTTCCCCATAGGCCTAACTCAAGCCCGCAAAAAACCCCCTCTGTTTTGAAGGAAACAAAACTATTATTAACAGAAAAAAATACTCCTAGTTTGATATCCCTTCCCCTCAACAAGTATATCTGAACATCACGATTTTTCAGGTCCCCCGTGTAATGAACAATTTAGCAAATCCCACTCAAGATGATCCCAAGCCCAAAAACGGTTTTTTTTTTTAATGTTGGACCCGTTTATTTTTTTTTTTTAAATCCATTTCCCCATCTTTGGTGTTTACCCGCCCCTAGTAGTGAGAGGGGGGAATTCCCTAATCCCGCGGGAACCAATACCGCAGAGTATTTTCCGAATTGACTCACGGCCCCCTCTCTAGCAAACGTTTCAGAAGAAGTTTGGGGGTGGGGTCCTTTAAGCCAACCAAGGTGTGTCAAGTGACGTCCCCCCATATTCCTTGGGTTTTTATGAAAAGAGTATTCTGAAAAAGCTGACGGTCCCCCCCCCATGTTTTTGCCTTATAGCAACGGTGTCCAAATGTAAGGTTGGGCTTTGCCCCTGGTAAAAACGTGGTCAACCGAAAGGGTTATTTTGTTTTTCTGATTGGTCTTCTAAGCCCCGTTGAATTCAATCCCCAGCCAAGGGAGTAAAATTTTCAAATGACCTTTTTTTTTTAGTTGGCCTACAACCAGTTGGGTCAAGGTAGGTGTAAATTTGAATTCTGGGGGTAAAATCCTCCCCCCAACGGTTTGGAAACCCTATCCGGCGACGAGTATTAACGATGACCTTCAATTGTTTTTTGGACTAAGCCCGGCTGTTTGCTTTATTGAACAGATAAATTTCCCTATTTGTGAGTCGATCTTAACTCCAGTTTTTTTTTTGCGTAATTGGTAGCCTTAGCCTTTTCCCCCGTGGGGGGCGCCAAAACTAAGCCGCAAGAAAAGTTATCCTTCGTTTTTTTTTGCAATAAAACCCTGTAAATTTTTAATGTTTAAGACTTTGGTTTAAAGTATGAATGGTTTGAAACAACGGATTTTTTTGTCCCACAATTCTGTCAATGGGCATGGCGAAACCAACGAGGCAATGAGGTCAGTAACCAATTTTTTGCAAAAAATCAAAGGAGTAGACCCTGGTAATTAATTACATGATTTGTAAATGAAAAAGACAGACAGTTTTTTTTTTTTCTCTGGGTGGCACCCCCGAAAATTCACTCCTCAAACAATTAAATTCCTCAGTTATTTTTTTGTAAAATAGCTACGGATGGTAATCGGTAATTTGTCCCCCCCCGTTGTGAATCTAAATCTATTTAAATCATTCACGGCACTTTTTTTAACAAAGTAGCCGTAATTAAATGTTTTTGGGGGTGTTTCAACCCGTAGGTTTTTTTTTTTTTGAAATTTTTCCCTATTATTTTTTTTTAAATTAAAATTTTTGGTTAGCAAAATGATTCAAAAACTTCTAACGAGCCTTGTTTTTTTTACCAAATTTTGATTGAAAGTTTTTTTTTTTTTGCGAACTAATGCTTTTTTCCCAATACAAGGGCCCACAATGCCAAACCTTTCCCCCCGGCAACAACAATCTTTAAACAGAAATTGCGGGATCGTAAAGTGGTTTTTAACAACCGGGAGACCCCGGTTCCCCCCCCCCACTCCGAATTCCCTGGTTTTCCTTTCCCTTTAATTCCCTCCCTTATAAATACTAACTTTTTCCTACACGAAGATATACATTAAAACCGGGTTTTTTTTTTTCCAAAGCGAAGACCCTGGTTTCAGTGGCCCTCGGTTTCTCCTTATTAAAGGCAAATGGTTCCCCCCCATGTGAAAAAATGACTTTGACTTTCCTTGGGTCCCCCCTTTTCCCATTTGTTTTTTTTTTTTGTTACTTGTTTTTTAATGGAAGCCCAAACGCCCCCCCTGAAAAATTTTGAAAATTTTCAGCCGAATTTCGAGGAGCGATTTGGGGCACAAACCGGGTATTTTGCAAACCCGCTTTGCAAATTTACCCCCGGTTCCCCCCCCCCCCCACGGGGGAACAGCGTGGGGTCCCCCCTGTAATTTCGAAGCCAAAATGCGGACATGTTTTACTTGGCAACCCTGGGTTAAATCAAACGTAATGGCCTACTATAGAATGGGGGATCCGAAATTGAAAAAACTTACGAACATCCGGGCACAACTTAAGTCCTATTTTATTAAAACATTTTGCCTTGTAAAGTGAAAATTACGCCCTTTTGAACCATTGTTTTTTTTTTTCCAACCATGATTTTTGTCCATGGATTTTTTGGTTTCAAAAAAAATTCCTCAAGAGTAAATAGAAGGAAGAACCCAAAGCAAATTCCTAAAAGAAACCCTCCCCAGAATAATTGGGGGAATATGGGGAAAAAAATCAAAATTCCCAATTTTTCCCCCCCCCCTTATTTTTCATGGGTCTGCTTATAGTTTTTTTTTAAAGGAAAAAAACTGTTACAATGGGACCCAAATGGGAACCTCTAAATGTGAGTCCCCAACTTTTTACATTCCACACCCTGAAACGAATTTCTGTCCCCCCTCGTGTTTTTTTTTTTTCATTCTTTTTAATAAATTAAGATCCCTTCTTGAGTAGGATAACGTGAATTTCCCAGACCATGGACACATACTTCCAATCAAACAGTGGGTTTTTTTTTGTCCCCTCCGTCCCCCCCCCTGGTCCCCCCCCCTGCCCTTTTTGCCTTCCGCCCGGTTTTTTTTGTTT
>JAODTK010000269.1:0-15478 GCA_026419785.1 Sclerodactyla briareus | reverse complement strand
ACGGAGTGGCCTACTGATACTTCTATGCCCCGTGGTTATCATGTGTAAAGGTGTACCCAGTTACCACTGCGGCAGTCTTTGCTCAGTCGTGGGGCCACTAGGTTGATTTTTCCCACTCATTACAGAGATTTAAGTAATCGAAACACATCTGAAACCTCATTTGAGGGCAACTTTAAACCACGTCGATACTCTCAACATTAGGACTCTGAAAAACCGTGTTCGGCATACGAACACGTTTGGGAAAATGCGCGAAATTGCGTTTCAAAATTTTACAGTCAAAATTGCGTACTGTGTGATTCTGGAACAATACTATTGAGGGTGTGTAGTCTTGACACTTCAAACACGGTCCGCACCCCTAGGACATTCAAACCCTAGGGTCAAGTGTGACGTCAACGGGTAGGTTAGTGTTGGACTTAACTATGACGTCGTGCCAAACATGGTGGGCTCAAGAGCCACTTGACCTACCCTAGTCTAAAACACGTGAAGGTTGTGACTTGATGATATCACGGTTCCTATACAATCATATCCGACGTTGCCTTAGCACGCAGCCATTGCGACCAACATGAATTCCTTGCCAGTAGCACGTCGTCTATGCAACGTCGCGAATGATTCATCCCATCATTGAATTCGTCGGAACACGTAGGGCCTATGCAACTGCCTATTCATTTATAGTTTCCATGAAAAGGAATATTCAGGCTTGCTGAGCCAGCTCTGTATTCAAATGAGTATGCACATCAGGCATTGCTAGTTGTGAAGCATCATGACTGCATGAAGTCAGTTCCTGTATACCGTAGTTCAAAAAAAAAGTGTCACCTTTATCTGTATCCCATCAGCAATTATCTGGCATTCTCTCGATTGACAGTTTTTTTTTCTCAATATGTTGCACTTATTATTAGTGTTCAGGATTTTACAATGGCCCACTCCATCTGAAATCTGACAACGGCGGATAAGAAAAGAAAAATGCAAAGAAAAACTGTTTGTCCTCATATTATCTATATTCGTCCTCCCGAGAGTATATATATATTATATACAGAGATCTATATATATATATATATATATATATATATATATACTATATATAGATATATTATCTATATAATGTATTTATATATATATATATATATAATTATAATACTAATAGTTACATTTCTCCGTAGGGCCTATCAGTTGACGATCGCAACACATGCCCATGGTAAGAATTATGGTGGGTGAGCAGGGTTTAGCCTATAAGGGAGTGGGGTACACAAGGGGATGGATGGTTTCGAAAAGTGTCCGGTAGTGCATATGCATGTGTGTGATGTTTGCGTGTCGTCAGGAAGGTTTTTTTTCTATATATTTTTTGTATAGATATCCGAGTTTTTAATAGCTGAATAGACGTACAGTTCAAATTGGATTTGGATTACCAAACATCACCCCTCTATGAACATTCAGAATTATGAGCTAGGATCCGAAGACGAGATATTTCAACGATGTTACCTACGTAGAGTCACATCTAATCACATACTTCCAATCCGTCTGGTGAATCTCCTTCGGAAGGGGGCGGGGTTCTTCCAAAAAATTGACATGGAATTAAAATTATTTTCATAAACAGCCTACCATGCATGGAAGTGGCAAAAAGGTGCCGGGATGATCAACTCATTAACGATCAATGAAATGACGGGTTGGCACCGCGCCAAGTCAATTACTGGGAGTTACTGGAATAACTGGAGTCACTACAAGCTGCCCTCATCGGGACATTTGGCACGTATTTTGTACCATCAAACTCAACTTCTTTTGGTATTCCCGTCGTTCTAGTCAAACGTGGATAGGGACAAGTGTGAACGTGCTATTAGTACCAATTCCCCCCCCCCCTCCAATCGCCGCCGTGTTATTCGGAGCACACGACACCTGCGACTGGCGAACCCTCGTCCAAATTTAACGCTTGACTCTGTTATGGGTTTCTTACATATCAATGGAGGGATCAGGCCGAGAGGGAGTTTTCTCAAAATACCACTGTCTAATTCATTATGTATAATGAGCCTGCAGTTCTGGGTGCATGTGCGCAGGGAATAGAAGAGATCCCCCCCCCCCCCCTAGCGTATAGTTACGGCATTCTTTCGAACTGCCAGCAAATTTGAAAACGAACCAATTCACCAATTCACCATGTTTTCGGGAAGGTTATTGCTGATAAGTAAGGAGGGACATCGGTTGAAGTTCTGTGATTGTTGAGAAGCATGTATTATGATAGATATATATAATATCTCTATATATATATATTAGAATATATATATTATATACTATATAATATATTATATACATTATATATTAGCATAGGCCTGAAATTAATTACTTCCGAATATTATAAATAGAATCGAAATGGGAATTTTACATTATTCAGTCACTTTGACGTGACATCTCACATAAAATCAAAATTTGTTATATAGGACAACGGGGGAGGCGCTGTACACTGCATCACTGGAGTTACCTCATTGCTAGATCGGAGTCGCATGAGTTTTCAATTAAACTTTCAAAGACACAGCCGAAAAAAAAAATCCTCCAGGCTGTTGTGATGTCAACATTGCCCAAATTCAACTCAGTTCGTTTTGATGTCATATGGGGTATGTTATTCGTCTTGCAGTCGCGTTTCATCCATTGCATGTGTGGAGAATTTCGAATTCCGATCCGCATGTGCGAAGGTTGGTTCTGGAAGTTTTTGCATTTTTGCTATTTCAAAATAGGAGGAATCGGCCGTTCACACCCCCACTCAACTTTCTCTACTGACCCACAGTGAGTCATCGTTAAAGCGTGTTTAATAAGGTGTGAGGGACGGGGGGCTTATTATTCTAGGGATTTCGATAGCATTTCAAGTCTCCCAAATTATACGTAACATGAGAAAATGTACAAATAATTTCAAGGGATTGGAAGTCATTATCAGGCTAATTCGGTTAAATTTACAAAATGATGTGTACATGAGGTTGGTAGCACAAGAGTGCAAATGTTTAAAGGGCCATTTCACGGTCATCTGAGGGTCAATTTTAGGTTCAAATTTGGGTAAATTCACAACAGTGGGGGATTTACGTGGACGTTGAGGCACATGGAGTGATGAAAGGGTTAAAGGCATTGCATTGTCAGTAGTGTACTGTTTTGTGCTATACACATACACTATAAACTATTCACAACCTGCAGGAAAAACGGTTAGCCGTTGACCATTTAAAGGCCATAACATGGCTAAACGAGCACACCGGGTTTGTCATGTCATTGGGGTGAATGGAATCACCATGTAATAATGATGTATACGCAGGGGTGATTTTTTTTCCCAAGACGGAATTTCTCCCCTCAAGACTCAGCATTGCGGAAACTAATACCTAGAAGGGGCATATCAGTTTTCACGAAGGCACTAAACGCTGCTATACCGGTACACAACCCCCCTTAATGGTAGCCTATCTACCAGAAGGACATCGAGCAAGAGACGTCACGTGTTGCACTCGCAATATTTTAATATTATTTCTGGAAGATATTTTTTTGCTGCAGCTCTCTCCCAACCCTTTAATTTCTTACCACCTGCAGGGGATGAGCCCGTCTACCGAAGATGGGCATCCAAACACTACCTGCGTCTCTAAGCCTGTCTATATAGCTCGGCAGCAACCATTACCTCCGTCTATAAACCGTTATAAGCTCGGGATCAACCACTACCTGCGTGATAAGGCCGGTCTACAAGATCAGTCATACAAACCCATATTTTTCTGCGTCTATAAGCCTGCTATATAGATCGGATCACCCACTACCTGCGTTGATACGGCCTTGTCTCATTCAGCATCGGCACCTCACCCTAACTTCACCTGAGTCTATTATCGTCTCTTGTCTATATATGACTAGGCATACAACACACCTCATCCTGTAGTCTATATAGCCCTGTTTAATAGATCGGCAATCAACCACTACTGAGTCTATATGCTGTTCTTATAGATACGGCATCAAACACCTTACACCTGCCGTCTATGGGGCTTACCTGCTATATACGCGCCTCATATAATACAATACGATGGAACTCAAGAAGTCAATATAGCCCACCGTGAAAATGATCGTTGAGATGAGAATATATGATCACTTCCAATATAGCCCCCCACAAGTGCATGTGTAGACTGCCGGCGCACTGTGAGTCGGATAGGTCACAAATCAAACCGCTCTCTGTTACGGATATGATGGGGATCTTGACGATGTAAGGCAATCGGAGCTGTAGCCGTTTCGACAACTAGACAATGTACTTGCACAGTCTCCCCCCCCCACCACGAGCACAAAAATATGCTGGTCACGATGTAATGTTATAAATCATGTATCACCATATACCGAGCACCGACATTTGCTATCTGTTCTTGAAAGTGTATAGGGGTGTGTCGGAGTTGAGCGGGTACTGTGCTCCTTGAGAAAAAACAACGATATTGTGGCAATCACATAGGAGGTATCAGACAGTAAGTGGAAGCGTGAATCCCTCTTATGCACCGTGACAAGCAGAGCGGACTAACTAACCACCAAAAAAAAATCTTCATGGAATATACCAGGAATCGAATCGAATAGGCACTACCAGAGAGAGATTAATTGAATTTCTAGAATCGTCTTTTGGGGAACCAAGAAAAGATTAGTTTCCAATCGGAAAATCCAATAAAAAACGGACAGTTTTGTGGGTGGAATGCCAATAAACTGAAAACCTGGGAAGATGCCATGAATAAGTAGGCCTTCGAGACGGTCGATATTAAATGAAGGCGGGCGTAATAGTAGCTAGGCATGCAATGACGATTGATCTCTTTGCGGTGCCGCGACAGAATGGAAGACTGACCAACCAACATGCCAAGAAAGATCCATTCTGGACCATTCTTATTCTTCGACAGAATCACCCCGATCTACACTACAATGGTAGGCATGAGAGAAATAAACATCAAATTCCGAATTGATCAGCCGACGATTATGACTTGTGTCCTGAACCCATACGACCTACTTAGTAAGGAGATGCCGTCGTAGAAAAGTGGTTGAGCTCATAACGAGCTCACTTCATTGGGAAAGAAGAATTAATATTATTAATTTCTATATACTATAGATTGATATTTAGATGAGTTTATTCTGTATGTATCATATAGATATATATATATATAATTATAATATTATTATATAGATATATATATATTCTATATATATATATATATATATAGATAATATATATATAATATATATTATATATATATATATATATTACATACATATATATTACATACAGATTGACAGCATGCCTTCCCGCATCCGCTTCCGCATAATTATATATATATATATGATATATATATCAATATATATATATATATATATATATATATTATTATATATATATATATATTAATATATATATATATAATATACATACATATATATGTCCAACAGATTGACAGCATGCTTCCTGCAGCAGCCTCCATAATAACCACACTAGCCTATAGCTCGCTTCGTTCGTTGCATAAAACAAACAACTGAAACCACCTGCAATATACCGCGGAAAGGCCACAGGCTGGATGTTGTACTGCAACTCACCGTCAGCCATTGTGATGATCGTTGGCCGGAATTTTTACTTTTCAATATATCGACTGCTTGCCCGTATTGTCGCTCGTCGCTTGTACGCTAAACCAACCACTCTCCCTCTGCCGATGATTCACTTCCCCCCAATCAAACAGTAATCTTCTATAGCTGCTTCTATTCGCCGTCCACACAATACACACTCCTTCACAAAAAGATGCTGGTTGCGAATTAATGTTCTCGGATTGTCTACGAAAGTAAATTTGTTATAACGTAGGCCTGGTCGAGAAGGATTATGCATTGGGTCACATGGCGATATATGATTTTTTTTGTACTATTAAACACAAACGGAGCGCCTATACCAATAGCAGAGTAACAATCAATAGTAAAGCGTCGTCAGTCGGAAATGAAAAGTCCGTGGGAGGTATTAATAAAGCACGGATTGAAGGTGGTTACCGGGAGATATAGATATATAATAATATCGTGAAACTGAAAACTAATGAGAGTCAGTAGCATGCGCAAATACTCATCGGGAAGAGAATGCAAGTATGCGTAGTGATTCCTTGCCATTTCTTGAGCGGATATCCAATTTTGTAACAAACGGAGTTTCAAGTCACCTTAAATCTGACTTTTTATCAGGCAAGTAGCAGAATAATGCCTTGCCCCACACACGGACACGTTCATGATGTTCTGTCAAGTTAAATTTCAAGTAACATGTCCCATCCTTAAGAACTTTGGTCATTTTTCACATGCGAATAATACCTTGTGCCATAATACTTACTTTCTCGAAATGGCAGAGGTTTCTACTTAGCTGCCTATGCTGGTAATAAGCGATCCCCAATAACTGTTGGATATATATGTATTATTCGAAGCTTGGATCACCCAGGATTGAAAACAATATTGAAACATTATGACCGTTCCAAAGTCCAAAACCGAGCATATAGAGAGGGCCCAGACCGGCGCCAGTAGAACGTACAAGTTTTACGGTTGTCTGAGAGAAAGGGAACCACCTCATTCGGAGGCAGAGTCTTCTCATGCAACCATGCAATTAAATATGTATTGAATAATCCCAAGCTATTCATCTGATCTTCTGAAATTTGATTTATTTTCTATAGTTTAGTGTATAACTTTTGTACTTAACCTGTTAACAATGCATTACATAGTGATGAATACAACCAGGTTGTTTTTTTTTTTTTTTTTTTTTTTTTTTTTTTTTTTTTAGACTCATTATTGCCTATTCTGCTAATGAGTGACTGCCCATTCATATTTGAAGAAAATAATTGAAGCAGCATAGTCTGTAGATTATTTTCAGTCCCAAAAAATATAGGACAAAACTCAAAATACAACATTGACACTGGGTCATTTGTGGCATTGTGGCAGATATGGATGGTTTTAACAGAACATTACTTTTGTGTAGGGATTATATTGTCGCCCAATGTAAATGAAGTTAAAACCCCGCGATTCTTCTATTTGGTCACTAAATGACAGCTGGGCTAAGACCATGGGCAAATTCACCTCATCCTCCCAATTCAACCGACAGAATTATAGAATGGGCACTTAGTAAATCAAGATATAGTACCAGCAGAGAGTTCATACGGTCCTATACGGACTGTCTGGAATTAGAGGGGAGGATGGCGTGCACATGCCAGAAAACGGTGGATCGAGTACGTTTGAACAATTAGAATACGGGTGATTGACCCATATACAGAAAAGATATCAATTTTGTCAGTAGGTCAAATGAAGTAAATGGCGTAGTTTGCACAGACGAACAAAAATTCCTTCATTCGCCACGCCCCTAAAATGTTCCATTGCTAAGATATAGGATGCTTTCATGGTGACTTCCAATGGACCTTGACCTGAACCAAAATCAATATTGGTGTCCATCCTCTCGATATGTGCAACCCACATACCCAATATGAGCCGGACAGATACTGCATTCATTAGATTAGGTTTTTAGATTAGGTTTTTAGACTTTCTTTCTTGAGTTACATTGGTTACCTTGGACAGGCACTAGAAACAATGGGGTTCATCCTCTCCGACACATCAACAACTCACGTGCCTAATTTGAACTTGTTCCATGCTGGGTTTCTTTAGATATCGGCAAGGGTATCCACACACATGACATCCACACACAAACACAATCGCCCACGCACCGTACGCACGGTGCATGACGCATAAATTCATTTTGCGTCCGGCAGATATAAAAAAATTGACAAATTCGATAGCCTGTTCCGTTTCCTGTTGAAGTGAGCCGACTGATTCGAGCGCCTCTGTTGACGGCGAGTCCTCGGAATTTCATTCATGTTTATGAGTGTTCCTTCAGACAAAGGAGGTAAACGGTAATGCTGATAGTGCATAGACATACAAGTCTGGCCTATCACTTATTACGTGATCGCATTGAAAAGGAAATGAAGACAAACCGAAAGAGAAAGGCGATGGAAAGGCCAGCCAAGCGAGGAGAGCTTCGTTTTAATTAGTTTACCTGGTCTGAGAGTTTAATTACCGTCAATAGTCTGGTTGGCCGACCGCCTCGATCATTGTAGACAGAAAGTACATGCGGTGGTGGGGGGGGAGTGTAATTTAGCCGAGGAAAACCGAAAGACGTAAAAGAATCTGGATTAGAAAAAATTCTATGTGTGCCTTAGTCAAACATATGCTAAAAACACCTGACCCCAAACGTATATGTAATGTATTTCATCCAAGGGGATACATTACATACCACCCTGTGCTCGGATAGAATTCAAATTCTATTGATTGTGTGGCCTAGTGACCTTGTTGTCAAAAAAGGGATCGAAGTTATCTCTCAACCCAGGTGTCTAAATGGAAACTGTGCTGTGTGAGGATCCTGATTACAACCGGGCGCCGATATAGCTACTGCAACATACTCCCCATATCGGAGCGCGTACCTGGTTTAAATGTGCGGGGATGATGTTGTAAAGCGCCTCAAGATTTTCATATGGGGATGCTCCTCGATATCTATGGAGCGATAGGACAGATTACACTCCCCGGCCCAACGGGGGGATTTTTTTTTTCCAATTTAGATCCAGAGACAAATTTCTGATTCCGATATGGTTACTCTTATAGAGGATTTTTTCATGATGTTATCATTCATTAGATATTTCAAAACGTATCCCCAATAGGTGTAAAGTCTATTCAATGATATCTTAAGATAGAGACTAGTGCTTATAATCACCTAGTCAACTCTTTGAATCGGATGAAAATGACATCGATGCAGTTATCCCACCACAGTTAGTTGGTCATGACTCAGCGCAAACAACGCCGCCAACACATTTCGTCACTGTAACCAACAACACGCTGATGAATCTCTTAGGCTCAAAATGTGAGCATATACTGCCAAGATATCGAAGAACTACTGACTGGAGAAAACTGACAAAAAAGAATCTGAAAATCAACACCGGGATTCAAAGTGGAAGAAATGTTAGTATGTAGGGGGACAGTTTGCGGGGGAAACGATAAAGACAATACCCAAAAGAATTGGTATAACCAACAATGTTCTCAACACCTTGTCGATAATCTTCAAGAGAAGAAGAATAGGAAGAAACATCAAAAAAAAAAACCACATCGGGATTTTCGATTGCATAATGAAGAGTATTTTCTGTCGATATGAACTGGTGGATAATGATGAAACTTGATCACAAAATTGACACTTTTCAAAGAAGACTACTCCGCAATGTTCTCAACATTAGCTGAACCAATAACAATTGGGTTACCAAACGGTGAACTGATAATGTGTCTAATCAAATCCCGTGCTCATCCCAGTAGCCACGAGAGATTGAGATTTCCCGTCACGGTGCAAGACTCCCAAGAGGAAGCTCCAGCGCGAAGATTGCTCTAAGAGAAGCATTGAGACATGCTGCTAAGCCAGTTGGGAGACGAATGACTACGTGCGCGGAAAAATCAAGTCGCAAATCAAGGGCATCAAAAATTAACAGTTTTGAGGAGGCAATAAACTTGAGCAAGATCGTGATACGTGAGGAAGGGTAATCCTGAGCATGTCGGATATACGAGACCTCAATTCACCTACTAAGACTACTGAAGTACGGATTCCTTGGCGTTTAATCATTCGGTTTTACAGGTGCTTTCGGCCACAGATTGACATGCAGATACCAATCTACCTATCGTGAGCACGAGGTGTTTAATACTGTGATCTCTGTGACCTAAGATCGATTTGACCTGGGCTTCCAAAACATTAGGGTTCAAGTACTCATCCTGGGGGTACCCACGTATCAAGTGTAAGCGGAAATATCAATTTTTCCATTTCCGGATTTTTTTCCAAAATGTCCCCCGGTCAACACCAAACAAAAAACGAGGGTTTCGTGATCCCCACACTCAGGATAACAAAGCCACACACTGAATTCCAGCTTGATTGGACAAAGCGTTCTGAAATATCGTGTTTACAAGGATTCCCGACTTTGACATCTGGTGACCTCAGAGGCACTATTTGCGATTACTGCCCCAAAAACAAGAGGGATCTTACTCGTTATGGAGAACACACTTGGTTACGTGAATTCTCCATAACGAGTGTCGGTGACTGATTGTGTATGTACGCCTGATTTGGGAGAAGGAGCAAACTAGAAACAGTCTCTCCCTAGCAATTGCAGTCCCCAAGTGTATGTATCCAAAGTGAGAACTCAATTATCGGGGTCATATAGTAAATATTGAAGAATCATCTATTCGTGGTTCTCAGCATGCTCTCAGGAAAAATCGTTCGTGCTTGACCAATCTGTTGGGATTGATGGAAGATGTTACTGATGTTATTGGCAAATAGAATGCGTTGATATCCCTTCTGATGGACTTTTTCCTGAAAGGATGTGATAAGGTGGCGACCTACGTCTATTGTCGCGTTAGAGTTTTGGCTCGTTTAGGATGTCCTTCATTGTAATGAGAGTGGGCTCAGATTGGGCTGACATTGGTGAGTATTTCCCTCTGTTGGCGGAAAAACACAAGCGGATGATCCTCTAGGACGCAGTTCTAGGACCCTTACTTTTCGCATATACCAATGATTTTTTAGCATACTGTTCCAGTGAAAAAAAGGACACACCAAGCCGGTATTACCGAGAAGCGATTCAAATGAAGATCTTGCAATTATTAACCAAAGTAATGCATGCCGGTTTCTACAATCGCAAGGCTCCCTTAAGTCTTTTCTGCGTCATCATATCCATCGAGTGAATTCCTTAGAGGTTGTATTTAGATTCTTCTTTGAAACCTCCTGACGAGTAATGTGCGGAAGCTGCTCAGAAAGGGAATCATATTCCTGCCTAAATGACTTTCATTTCTGCGTGCCCGGGAAGATTGTGCACAGGATATTGAGCAAAACATGTGGGCCCACACGAGAAGCCTATGCGTTCAAGTGTCGCATCCTACTTTTCGAGAGGTGGGGCAAATCGACTGAATACTTCAAAATAGGAAGGATGGCTACTTAACTATAGCGCTGAGGAAATTTACCGTTTGAGAAAGATTGAGGACGCCCTCGGTCTGATTCGATGGAGCTGAAGTGAATTGATTTTGGTTTTTAAAATAGTTCAGGATTAGACAGGTCTTACAATGCGATTACTCGAGTTTTTTTTTTTTTTCGAGTCCTCAATGTACGGCCCACCCCCCCATACTGATAGGGGTGGTCGCCTGAAGACTCGCCGGCATACGTTGCACATTAGTCATTATCGATTGCGGAACATGATGGAATATAGATAATAGATAATATAACAGCCTAAAATAAATGGGAAAATAGTATCCTTCTAGCTCAACAAATGTTGCCGTACCGAACCGTTGCGCCAGGTCTGCGATATTACGCCAGATTGTAGCGAAATCGTAATCGGAATGGGAAATAATTTACCTCAGCGTAGTGAAATGTGAAAAAACTCGAGTGTATCAACTGTACCAAACCATATTGTCCGATCAACATTCGAACATATTCCAGTTGTCGTCACCTAGTAATAAGGTGAGTAAATCACTCCAAATAACATCTGTTATTTGATAGGCCTATTAGGTTAAATAATTATTCAGTACAGTTGTTGTAACTTACAACAATGACGTTGGTCCATAATTGTAACCGCGGTTTAGCGGAATGCGATGTTGTCTCCCAAACCCAACTGATATGCATTATCATTCTCCTACATACATTTTATTAATAACTACATTGCAGACATGACCCCAGTTTAACTGGGTACATAGCTCACAACGCTCAGGAGTGTCGTTTTTCGGTCCATTGGGGGTTTGTGAACACCCAAAATTTTATTGCACGCTCCGCGCCAACCAATGTGTGGAGTTCCGCTTAGATAGAACAAATCAATTCATCAAAAGTTTGGTCTGCTTCCCCCCCCCCCCTAAATTTGTAGGCTTCCGTCGCCACTGTGGGTATTGTAATATTTTTTTTAGGTGTCTGGTCTTTCGTGTCTTCAAGATTGTTGCTGTAGAGAGGTCGCCTTCATGAATTACTGGCCCTTCTTACCCTTTCAAGCGTAATAGTAGCGGCGCCAAGCCTATAAGTGTACCACGAACTAGTGAGGACGTCTTCGTGCTGTTATCTCATCACTCGAACTAGGCAACATTGGGGAGGACGTGAATATGTCGGTGTCATGTAACTCCTATCATGGATACGAGAAAGGCCTTCGTTCGCATCGATTGTATCTACAACACTCTTTGATGACATGCCTTTATAAAACTGATGACAGTATATCCCAATTCGGGGATAAATTACCCATTGACAAACCAGTTGTTCAGGGTATGGTAACAATCTTTGAATTGGTTTGTTATTCGACTTAAATGTGAGCTCGGAAAAGTCCATACAACACCGTGGGACCGTAGGAGTTATTGTGAAAATATAAAATAGCTGTATCCTAATCAACCTAAATTTTCTTCTTTTTCATTCCATTGACGTGACCAATAGGCCTTACATCAGTCCATTGCATCATATGCATCGGAGAGCACCCTAAACAAGAAAAACATATGGGAGAGAACTCCATTTTGAGAGTGAAACCCAGGGAGTGCGCCCTCATGAAAGGGGACCTATCTCCCATTGGCAAATAGTTACAAGTTATGGGCCACTAAGCACATGGTGCTGCAATATTTGCGAATTAACAGCTGCAAAACCGCTACGAACTGCAAAACTCGTTTTTTTTTATTGTCTTTTTTTTTTTTTTTTTTTTTTTTTTTTTCGTAATCCCTTGGGTCATGAGACCCCCCCACCCCACCCCCCGTGCGCACGACACTGCATTTTGTGTTAGTAACGAATATGATACTTTACCTCCCACCAGTCACTTCTGTTACAAAACCCTATTCGCTCATCATGGCAGATTTGCGGTGGGGGTTCGCCATCGCCTATCGGGGTCTGGATCGTATCAGAGAAACGCTATTCACCTCATCAATGACGGCCATCTCACTAATCTTCAGTCTCTTCCCCACGATTACAGTATCCCCTCTCTGTCTTCTTCACAGTTACCGTCACGTATGGTAAGTGCTCCTCCAACATTCGGGGAGCCCCCCCTCTGCATCCTGTAGTTACTCGCCTACTGTTCAACTTACTCTTGACATTGTTTGTTCGGCGTGGCTGCCTCGCCACCGCGCGAAACCCGAGCTTGTCCTTTTTTTCCTTGTACTGCGCGTGCATAGAATTCCCTTCATCAGAGAATTGTGTCCTCGTCTTTTAATCTCCAGCTGCTTTACGTGCAGAATAATAGGCTGACGGATCTTCCCATCTTTCTCGTCTTTTGTACATGGCGTTGATCCTCTTTGCGGGACAATTATGGGCGTGTCTCTCCTCATGTCACTTTTTTTAAAACAAATTCCTATGATGAATTCAGATGGTGTTTTTGCCTTGATATTCCTCCTTTGCTTGCTGCGGAAAGGGGTGTACCACAACCTTCTTCTTTAAGGCTGAGAGGTGACGTTGACATGAACTTTTTGAGCATATAGCCTATGTTACCTTTCTTCATCCGTAATCCTTGAATCATCGAATGCTCCAATTGAATGAGGAGTTGCAAACCCGCTGGTTTTCTCGGTGATCGATCGTTGCCGCGCAATGCAGTCCATTGACGCCTCGTTAAGCAGCTGAGGATATAGCCATAATGCTCTTACCATATGACCTCAATCGCGGCAAATTATTATGCAGAAACGAATCCGTATGCAACATGACAATTGATGGTGAAGACTGAGTATAATTTGGAAACTGATAGATAGGTTCCCCATTTTTTGCAGGTTTCTTTTCCTTTTTCTTTTTCAGCCCGTGAGAAGTGTCATATCTTCTCTGCCATTTGTTATGCAAATGCAGAACTATCTAAAGAGTAAATATTCTATTCTCCGATGCATTTAAGTGTAACATTGTATCCAGCAAATCATGCAGGTTTTGTTACTCTAACTATAAATAGCAGGGCGGTTGCCAGAGACAATTGGAGGTATGGAGCAACATTATGCTCCATGTGGAGTACCAGTTTTGTATGTATTGTATCAGAGCAGGAGTGCAATCGCTTTCCAGTACGAGTGTGGGGATTTTCTTTCGTCTAGGCTATAGTTACGCGCAGCTGATGCCATGGCTACTAAATTAATTAGTAGCCTGAGAGATTTTCCGTACGAGGAAAGACTCGGCGTCCTTGGGCTAACTTCAATGGAGCTGAGGGGGTCCCGGGGTGATTTGATCATGTCCATAGACTTGATGGTTTGGCATTCGATTACTTTCTGTGAGTTTTTTAATGTGACTACTCGTGGCACAACCTCACTTCGGTACTCGCTGTAGATTGTATCTTCTGAAACACTTCTTTTCACATAGAGTCATCAACGAGTGGAATAGCCTTCCGAAAATGTTGTAATGGCGACTATGTGGAATGCCTTTCGAGGAACGCCCCTATTTATTCTCAAGAAACTTGGTCGGCGAATAGTAGTTTCTTTCTGGGCTCGTTTGCATTTTTTGGGGGTTGTGTTTCATGGTCGTTCATAAGGACTATGTCCTTCCTGACCCTTTTTCACTAAACTAAAGCTAAAAGTGTCGGTTGCACATGTCCCGCACGTAGACCTTGCAAAGTACAAAAACATGAAATCGTCCGTATCCGACATAATCATCTAACGTCATATTCCTTATAGGGAGGTTATCGTTGGATTGCTGGGTTCAGAATGACCTAACAAGATCAGGTAATCAGGGCTCCTATGGAAACAAGTGTTTCGGCACTTACTTTCCCATGACTGCACCTCTTTTTTCACATCCTCGGTTTCGGCACAGCGTCCGGAAAGGCCAAGCCATTAGGCCGAGACCCAGTGCAGAACGGGAAAGACTAATCCGGTATTAAAAACGTAGTAATGAATTATTTGGATTATTGCGATTCAACTATCACGTCTAGCCTATATATTGAAAAAACCACAACCTCGCTGAATGACTTATCACTGTACCCCAGTGTCTCCATATCAGATAATCTGCAGTTGAGGCACTGTCCCTAGGACCGGAATCGACGATGCATAATTAAACGTTGTGGTCGGCGGCCGATTTATTTGCTGCCCAACACTTCTTCTCCCACTGCACAGAGTAATGTGCACTCTCCAATTTAAGAGGGTTTCGCCTTACTCAGGACTGTTCGTGTTTCAATGTAAGACTCTAATTAACCGAAATCCTGCACAAAAAAATGTTTTGCTGTATAGCTGACACAGGTATGAGAAAGGGGTTATGGACCATCCAGCTTACAGCCGACTGCCGGGAGCGCGCTCGCCCCCGTCACCACCCACAGGTCAGGTTCCTCCCATTCACCGATACACACGAAAAGGCGCGGTGTGTGCCACTATATTGAATCCAGAAGCAAAGCAATCCAGGTGAAACATAATTGGATAAAAACGCCTTCTCCTCATCCACGGCTGTAAAACCTGATACAAGGAGTCAGGGTTACACATAAGCTCGGGCATAAGCATAGTGTGTGAATGATGGGATTATACTCTATCTCCTCTATAA
>JAODTK010000268.1:0-14353 GCA_026419785.1 Sclerodactyla briareus | reverse complement strand
GGGTATCCATTTTGATACATTTTCTAAATGAAAAGGGTCACTCATCCCAAGGTCATTAATGGTCAATTAGAGGTAAAAAACTAGTTTTTGGTCATAACATGGAAAAAAATGCTTGCGATGGGAGGGTGGGGAGGTGCGCCAATGTGATTCACTCGGTCTCAAGTTACAAACGGTCAAGGTTGATTTTAATACCTTCTTGGCAATAGCATCGGCCAGTACACATTGAAGTACATAATGCTTGTTAGCACATGCGTGTGTATTCATCAGAGAGTAACATGTTCCATTAAAAAATGTCGTGAGGGCGTCATCAAAAGTATTGTTGTGGTCACAATTACTGTTCTAATAATTTACCTGGTCAATGAGTTGTTAGCAATATTATTTGTGATTTGCCATACTGCTCTTTCTTTCACAGTAATTAGTGTTCCCCTGCATTTCATTGCGGGGGGGGGGGGGGGACACCCAGTCCCATTGGTCCTTATATGGCCAGCAGTTGTCTGATGACCAATCGCATTTATCACTGTTTGTAACAGCTGCCTGATGTAAGTCTTCATCTGGCCACTTGACCTGGGCTTCCCCCTTTGTATTTCATAAATAGCAGCAATATAAACTAGAAGAATAATGGCCCGTGCACTATGGGGCTGACAGGTCTGTCGCCAGTGACAGTGTTTGGTTGGCCTGCGTTTAACTCTGTCTCTCCTTGTTTGTCTAGGGGGGTAGGGAGCAAAGTAGTACATGATGTTCTGTATTTCCCCTCACTGGCCTACCTCTAGGTTAGATGTTATTTCGGCAACAGTGACCTCGGGCTTGTCTGTGTTTGTTACCTGGTTTTCAAACAGTTCTGTATTCTTACATTTGGCTTTAAGTGGGCCTGTTGTCCTTTGAGTGACCCAGCCCCACTTTATTAGTTGCACAATATATCACGTGCACATATTTATGTAGTTCCTCTTAGATGGCAGTAACTATAGAGTTATTTACTTATATATTGTCCGTCCATGGCCTGCGTCACATGGGCAGTGGCTTGCATTTTAATATGTGCACACAATCGGGATTGGATAGGTAGGGCTAAGATAACTTCTCTGTAGCCGTTAGTATTTCTCAAAGGTTGTTTTTTTTTTTTTTTTTTTCAAATCTGTGGGGCCTCGAACTGCATAAAAGGGAGAAGTTTCCAGTGGACAGATCAGTTTCAGTGTGGCATGGGACAAAGGAACACGCTACTAAGCCAGAGGAGCATGTAAAATCACGCTGCTAGTATAGGCTACACATCGTCCCAGTGCCATGTATTTGAACACTTAGCTAGTTTTAGTCGGGGTATAAACCCGAGCAGTAGTTAGAGGATGGCATTTTAAAAAGTTTCCCCATCTGTACTTTCATTCATCTTCTCCTTTTCGAGTTCGTGTTTTGTAAATACACCGGCCAGAAAGACACAAATTTGTTCGGCTTATCTTGTTAGCTATCCTAAAATAACATTATCGTCTTCCAGGTAACATGCGAAACAGTATTTCAAGGTCACTTTATGGACAAAAAACTAATATTTTTGGAACAACTTACATTGACATTGCTTGGCATTGTGAATGGAAATTTCGGGAAAGGGTGCTACGTCATGGAGGAGAAAAATTTTCTATAAAACCGTCTGTCATCAAAAGTCATTCAAAGTCACTTGGGCACATAGTACTGTGTTCCTGCAACAACTTCCAACTTGACCTTTCCTGATGTGGTTTATATTTAGGGTCTTCCCAATTTTGCAATTATCAGAGAAAGGTTCATGTGCAGGCTGGGAAACATCAGAGTCAGTTCAGTCGAAGCTATGTATTAGGAAGGGAATGTATACCCTTTCCATATTTTTAGGCGTTTTGTCAAGACGAAATGTAGTATATTGTTTTTCTATACTATTCTCATTATACCGTGCATGCAAGGTGTGAGCCACCGGGGAAGGGGGTCATGATTCCCAACGTGGCGTGTCAAAGGAGGGGGGGGTCGTGACCCCCAATGTGGGAAAGTCCTTGGTACATAATGGGTTTTCTCCACACAAAAACCGTCTAGTTTTTTAGGCAAAATTTGTTTTTTTATCCTATACATGTGGCAATTCCATTGGTTGACCAATATGACTCTAGTACGTACTGCTACAGCCACTAATTTGATAATTTACGCGAAAGTGTAAAGTTGTCTTGCCTCCTATGTCAGTATGTGACCAAACTTGCCGGTGAGGACCCATTGTTCCTGACAAAAGTCAGGGTCATTGTGAAGTAACGGGGCAACATTGGAAACTTTTTGTGATTTTCCTAACTTTGTCAGAATGAAATTGATAATACGTGGTGAAAGGGAGGTTCATTTGTCTCAACGAAAGTAGTAGAAAGAAGGGGAGGGCAGAGAGGAGAGGGAAAGGATAATATTTGAAATGGGCGACTATATAGAAAGGAATTTTAAGTATACCGACAATATCCTAGGGGGTGGTAATACAAGGTTCCTGGGTTGGCCTTTAGTCGCCACTAGTTGTCAGCTATGGCAAGGAATCACAACACAGTTTGGTGTCCTGTTTTTTAGCTCATATTTGAGATGTGCAAGTTATTCATGATGGAAGGGGACTATGTGACGAAAAATCTTCATTATCACTGCAAGCTGTTCAAGGAAATCAACGTCTCTAGGTGTGGACA
Organism: Sclerodactyla briareus; assembly: GCA_026419785.1. Taxonomy (NCBI): domain Eukaryota; kingdom Metazoa; phylum Echinodermata; class Holothuroidea; order Dendrochirotida; family Sclerodactylidae; genus Sclerodactyla; species Sclerodactyla briareus. The sequence continues at coordinate 11,702 of JAODTK010000268.1, read as the reverse complement.
GAACGATCGGGCCAGCTCTAGGGCAGATTGTTGTGGTTCCGTTAATTGGTAAGAAGAAAAAAATACAACGTTTGATTCACTATCACTGACGGAGTGTGGACGTTTACCGGCTGCGTTTAGTTGTCTGGAAAAGGCCATAACGGATAGCATCGTTCCCTGAGTAATCCGGATGTGTGGCGACATATTTTTTCTCCCTGTCGTGCATCCACGTTCCCGAGGCCTCTCAATGGATTGCGGTTTGCAGCAGAAGGGGTTATGTTAAGTTCCAGCAAGCCGCGTTGCGAAAAATACTATCACATGCGTGTGACCTAGTTTGTTAAATCACGTTTTCCCTTTGGTCCCCGCGAAGCTAAGTTCTCACCTTCTAGATAAGGTTCAAACTGCATGACGTAGACAACGTCAATAACGAGATTCCACTAATATGAGACACACTAGAACCCAAGCGAATTGATAACGTAAATGAATAGTAACATTTCACTACTCCTTAGTACATTACCTATGAATGCATCTTAACGTTCCAATACTCCTTAGTAACAATTACAATTATAAATGAACATTTAACATTCCGATAACTCCTTTTGTAACATTACACAAGTCACAGTACAAGAATATATATCTTCATGAACAATTACATTTCTTATGAAGAGTTGTTATCCTTGAGTAACATTTTACCAACATGCTTCGCATTCACGGTTTTCCTAATTAGTCTTAGTGATTTTTAACTGAGATATGGCTTTGTTGGTGAGAATTACCGGCTAACTATATATTGAAAATCTCTGTGACCACGACAATATACCTAGGTCCAGCTGTTCAACATATGGCCGACCGAACACGTATGTTACCCAATCAATAATATATGTTCTTTCTTTCTTTCGATCGCATATGTTCAGTTTCCGGAAGACACAGGCTTATTTGGGTATCCTTTCATTCCTGCTTTATTACTGTTCAATAACGGCATGTGACGATATTAACTTGTTCTGTTCCCCCTTCCCCTCGATTGGCCTACAGCTTTCCTGTTCGATGGACCCGGGAGTGAATACTCTCCAAGTGACTTCTCTTCTTTCTTATTCAATAGATGTAAAGTGCCGAGCGCCAGTCGCGAATGCACAGAGGCTGTTTCCTCCATCATCTAAAGGAACCATGTGACCCCACTAACTGATGAAGTTTTTACAAAGCTGGGAATTTGAACCTAGACTCTTGGATGCTTTTGTATACCCCATCTTGTATATTGATATAGCACCATCGTATTGCTCCGTGTTTCATTCCATCCTCTCTGTGAGAAGCCAAAGTACTTCGAGGTCGAAGGGAACATCATCCGCCTCGAAATTGAAACCACTGTTTACTTTCGATCCTAGATATTCCAATAATGTACTCACGAATACACATTTGTTACCAAATCCGCTCCTATATTGCTATGGGTTTGCCTCTCCTCGAAGAAGGTACCTTTCAATATATCTGAGATCACGTAAAAGTGTCGCTTAGACGTTTGAAGTCCATCGCTACCGCTATTTCTAGCAATTTAATCGCGACGACTTTCTGGAGAATACTTATGAATCCCGTTAAAACTACGACAAAGTATCACGCTGAGCCACGTTGTCGGCACTGTCCAACTAGATCATATCGTGCACCACACGCCAGCTAATATCATTCCAATAAGTCCATTAGGGTAGTTATGGCCAAAGGATAGAGCGTTTGTCGATGTTAATTTTTCGTATGATCACAGGCCAGAGTGACACGAAATAGATCCCAATACAGCGAACATCGCCCCCAATCTCTCGCATTGAGCCTCCCTCATTCTCATACATACCAAATATGACCCTCGGTCTAACAACCATCACGAACACGACACCTCCGGAATTTACCACAACGCATGGTATGAGAACAAGTGAGCCTCTCCTTTAGGACGAAGTGACCAATGATACCGTCAAATCAACAACGCAATTCCGAACCGATGCATTGGTCACCCACTCCAATAAATTCAAAGCTGAATGCCGCCGTGGCGAAAGTGATAAATGCCGCAATACACGAACAATGCGATATACAGATCAAATCAATAGCATTGCAACTTTTGTCTCGTCCCATCAACTAAAGGCAGATAAGGACCATGAAATGCACGTACAAATGTACGTAGGATGGTTTGAATGTCAGTACCAGCTCCTTGGCTACATTGCCTCTGTATCCCTATGAGAGTGCCGAACAATAAACTGTACACCAATGACTTTTGAGATGTTAGTATTCGAAAGAGGCCTCGCATATTCTTCTGTCCCGGTGTTTAATGCAATGTCTAGGCGCCCCATCTGACAATTCAAGAGAGGACACGCTCTTATTTGTGAACGTTATTCATATGTTTGGATAATGTTTGCTGTCGCGGAAATGCTTGGCAAAATCATATACACTGGAAGCGAATAGGATGGTGACTGATCAATCGCAATTCGGTATTTCAACTGTGCTCCTGTGCATTCGTCCCAAGGGATTTTGGTGGAAGGGGTCGGGAGGTCCCGATTTTGCGCCCCCCAGCAGCTGAACTACATTTGTCTATACATCTTCTAGACCTCACCGCTGCCTGAGGTTGTGTGGAAAGATTGGAAACTACAGGACATCTCAGAGACCCGGTACCACGTGCAATAGCGTACTTACCCCCTGTAGTGCCTGCAACTTACAGGGGTGCTATTATTAACATTCCCACATTTTCTATTAATTATGACTAATTAATTAGGACTTTTTCTGTTTTCTCAAAATCTTATCAGATCATCGTCACCAACCTCATCCTGGCTGGCCAAAGCTCCAGTTTGCCCCTCAAAAACTTTGGTCAAAGGTTCTCCATTTTAGCTTTTGAACTATCTTCGCGCTCAATAACTGAGATGGCCTAGGTTGCTCAGTCGATCCTGAAGCATGGTTGACCGAGAACGTTTTTAATCTCTTCCGCTTCGATGACCGCTCGCATGAGGCTACTGATCGCCCACTGCACGCAATATAATACGTAGAGCCTTTGCCAGGTTTGGACATAAAATTGTCCCCCGTACGATACCATAAAATTGAAAAAGCTCTATTGTGGGGTCTCCGGTATTTCGATGTCGCGTCAGTGCCCTGTCCCTCGTTCGCATAGCATTCTGCAGTCAATCAACTTCATGCCAAAGTTCGGCTCCATCGAAAGTATCGCTGTAAATTTGTGGCTGCTGTTTCGCACTTCTCCTGTAGATCCGAATTCAGCTCTCTGAATTTATTAGTTGTTTACGTCCAGAATAAATCCAAACTACCGTCCAGAGCCCTTTAATCGCTGGAATCTCTTGCCAAATTCCATTGACAGTCTGTCCAAATGGACATCAGGACCTGTCCCTTTCCGCCCTTAGCGTCATGCGGCTCATCATCACGAACTTTCCCCGGCATTCGCTTTCTGCGACGACTTCGTCTGTCCATTGTCACACCACATTCCTGACAAATCTTTCCCCGCTTCATGTGCAATTTGCAACACTGGTCTCGTTCCCTCTAATCCTTCCTCCAGCATTTGAATGCCACTGAAGCCTCGGGAAATTCATGTGAGGATCCTGGAGCCTCTTCTATACGACATCAATGCAGGACAAAATGTTATTCCAGAAGGGAAGACCACGAAGAGTGTATTGCAGATACTTTTTCGACTAGCGCGGCATGGGCATCACGCCTTGTGTCTCTATTAGAATCTTGTCAGTGGACATCTCTTCGAGTATGTTTCATGATGCCATTCCCCCCCCCCCATACTGGTCATGAACTACCTTCACAGCCTCTCGAACTGGTTCCACAGTATAAAATTACAACCTTTTTTGGGAAATTACTCCTTTTACCAAGAATCATATTGCTAAGCGGCGATATCGTCTTAAAGGCCTGACGAATAATGACCATCTCCGGTTCCACGATGCAGATAAATTATCGCCCCCACAGTTATTGAATTTAATTGCCATTGACTTGTCAATGACGATATATCGGATTGATACCGAATAACAATGGGCCAATTCTTCCGTCTGCCGTCATGCAAATGTCGCCGTTGCTTCCCACAGTTGCGGCGATGAAAGTCCTCTTTAATAACTGTTCAAGGGAGACTTACTACTTCTAACAAAGCCTTGCAAATGCATAAGGAACATTCTGGGATAGTTTTTGTGGCCACTAGGGAGTAACTTCCACCATACATTAAAAAGCCTCCTCCTCATTTCCAACACTGTTCTGTACCACGATCCTCGCGAATGCTTACTAACCTTGGATTGTATTCGGGACTGCCTAAAAAAACGCCTCCTCCTCATTAAAACAAAAACCAGGGGGCGCTAAACAGTCTTATTTGTACTTTGCCTGACACGACTGTGATTATGACATTTAAAACTGCTCATTGTGCTTAATAGTACGGTAAACCAAGTTTCACATGGCGTTCGTGCGAGGGTTGCAGATGTCAGAAAATCTGGAAGAATTTATTTTTCAGCACAAACAATACATAGAGCAAAGAATTAGGTGGTCAGGGCACAGTGGGCTATCTTTAGTTATAACTGCTCCAATACAAAGTTTAACATGGCTAGAACGGTTAAACTTTTGGTCATTCCAGTGTAACGTATTGCAACGCCTGTTATTTTGTGCCAAAAATTAATACCAATAAGCAAATATTATGTATGCATTCATCTTCTTCATCACACCATATTGAAGGTAGAACCCTATTGCATTATTACCCAGGTTTCATGTGCAACTTGCACACACTGTAAGACATGCAAGGTAGGCTCTACATTGTCCTTACGTTACACACTATTGCTGGACTGAACTTACCAAGTAAAGGGATGGGGAACTGGGCAGCTTCACCCACGTCTACCAATCCGTAAACCAGGTGCTACGTCTTCCAGGGCAGAGCGCCACATTCTGTAACAATATGTGGAATGATAGGGGCCCTTGCTCCAGGCTCTAGGACAACACTGGGTGGCAGCAGTCATTCCGGCTACCATGTGATCTTTTTTGCAAAGATCATCATTTTTTCATTGTGACTTATTGGCTGTCATAATTGCGTAGCCTGTGTTTTTCTAGCCTAAGGACTAAATTACAATGCAAATCCACATTGGTAGCAGTTCTGTTAAACTGTACAAAAAGTTGACATCGTCAGTTAATCCGCAGTCATGCGATTTAATTATTCCCACTCGCCATGCATGGAGTCCGTGACGACGAATGGCTGTGAATGAGGGTGCATGGAATTAACGTAATGAACCGCTAGTCTTGCTTCGAATGCGCCTTGCTAGGAAATATCAGCGAGAATAATTATGGAGTACTGTAAAACTAACAGAAGCGGGATCAATGGGCGGCGAACGGGCGAACTTGGCGAAATAGCTGTTTCCATTTCCACAAATTGCCCCCCTCGTTGGAGTTTCGGGTTAACATTTTGTTTATTCGATGTTATTATTATTTTTGCATGTTTGACCCGAAAATCTCAAGCCTTCCTTCATTTTGCGCCCCCTAGATTGCGTAGAGGGGCACGGCGGCCCCCATCTGCCCCCCCCCCCTTTGTGGCGCCACTGCTCCTGTGGTAATGTGCTTGCAGATTTCGCGCTTGCGCTCCCTTCCCCGTCTCCTGCCGGCAAGGTTGGTTGCCTGACACAGCCTGGCCGAGCTTTGGGGACGTTCAGTATCGGCGGGAGATTGTGGATTGCCCCTAAGTGGGGGGTCTTTGAAAGTTTGTTATAAAGTGCGTTATATAGTAGTACTGTACTGGTATATAAATATACGAGAAACAATACGTGACAAGTTTGTGTCTGTGTGTAAACTCCGTACTCCCCGAACTATATCTCTCTCATACAAATAAGAGGGCTCTTGCACTATTCAGCGTGTCGCGTTTAGCTCAGATATGAGTCACGTGAGAAAGAAGTCTAACGTGAGGGTACGTTTGTATGCACAATGGAAACACCATTGAATTTGGGAAAAGTACAATGTCATCTATATAGCTTATCTTACCATGAGAGCGAGTCCGTGTTCCGTGGAATAATGATAAAGATAGAAGGTTTGATTAGGAAACTCTTCCCGCCACCTGAATACAATAAGTATTTACCTTTCACATTTCCTTGAAAAACAGAGTAGATGGGGAAAAATAACGTACGCTCTTAAGTGAGTATGCTCCTGTTTTAATCATTTAATATCGAAATTTGCTGACAAAGCTGCCTCAGCAAATTGTAAAGGGTATTATAGGAGGCATGCCGTTAATAATTTCCCTCATTGGCTTGCACACTGAATTGGTTCCGTTCCTGGTCATCCAAGCGCCATCAGAATATTGATCTTAAAAATTGCTACAGCAGAGAGTTTACTCACTTCACACGCTGTGCAATTCAATGTACCATGATGGTTCAGATTCGGGCTAGTAACATATGTTTTTCAGCATTCTACTTCCGAACCTCTGTCACGAGCGAGCTGGAAAAGTGAGCGGAAATCTCAGACCTATTACAACACGCCAATATGTGGCACCGCTCCTGACTCCGAGACAGGTTTCTCCAATAAGAACCACACTTTCTGTTGCGCTCGAAAATGAGCTCGAGGGTTTTGCAAACCCTGATATTCCGTTCGGGTGGACTAATTTCCGGAAAACGTTACTTTTGAACAGAACATTCTGAAATAAAGTGAGTGGTCATTTGCCCGCCACTCCCACCACCCGAACGAAAGACTTGTCAACGTCATTGTACAGTAAACGTAACTTAACCTCAGTAGGACGCTGGTCTGTGACTCATAACCTCATACTTTCTGAAGTTTAACATCTGTGGCAATGCGCGTGAAGGATCCACATTACCAATCACTCTCCCAATACTTCATGAATGAAGTGTTCTTGAGGAAGCGGGGTTGGGAAATGTTAGCTGACTGATTTTTTGGCGAGCGTCAAACTTGCGGGAAAGATCCCTATTCACGACGTGGCTCTGTGTGAACGGGATCGGTGGGTTGGGGCCGATTGCTGGGATGCCCCCGTAGCTCATGGTTGGCGCAGCTTCGATGGTACCCCCCTCGGGGCTTGGGGTTAGCCAGGTCTAGGCCGGGCTGAGGCCAGGGCGATTGTAGGGCGGTGATGCGACGCGGTGACGATGGTGCGATGTGGCTCCAATTAATGGCGCTGGTCTCCTCGGTGTTGGTCAAGTTAGTTTTCTTTTTGTTGATTCGTGCTGCTGTTTAAGCTAGACGGCAAGGGTTAGGGTCTCGAGGGTCCACAACTCACAGGCTTCCTATTAGTCCGGTAGGCGAGGTGTCAGCTATTCAATTGATAGTCATATTCCGTATTATTATCATATGAGAAGTCTTCTTTTTCTGGATTTTGTTTTTTTTTAATAAGTTTAACGAGCTTCAGCTTTAGATCCAGGAGCGCAACCCCGACGTTGTTTGGATCACAGTCTTGGCTGAATGAGGACATTTTTACGCTAAGTTCATATTCCGGGTCTATGCTGTCAGGCGAGATCAGCCAAATGCTCTCCATAAAGAAACGCGACATAACAACCTTCGGTACTGTGTCGAATCTCAATGCTCCCTCTCAAAACGAGGTTGGCCTCTCAACGAACACGGATGTTCATTCCATGGCAATCGGGTTGTCATTCGACAAAACACCGCGACCAACCGCAACTTGACCACGATTACGAAGCTCGGAATACTAAACAAAGCTACAAGTCGCTGGCATTGAAAGAAATGAACTTACCATCAGCACTTCCTCAGAAACCTGGTAGTTCTTCACTTGAATGACACCTGAAATCCAGTCACTATCACTCGGGACGCCGAACAGTAGACCTAGCACTAGAACAACAATGTGGTACAGTCATATCTAGGAAGGAATGCGCTTGTCCTTTCCCAAGTATGTACGGTCTGTATCGAACCAGACCATGGCCAATGACGAATCTTACAATGATTCTCTTGTTGTCACTCTAGCAAGTATGGCTTGTAGAGATATTATGATAGCTAATACTAATGGGATAGGAACATGAGAGGATTCGAACCATGTACCAGTTTATAAGTACATTGGTCACGAAACGGTTACAATTTCTGTATTTCGAATAATCTCCACAAAAAACATTTGATCAGGATCGCCTGGCGTTATTAATTCGAACAAAGTGTTTACAAATATACAAATGTCCAGAAATACCGACGTTGATGCATCTAGGAAAGCACTACAGGACAGCACGCGCCGTTTCTCCCACTTCCACGCACACTAACACGGACGGATCTGGCCAAATCTGGCTTTCGGACGCGACACAGACGCGCAAATGTGCCTCGTTTTTTGTACGGATTCTCGGCAATCCCGATAGTCGCGAGCAACCAAAAATCGAAAAATACACTCGCACTATTCGCGCCAGTGGTGTTTTGGTGGGCCTGCCAGTAATAGTAATCTTCTGGACGCGCATGCTGTTTATTGGAGTTCACATTGCACAATCTAGCAGAAAAATATCTCGTGATGTCACGGAAGTCGATCTGCACGAGTATGAAATCTAATTGTGCTGCCATGGAAGTCAGTTAGGGCACAGGAGTTAGGCATAGACAAGGGAGCTCGGACCATTGACTTAGGCTATTATTAACGTAGGAACCACTTTTTTGTAGAGGCCAGGCAAGTTGACGTTACGAGCTACGTTGGCCCAGGCCTACGGACGTTCATGTTTCAGTTCTAGTCAATGACATCTAGAATGAGTAATCCTCCGAATACTCAAAATGGGTTTTGACTGACCTAGCATCCTTGACCAAACCATCGACTGTGGTGGAAACTATAGCCTAGGCGCAGTGTGCTTACGTTTTTGGGATTTGAAATAAAAAAACACATTTCAATGGATTAAGCCTAGGCTAGGCTATTCAGTAAACATGCAATCGCAAATCAAGGTGCAAAAATAAACCAGCAGTTTAGCGTGAAATATATTCAAGTTATTACTGGTCCTGCCCGCATACCATCATCCATAGTGTGTGGGCTGTGGGCCCGCCTAGGTCCTACGTCTTGGAATCAATTTTGCTCGCTAATTTGTACAGAAAAATGTACTAGCCTAGGGCCTAATAAAAATTTGTATTTACTAACTTATTAGAATCATATTTGGAGAGAAATGTTGAAAATAGGCCTAGGCCTAAGGAAAGTAACAGTCTGTACAGATGCGAAATTCATTTCATAGGGGCATATCCACACTCTGCTATAGTAAGTTAACTCAATGGGACTAGAATTGGACTAAAATATCTCTAAAACTTGGGAGTATATATCCCAAATTCTGAAGTTAATTCTAAAAACTTACCTTACAATGACAATCACAGCAAATCTGATTAAATTGTTTGTCTGACTAACATAAGGTTTTTTTCCGACGCTGATCTACGTTATCAAATACAGCAGAGGCTAGACAAGTAGCCTATTTAATATGGAAGCAGTTTGGCAAAAATGAAAGTTGTGACATTAGTAAACAGTCAAAACATGGCAAAAATATCCCGAAACGACCAAGCAGGTTGGGCGAAACGGCAATTGGGCGGATATGAGGTTGGGCGAATGGGAGGTGGGCGAACACGACCAGCTTTCCGTGACAGTACATACCACAAATAAAATAGTACTCCGTTATGGATTGTAAACAGGGAGATTTGAGACACGGTATCTGAGGTTGATTGTGACTTTCGAAGATCAAACAATGATTCGATCAATTTGGGTTACTAATTTGCATTAATTACAAAATTTTTGCAAACAGAGATTTTCAATGGTGGTGAGCCCCACAAACTACAGTATACCAAGCATTCAGAGTGGGCTAACCTACAGTACAATTGTAGATGAATCCATTCTATGAATCGCTTTATTATGTTATGCATTTTTCTAGCTGTTCAGGAAGTGTCAGGGAAGTGGGATCACAAACGATTCTGCAAGTATCATCGCAGTCACAGGCACCAAGGAGAACAATTGCAGCAATCATCATGTGAGTAGTGATTTTCAGAAAGGTTTGGGCAATATGTATTGTCTTACATACAGTAGCCCAGACCCAACAGTGCTCAAAGTGAGAAAGGAGGGTACTTAAAACTGCACCAGGAAAATGACGAACGACCAATGGCACAGTAGCCTCACGGATTTGCAGGAGTGCCCGTGTGAATTCTGTGTTACAAGGCAGTTGCAGATCATCAAAATGACCACTAGATGAAACAGTCCACCCTACTGTAGGCCTGTAGTTCAATTGGTCAAATGTTAGAGCATGCTGAGTATTCGTATGATCATCGTAGAGTAAAAAACCCCATTGACCATGTATGATCATTGACAAATTGGCACCTTGAACTCAGAAGGCATATGCACCATTGAGTAAAGGTTATACTGACATTACGTATGAAATCTGATCATTGGAGTAAATGCAGACTGGACAGTACAAACATGCAGGAATTGACCCTCTAAAATGACCTTTGACTTCAGAATTCACAACACACAACAGTAGTCAATAATTACGCTGATGCTTCCTCTTTCATACAATCTGTAGGAGTCAAGGTCGCTTGACTGTTCAAACCAATAGCGGAATTTGAACCAAGATGACCTTTGACTTTTGCAATTCATGGAGAATTCCCTGCAATGTACATGTTACCAATTTGTCAACCGTCATTTGTCCATTGGACCATCTGAATTATTAAGAAGCTGGATTAACAGGCTGTCTGACTGATCCAACAAAATGAAACAGGAAATTTACCCCTAGATTACCTTTGACCTAAAATCATGGACCATTGATCAATGATAATTCTGACCCAATTTTTTCCTGATCATCCTATATATTATGTAAGTAAAAACCGCTTGACCATTTCAACAATGGCCTGAAATTGACCACCTAGATTGACCTTCTTGCACTGGAATTCCTGAACACCCCCCTGTACGTAGCGTAACGCATTTCGTCAGGGATACCTGAAAGTGTCCATTCTCCTGAATCATCAAATTCAATCTGTTGGGAGAAGAATCATTATTCTCATATGAAAAATTTGGGCAATGATGACACCCTAGATGACCTCTTACCCTGAAGCATTAGTATCGCGTAATATAAGTCACTACAGGATCATTCTGATTTTAATAAAACAACCCAGAGATGATCTTTGACTTCAAATTCCTGGAATATGTACCAATGGTCAATGATAATGCTGATACTGGCCACTATATCATCGTAAATATACTATTACGTTGTCGACAGATGAAAACTTGAAGCCAATAACTCGAGCTAGTACATGAGTCTGCAAAATGAGTTTTGTTGCCAGAAGCCAGCTTTGTGCAAGGATGTGCAAGGGTGGTCCCTATATTTGGTGAGGATTCGTAGCTTTGCCGATTCACAAACCCTACATGAATGGCTTCAGGTGAAGCAGGTGAAATGGGAATTGCTGTTGAAATGGTTGGCGGTACAGTACCATACTAGAAACTATCTCTTTCATAGACAAACTGAGACAGATTGTATTTTTGCGACGGTACCTAGTTTACAATCCGCTCTTTCATTCCTTCCCCTGCAATAGATCCTCCTCAAAACCAGTGAATTGCAACCTGCCACAAAACTAACATGACCCGTGGTCCCCTGTAGCAGTTCCATCCACCTCCACTTGAGAGACAGCTGCAACTGGAAATCTGCATGTTTGATTGGCCCTCTACTTCAGATCCTTGAATTCTTGTGATTTCGTTCGCGTCAAAAATGATAATGACTTGTTTTTTTCTGAGATCAATCCGTAGTTTTAAACCGTTTTTAATGACATGGTTTCTGAGGACAGCCCGTGGTTTATTACCT
>JAODTK010000267.1:0-316235 GCA_026419785.1 Sclerodactyla briareus | reverse complement strand
AGTTTTAAGTGTAGAGCAGAGGACATTTTTGGTAAAAATTGTGAAATGTGGAAAAACTGATTTTGTCAATTTTTTGACTGATTGACACCATACTGGACCCCCTACCTGATGGATCAAGCTCCTACTTGGTATTGTGAGTTCCCATGATGAGAAATCATCCCCGTTGTTTTGGGGCCAGGTCAAAGGTAAATCTGTGGTTAGCAGAGGTCCAAGTCTGGAAACACGATGAAGACACGGTAAGTCCAGACTCTTGAGTCCTCTTAAGCTGGAGGTTGGTATTTATCATCATTCCATCATCCTATTTGTTCTTGTATCTGGTCATAGGTTATTAGGAATGAGTCAAGGGATCACTAATCCTTCTGACTTTCTGGGGTCCATCTGATTTTTTGAGAAAAATGTGTCTAGTGACAATTCATCATCAAATTTGAGCATGTCCCGCCATTACAAAACTATGGATGTCTGCAAACAGTGCATGCAGTGCTGCAAACCTCAGGACGAAACTCCCTAAATATTACCCATGCTCATCAACAATAACATATGGAAGACTCACATTGACATATATTTTGAGCCTAAAGATTAGATTATGATACCGAGGGTTTTACATGTGAGGTAATTTCGATCCTATCTAACCCGCTCACTATGATTGGCAGGCAGTCAAGTGCATAGCGGCATTCATTCTGTCTCGCTAGGACGGTAGAACCCTTGTCGTGTTTAATCACTGTTACTCTTCCTCTCCTCGCAGACAATCTCTGAAATGACCGAGCGAGCTGCTGACGTCTGCCAGCAACTTCACCAATTAGAAAAGCACTCCAAGAGGCTAAAGGCTTCAAGATACCAATCTTGTGAGTTTGCAGTGGGAATGAATAGTTTCTAATTTTGTTTTAATAGCCTACCTGAAAAATTGCATAGATCTTCCATTGTAGGATTCCATTTCAGATTTGGAAAATTCACTAAATTGGTCAGAATATGAACCTGAACTAATAACTAAAAGTCTTTTTTACTTGAAATTTTAGCATGTTCATGTTTAATGATAGGAGAGTTATTGTTATTGCCTTTTCTAGGAGTCATGTGAGGGGAAATGAAATTTCATTCTGAAATTTAATCATACTCGTGAGTCATCTATAATAAAAAACTATTATGTATATGATTATTAGTTACCAGGAACTGACGTAATTAATTGACTGGCTTGTTACTCCACATCGGCAATTATTTCAACATCTTGATACATCTTCTGTTAGTGATTTGTCTTTGAAGGCTTAAAGGATAACTGCATGATTGACTCTGAAAAAAGAGAATGGAAAACTATACCTGCAGGTTCAAACCCTATTCCAATACAAACTCTATACAGTTATGCCTATTTTTGCATAATGTTGTGTGACATAACACTTGGACAACATGGAGAATACCTCATGTATTTCAATTGTTTCATTCGGGTTGAATAACCTAATCTGCAGGATTTATAACTTCATTACACTCAGTAGCCATCAACAACTACCAACCCACTACAGTGATCCACTCCGACAGGCTACTCAGTTTTGTGCACAAGTAATGTCTATACTTCAATAGGATATCAAATTGCTCGTTGCAAACGGCTTTTTGTGCAGTATAACATTATTCATTCATTGCATGATGGGACCTTTTCAATCTTTGCAAAATACACATGCATAGACTTCAAGACCTCATATTCCGTACCGGGAAGCCGTATGGACGGTGGGTTTGGACTATTTAGTTTTCCCTAGCTATATATTGATTTTGGCTTTGTCTTTTGAACGTCCTAGGAAATGATCTGTGCATAGTATCCCCAGACTATTTAACATGTTTTGAATACCTGTGCTACTGTTTCCCGAATTTGCCTTCATGTACCCATACAACCCTGTGGTATCCTCCCCCACCCTGGTCACCGGGCCTCATCCAGGATTCAAAATTGAGGTGTTCATCTGCACAGGATGACTGTACACGAACACTGTCGTGATCCGTGAATGCATTGAACACTATAGGACAGTGTTTAGGAAATACACCTTCGAAAAAAAACCAAACACTTACACTCTTGACATTTTTAGTTATTAACGTGTTGAGCATTTAAACCCATGAAACTGACAGAAAAATGTGATTTAGAAAGTGTTTAATTCCCTAAACTGTTTTTAAAGAAGAGTGTAGGCTTGTAAAGCCAAACTCTGCTTGTGCATAGTCCACTTGAACTCGACATCGCCTGGCGGGTAAAACGCAAGGTGTATATCCCCACTTTCGACGATCATCGGGGTGACATTGTTTGCCTTGTTTTTTATCAGAAGGGTATTTATGACCCAGGGAAGTGGGGAGGTTGGTACTACTGGTTCCACTGCACACAACACCATGCTCCCAAATATGCAAATCTGCAGTAAAATCAGTTCTGTCAGAAATTTGAAATGCCTGTTGGGTGGTCCTATTGGAAAACGAGCTCCTAAAATGTTTTTTTTTCTGAACCGTGCAAAACTGGAAAAAATCATTTACCCGGGAAGTTTAAATGGCCGCCGGTTTGGGTCGTATCGGGCAACAAATAGTTGGTCTCAAAACAACCTCGATTTGCCCCTCGAGTTGCACAAATCAGCGAAAAACTCTGTTTTGTTGAAATTTTTGCAAAAATTCAAAATGGCCGCTGGGTGGGGTTGTATGGGGCAAAAACAAAAGTTGGTCTCAAAATTATCGCTATGCTTCAAGATGCGCAAAAGAGCGAAAACTAAGTTTCGCGAAAAAGGAAAATCCAAAATGGCCGCCGTCCGAGCAGTGCGGCAACGCCCACTGTTTTACCCACCCTAAATTTTTCATTACGCAATCATGTGTGCAGAGTTTGAAAAACAAGAAAATGTCAAATCTGCGGCAAAATGAATTTCGCAAAAATTCAAAATGGCCGCTGGGTGGGGTTGTATGGGGCGAAAACAAAAGTTGGTCTCTAAACGATCGCCACACTCCAAAACGCGCAAATCAGCCAAAAAAAACTCAGTTTTGCAAAAAAATCCAAATGGCGCCATCAGAGCAGTCGGGCGACGCCCACTTTTTGATTCATACAAGATTTTCAGCGGACGATCATGTGTGCAAAGTTCATATGGATTAGACAAGCCACTATGGAGTTACTGTACAAACACTATCAATTCAGTTCCATTGAAAATCCAAGATGGCCGTCACCAGAGTGGTGCCGCGACGCCCACATTCGAACTCATCCGAGATTTTGTACGGGGCGCAGACCATGTGTCAAAGTTTCGTGTCAATCGGAAATTGCTATATAGAGTTATTGCGTTCACGCCAAAATCTTCCGGCGGCGGCGGAGACAACGTTGCCAAAACCATAATATCCCCGAAGTGGGGATATAATTAGGTACTGTATCCTACTTTGAAGGACTCATTACCACATTATCACATCACAGCTGTTGACTGATTGCCTAATTTGAGAGTAGTGGACTTAAGCACTAGTAGCACTAATCGGGGAGTCCCTTGCCTACCTCTGGGCCATAATATTGTATATTTGAGTAACTTAAAATAAACATTGATTGATGACTAACAACTGTTCTACTGCAGTTTTTCCATTTCCAGTTATCATCTAGGGTCCAAATAAATAGCTGACACTATGAATAGCCATGGGGCTAAATTTGACTGTCCTGGTTGACCTGTTGTAAAAAACCTGTGCAAAAGACGGCTGGACGGGTCCCTGGCTAAGGCCTGTGACTGAAGGGGTGGTCCTAATCGTGCTATATCACATGTTTGTGCTGACGTTGCAATAAATATCCAACTAACACAGTGTGCTCTGTCGTCTGCTGCTCCTGATAACTACCTCTATCCTGGACCCAAGATTATCACATAATCGGTCGCTGATAATTTTTCATCCCTAAGCTTGATCGAGATGCCTATGTGGTTATGTACATGTGTGTTTGTATGCATATGGTGTTTGGTATCTTAGCTTGTAAGATTACATACTCTGATTATTCGTTCCCATTTTGAGCACATAATTCCCAAAGATGAAATCAGTGTTAATGAAGCATACAGCCCCCAAAGGCCAAACTGAGTGGAACCCTGGTCATACTGATTGTTAGTAACTAACAGGGAGTCTTGTGTGATGGGGCCTACTTACTCTAGTCAGCCCTGTTCTGTACATAAGTCTTGTATGCATGCATGAACTCACTTGAATAACAAACATGTCATACCAGAACAGCTCCTAAAAGTACAATGGTCATTGCCAATATCATCTTTAAACTTGCACAGATGAAAAGAGGACATGCCAAAACCCCACAACCAAAATTTGGCAATCCTGGCATGTTCACTTGTTGAGTTATTTATTTTACTTGAATGGATTTCACCCCATGTCTGATGATGTCCCAGAGTACCAATGCAGGGGTCGCCCATTGACTTTACACAGTAACTGCTGATTTTTTAGCTCAAACCAGCTCTGCTGGTTGAGCTATTGTGATGCCCATGTCATTCGATCTATCGATCTATCTATCTATCTATCTATCTATCTATCTATCTATCTATCTATCTATCATCTATCTGTCTGTCTGTCTGTCTGTCTGTCTGTCTGGGCCACAAAAGTTCATGCTTTGATGAATCCTCGCCAGACCTTATCGTAATGTTCATTGACTGATGGGTCATCGTTGACCACCTAAAGATCAAGGTCAAATGGCATTAAAGGGGCACAATGGGCCAATAAGTGGAAAACTGCAAAACGCTACTTCTCCTACGAATATATGCACTATGCTGTTGTTTGGTCATATTATTGAACTAACAGCCGTTCCTTCGGGGTGTTCAGGAATTTTGGTCCACGGTCCCACTTGGGCCCGAGGGCCCATTTTAGAAATTTCACACAATGGTACTTGAAATGCATCTCCCCCCACAAGCTGCAATTGAGTTTCGTCGAAGTTGGCATGTTATGTTCCTTGGGTAGAGGGTCATTGGGGGTGTTCAGGAATTTTGGGCCCAGGGCTCAGTTTGGGCCATAGGGTCCATCATGTGAAATGCCACAAAATCTGTAGCTCCTACAAGTTTTGATGCACATTGCTGATGTTCGGTCGAGTGATGGTCCAATACCATACCTTTGTATGTTCCAGTTTTTTTTGATTTTCGTTCCAAGGTCAGACTTAGGCCCAGGGCTCATCAGTTTATAATATTAAACACAATGATGCTTGAAAAGCATCTCCCACAAGCTTCAATTGATTTTCTTCACAGTTGCATGTTATGTTCCTTGGGTAGAGGGTCATTGGGGTGTTCAGGATTTTGGGCCCAGGGCTCAGTTTGGGCCATAGGGTCCATCTGTGGAAGGCCACAAAATTCTTCTCCTACATATTTTGATGCACATTGCTGATGTTCGGTCGTGGTGATGGTCCATAGCCAACCTTTTGTATGTTCAGGATTTTTCGTTCCAAGGTCAGACTCTAGGCCCACGGGCTCTTTTTTATGATATTTCACACAATGGTACTTGAAATGATTCTCCTCCCACAAGCTTCAATTGATTTTCTCAAAGTTACATGTATATAAGGTCTTTGGGTAGAGATAGGGCCATTGGGGGTGGCCAGAATTTTAGGCCCCCGGGCCCAGTTCGGGCCATAGAGCTCATTATATAAAATACTGTTGAAACTTGTATCTCCTACAAATTTAGATAAACACTGCTGATGTTCGGTCATAGTGAAGGTCTAATAGCCGCACCTTTGGGGTGTTCAGGACTTTTGTTCCTAGGTCCGACTGGGCCTGGGGGCCCATTTGATGAAATTTCACACATTGGTACTTGGAATGATCTCCTCCCACCAGTTCCAATTAATTTCTCAAGTTACACGTAATGCCTCGTTGATTGGTGTCATCAGGGTGTTTGCAAACTCTTGGCTCAGGGCCCAACGTAAGCCCTAGCGCCGGCCCATCATGTTAAATCATGCACAATGCTTTTACATATTTTGAAGCACTGGCAGTGCTGATGCTCGGACGTTCATAATGACGATCTGTTAACTGTAACTTCAGGGTTTCCAGGAATTTGGAATTGAGGCCCAGGGGGGGGCAAGAGGGCTCAAATCATGTGGAATCACGCAAATGCTTCTCCTACAAATTTTGTTGCACAGTGCTGATGGCTTGGTCAAATGAATGGATAGCAATACCTACTGACAGGGCTTTTCAAGAATTTAGGACTAAAGGACCCACTTGGGCCCTACAGCCAATCTACGCTATCCAGTATGTCAACAATTGCCTTTTTGGCCTCTAAACTGTCATTCTGTGACAGATGTCGACCAAAATTGTTAATTTACACTGTTAATAGACCCATGAGACATGTTTGACTTTGTGAAGGTCCAGATCAAGAGCCATTGAAGGCCAGGGGCAATATACTGACATAGGCCCTTTAGTGTAGAAATTCAAGATGTATCTCCTCTGACAATGTATATTAGATTTCTCGAAACTGTGTCATATGTTCCTTCGGAGGTGCTCCTTTTCAGCTTATTTGCAGATTGTGGGTGCACATCATATAGTTTTGTTAGAATTAAAACAGTAACATCTAATGAAAAGAAGCAAAACAGTCATAAATTGTGTTGAGGATAAGGAGCAGAGCTTTGAATTTCAAGTCCTTCAGTTATATGGGCAGCCAGTTTTGTTGCTAAAATAACACTACTATTTAATTACATAACTATTTTCTGTCTGTAAATGTCCAAATTCCAATAAACTTTGTCTCTAAATCCTGCTTTTGAAATTTCCTGAATTCCCCTAAACAACCCTCTTGTTTCCCTCTTGAAATCTACATTTCCTTAATTGCTCCCTATTTCCCCATACTGGGTTGCTGCCCCCCAGCTAGCCTGCACCCCCCAATCACCCCTCCCACCTCAATGATGTCCCAAATTACAATTTTTCATGCAACTTGTATCTATTGTATCTATATCAACTCAAATTCACCTAATTCTGTTTTGACATGTTTTGATAACATGTCACAGGCAATTTGGTATCATCACAATGATGGTCTACCCAGCCTATAAACAAATAGCCCCTGGAGATATGATGGTCTACCCAGCCTATAAACAAATAGCCCCTGGAGATTTGCACCCTTAAGCAGGTTGAGGATTGATGACATTCAGGCATAGTGTGGTCATGGTCAGTATGTACAGTAGCCTTAAGTAATTACATTTTGTAACCCATTGTCCCTGAAAATAACTAACAGACTCCAGAAAGGAGGCAGTAGGTGTACTAAACACCACGATATGGAATAAAAATTTACAAATGATTTGTCTACCCACCCCTCCTCCTTAAACAAACTGTATAGAATTAAAAAATACAAATACACCTTAAAAAAATGGAATATTGAAATTGTCAACACTTATTATATGTTGCACTAATATGATTATTCATTGTGTCTAATATAAATATATGAGACAACCCTCCCCCCTAAAAATTTTGGATTGAGTTCAGTAGAAAAAAGACATATTTCCTTTCTCCCCTGCCCACCCTGGGTCTGGACGGCGAGTGCACAGTAGCTTTTAGTATGGTACCAGTGTTTAGTACCAGCCTTTGAAATTTATCATTGCTAGGTTGTACTGCAGCCAGCTCATGGAATACTGCTAAGCAAGTAACAATGTTCATTGACTGCTAAGAGACATTTTTTGGCCATATGAAGATCAAGGTCAAAGATTGTTACGGGGCACAATAGGCTATGCTTGGAACTGCCTTCTTGGCCTCATGATCTTGAACATGTAACACAATTTTTAATCATTTGTCTTGGTAACATATTCATGTGGTTTGAGCTACAGCACCATTGGTGCTCTTGTTTCACCATCATAGCAGAAAATATCAAGGGTTGAAGCACAGAGCACAGTTCGAACTAGTTTTAAACAAGTCAACGGCAACTCTCACAGAACAGCAAATAGTTGCTGAAAGGATGAAGCAAATGTTTCTGTCAGCTAGATGTGTTTTCTGACTCTCAACTGGTTTAGGAATACAATGGAACTGGGTGATTTGCCGTATGTGCTACCTGGCACTAGGTAGAATGTCAACCAAACTAGATAGCTCTTCCTACTCTCGAAGCTCTCTTCTCTCTTCTTACTCAAGTCAACTCCTACCTCCACTGTGGCTGGAGGATTGACTTGAATATGACTTTTTTCTATGGCCAACACCTTATATCTACATAATTAATTGGTTCAAGTGAATGCTGACTTGCCTTATGTCCAGCATAGCCCCCAACCTGACCTGTACTGTAATACTGTCTCTTGGCTAATATACATTCAGCAAGGAAGGAAGTTCAGCCTAAATATTGAGTGATAACAGGGGAATGTGATTCACTGGACGATTTATCTAATATTAGCAGGAATGCCACCCAGTATTAGAGTTTGTCCACTGAGTTCTTTGTAATATGGTTTGACACACATTACTCGATCACTTTAAACTGTTATGCTTAGAGAATAGGCCTGTTTGTGGTTACGGTTTAATGAGATGATAATGATATTTTGTCAAGGTCATGAGTGTCATGACAATGGCAGTTTGACGTTGAACGTACAGTGTGCAGAACGATCTTTAGAAACTCCCCTGCCAAAAAGCACAGATCCTGTCAACATGAACTTCACAGATTTCCCCCCATAATAATCACCAATACTCGAGAACATGAGATGTATTGGTTGCGTTTTCGAATAGTTGTGACAGTTTAAATAGGCCGTAACGATATCACTATGGGGGAATCTCGTCTATTTCCCCCGAATTGTTCAGTGGTATCAATGCATTCTGACAACCACGAACTGCGTATTGATTTTAGTAATGACCATCTATTTCGTTTCAGCTATACACCCGCTAACTTATGTAATTACTCCCGCTGGACTCAGCCTGTTGCTGCATCCATTAGGGAGCTTTAGATTTCACGACGGCGATGGCAACGTATGATGTAATGTTTTTCACATTGTAGACCACATCGCTGTCCTGCAGTAAGGGCGCTTCAAATTTCGATCGACGTGTCAATGTGCCAGTTGCGTGATGTAGATGCGCACGTTTCACGATTGCGCGTTCGAGTATTGACCGTCAAGTTCCCAAGTTCCATTGTTTAGCCTGTTGGATGATGCCACGCGCTGGGTTCAAGTTCACGTCATAGGGACACATGGAAAGTGAGTGACTTCCTTCGTAGTTCGACGTAGTACGGCAGTTGGTGAGTTGTCGCATATGCAGTAGGTTTAACATTGCGTCATCCCTTGCCGTTGCCATCGCCCTCATAAAATCTAAAGCCCCCTATTAGGTCGATGCAGACACAGTTCTAGTCTATACATGACTGTATCATGGCCTCAATGGACATCTATAAGAGCCATTCTATTGACATGGATGGTCCACCGCATATAGCATACTAACTGACATCAGAATAATTTCATGCGCTCCAAACTCACCCCATGCAACAAACTAGTCAAGACGCCTGCCTAATGATGTAAACAACATAGGTTGAGACGATAGGCCAGAAGGCTTGTTTGTCACATACGGGTGAAGATGAAAAAGAATGAGCTTAAGAAAGTGAGTATGGTTGTAGTTTATACCGAACTGGTCTATTTTGGGAAATCATTCACATCAATGATCATGATGCAGAAGATTTCAATGGATTGCTAATAGACAATGTGCAGTTATTGGCACAGAGAGTTTTCAGGTTACATACTGGAAGTTTTTGGTAAGTATGGTTGCTAATTAATACTCGTTACCACTAATTTCTTTAACATTTACATGTTTATTCTCTCACTGATAACCTGTGCTTCCTCAGAGGGTAAGGGACTCGCATGCTGCCACATCTTTGTACACTCTGTCTTTGATGGCGGCCACATTCTGTGTTACTCTTGTCTTTGATCGCTGCTATTTGTGATGTTTGATCACTTCTATGTGTAATATATCTCTCTCTTGCGTAATACTTTACGTTATGAATGTCTGTTGTTCTCACTGTTTGTCATTGATGCCATCATATTCAGTCCGGCATTGCATGTTCATATTGTTTCTTTTTCTTTCCTCCGTTGAACTCTTTCAGTTGGAAGTTTGCTTGTTTCTAGTGGTTGGTGCCGTCTTGGTGAGTTCACAGTGATTTTTAATGCAACATTTATCACCAAAACATCACATGATGTCTTTACCGAGACCCTCCATGCCTGAACATTGCTTGATACCAACAATGAACATTCATACTCTATGAACAAACTTCTCTTCTAACTGCTGCACATGACAGGGATGTTGCGTTGCAACTGTATAAGCAGCTGTAACAGGGGAAAATCATGTTGGGAGATGTTTTTGAACCAAGCTTTAGAATGAAAAAGATTTGGTGGTTCTTTAAGATCTTCCATCAGTGGCATGAATTCGCAGAGTTTGGTCAACAATGCTTTGGAGGTTTTCATCAACTGCACAGCACAGGTCAAGTTCAAATTGATGAAGGGCTCATAATTCAGACTAGTCTATATTGATATTATTCAATTTCATTATCTATAATAATGGAATCATAATAAGAATCATCTGTTTTTTTATGCGTGGTAACGTCAAGGAAACTTTTCAGTACACCATTACTTTCAAGCATAACATATAAGTTTTTTTTTTTTGTACTAACTATTCTGGCATTTGACTGAATACCCCACAAACCTCTTCTTGCTGCGTTACGCCCAATTCAACCATTTCCCATTGACAATACAGCTAACATTCAGTACCATCAGGAACGGTTAATGACCACAGGTACTATGCTCTGCTGACGCATATATCTGGCTGGGAGTGAGGATGTTTGTATAGGAGACTAGGTAAATTTCTTCCTTTCATCATACACGGCTTGTCCATCTTTATAGTTGATTGTGACCTTGTTTCTGTAGCTTCAAGCATGTAGGATATTCCGTTATGGAGTTTTTCGGCTTGACAGTGATCTATAGCAGTGATGACAGCAGTATCTGCTCCTTTCATATATACATAATATATACTCCACTGTAAAGTGACTCAAAGAATACCGAGCCAGGAGGGATATCATGTATACTTGTTCATAGGTTCCCTGGATAAACCTGGCCTTGAATTAAATTGCTGATGACTAGGTTATATTTGTGGCTCATTTCCCTGTTGTAAGGGAATCCTGCACTTTTTTTTGGGTTTAGGGCCCACTGTCGCCGAGAGATTTATTTATATCCTTATCCATGAGGAATTGTGAAGCCACACACACTTTCATAAGTTTCCTAGGCAAACAACTTTACCCACCAAAGAAGTGCTTCACTACTGCTTTGTATCTCTCTTAATTTTCTTTGCTAGGCCACTCTACAAGGACATATTGTACTACACATAAGTGCTGATGGTATGTCATCAGCTGGTATCTGATTAAACGACATTCAGGTAAACATTGCAGACACTAGGACTCTATCCAGGTGATCACACTTGAGAGAGAATCCAAAAATGATGTGATATTTCTGTTTGTTAATGATTCAGTTATGATTGGTCGCTGTTTCATAATGATTCCTTAATATTTTTTGGCGCGTTAGGTTCAGTATAGTTCACAACCGTCTATTCTCTGTTTGCACAGCTGTGCTGTTATTATTTTGCATTGTCGGTGTCATGCGTACCTGCGTACATGCTATCTTGATGGTGCATGCGATCATTTAGCATGCTTCAATTCAGTGGATTGCAGTCTTTGCCATTGTTTTAAGATTCAACATCATTTGAATAAACGTTTCCATATTCACCCGGGTCTCACGTCCTCTTCCTTACAATCCGGACACTGAATACTCCCCATTGGCGAGCGGGACGCCTCTCCTGAATGTGTGCAGGAATTAGGAACTGCAATCCCCGGAGTTAATGAAATAGAAATATCACAAATAATTCTCACTACTTGGAGATGTTAAAGCACATGTGACAGTCAAATACTCATGTTTGCCCGCTCCCTAACTCATACATTGTCACATTGTCTGTAAACATTGTAAGTCTGCTCTGTTTTAAAACCTGACCTGCAAACCTAATTAATAAGCAACTTTATCATGCTGAATAGTTTGTTGTATTTTCATAATATTCCTTGTTCCCCTCTCCATTCCCTGTTGATGCCCCCACCCTGTCTTGTCCTAGTTGTGATTGAATGTTCGTGTTTATCCTGACTAGTATCTATTCGTAGGGCCCTCTACTGTTGAATACCCCCCCTCTCATCCTTGTGTGGAGCTGTGTTCATAGCTCCCTCCCCCATCTCTGCAGTGCATGTCACCCACCACCTCTGTGGTTATCCAATAGCTAATGTGAAGAACTCTTCATGGAGGTGCCCTGTATAACTTCCTACAGACATTCATTTGCCCTCTTCATTAACCCCAATAAGCCTTCTAGGGTCTCTACAGGCTCCTCTGTAGGGAGTTCCAATGACCGACTTACTTTTCACAGGTGCCCACTCGAAGGATCTAATTCTCCTTATATGGGTTATTGCCCCCACCCCTGTCCCCCTCTCTTTGATGGCCCTATTTGTTCCATTTCACAGGTGTTCACTTGAAGGACCTCATTACTGCTGCACACTCTGCCCTCCCGACGACTGATAGGGGTACATCAACTTCCTGAAAGTGGCCAACTGTCAGTGACATTCCAGGAACTCCTCTCCCTCCAGCATTGCAAGCCCCCGGTGGAACCAAGCATGGACCTGGTTAACATGTTGAGGGTAAGTGTAGGCACCCACCCCCTTTCACTACCCCTCTCCCCTTTATACCACCCCCTCCTCACTCCAGCATTGCAGGCCCCCGGTGGAACCAAGCATGGACCTGGTTAACATGTTGAGGGTAAGTGTAGGCACCCACCTCTCTTCACTACCCTTCCCCTTTGTACACCACCTCCGCACTCCAGCCATTGCACGGCCCCGGTGGAAAAGCAAGGACCTTGATCAACTGTGAGTGTGGGGTGTGTGTGGCAACCCCGCCTTTACTTACCCCTCTCCCCTTTAAGACACCCACACCCATCACTCCCCCCCCCAGCATTGCAGGCCCCCGGTGGAACACGCAGGCCTAGTTAAAGTTGAGGGTTAGTGTAGGCACCCACCCTCTATCAATATCCTATCCCCTTTATGCCACCCCCTCCTCAAGCCTTCGCCTGAAAATTGCCATGAACCCTTGTCTAAAATGGACAAGCCCTTTATGTAAACCAAGCAGGACTTGAAGAACAAGCCTTACCACATTCCTCTGAAAAAATTTCGTTATTATGCAGAGAGACGAGCATTGTCCAGATAGAGACGTGAAATAGTGACCAAAGTGTTTTACTGAACCATACTAAGCAGGCTACTAAAGGTAATTATATTGCTTTAAATTGGAAAAAAAATTGACTTCCAGCAAGGATACAAGATGCCCAGCAAGTCAATGTACCTTGGCTATGCCCAAATGAACCAGTGGACATTTTTATCTCTCTGAGAATCCCCAGCTCTTATTACAGACCACTATGCATATTCCAGCCTCTCAAGAAGACTGTATAAGGCGGACACCTTTGCTGTACAAAGACAGCATTCAGATGACCTTGAACTGTATTTTTTTCATTTCTCAATTCGCCGGAGCCAAAGACAGTTACAGTTTGGTTTGTGCTTCATTTATGAGACAACGAGCACATAGTCACTGTAGTTAAATTACCCTCTTGGCAGGCAATTGTAAAGTAGGTTCATGTTACTCCCGCTCCTGTCGAAAGTTGACCATAGGACAGGACTTATTTTAGTCCATGAGCAATTCAACTATGCATTTTTTCATTATTTTTACTCAAAAACGCAGCTTACTGTGTAGCTATTGGCGCTTCATGTCATTCTATCTATATCTATCTATCTATCTATCATCTATCTATCTATCGGTCCTGTCTGGTCTGGGCTGTCTGTCTGTCTGTCTGTCTGTCTGTCCTGATCAACTTTTTTTCGCTTTTTGGGCCACAAATGTTTTGTGTGCTTTGATGATCTCGACCATGATTGGTCCAATTTTATTGACTGTGGGTACTTTGAACACTAAAGGTCAGGTCATGGATTGGAAGGAGCAACAATTGGCAATAATGGGAACAAATCTGCAAAATACTACTTCTCCTACAATTTTTGTGCACAGTGCTGATGTTCATTCATAATGATGGTCTATCAGCCGTTCCTTTGGGTGTTTGGGATTTTGTACTTGAAATGCCCATCCTCCTATCTCCTCCTCCTCCCACAAAAAAACGAGCTTTCATTAGTTTTTTTCAAAGTTACATGTAATGTTCCTTGGGTAGAGGCCATTGGGGGTGTTCATGAATTTTAGGGCCCAGGGGCCACATATTCCTACATTAATTGCACATGCTGATGTTCTGTCATAGTGATGGTCTGATAGAAGACGTGCCTTTGGGTGCTCAGGATTTTTTGTTCCCGGTCGACTTGGGCCCGAGGGGACATTTTATGATATTTCCCACAATGGGTGCTTGAAATGCATCTCCTCCCACAAGCTCAAATTGATTTTCTTTTTCTTCAAAGTGTACATGTAATGGATCCTTGTGTAGATGGGCCATGGGGGTTGATCAAGAATTTTGGGCCCTAGGGCCCATTATATTGCAATACTGTTAAATCTTGTATCCCTTACAAATCTGTTGTCACCATTTGATGTTCATACCATAATGATGGGGGGCCCCCCTAATAGCTGTACTTCAGGTTCAAGGCGCCCATGGATAGGACCCCCAGTCTAGTGTGGGCCAAGAGGCCTCACTATGTGGAATTATGCAAAGGTTTCACCTGTGTTTCACCTCTCAAGTTTTGGTGCACAGTACTGACATTTCGGTCCTAATGATTGGTCTAACATCTTAAAAACCTTTGGGGTGTTCAGGAATTTTTGAACTTGAATGCATCTCCGCCCACGATCTTCAATTAGTTTTTTTCAACGTTACTGTAATATGTTCCTTGGGTCGAGGGCCATTGGGGGTGTTTCAGGAATTTAGGGCCCAGGGCCCATATCTCCTACAAATTAAGTTGCAACAGTGCTGATGTTCTGTCATAGTGATGGTCTGATAGAAGACGTGCCTTTTGGGTGCTCAGGATTTTTTGTTCCCGGTCGACTTGGGCCCGAGGGGACATTTTATGATATTTCCCACAATGGGTGCTTGAAATGCATCTCCTCCCACAAGCTCAAATTGATTTTCTTTTTCTTCAAAGTGTACATGTAATGGATCCTTGTGTAGATGGGCCATGGGGGTTGATCAAGAATTTGGGCCCTAGGGCCCATTATATTGCAATACTGTTAAATCTTGTATCCCTTACAAATCTGTTGTCACCATTTGATGTTCATACCATAATGATGGGGGGCCCCCCTAATAGCTGTACTTCAGGTTCAAGGCGCCCATGGATAGGACCCCCAGTCTAGTGTGGGCCAAGAGGCCTCACTATGTGGAATTATGCAAAGGTTTCACCTGTGTTTCACCTCTCAAGTTTTGGTGCACAGTACTGACATTTCGGTCCTAATGATTGGTCTAACATCTTAAAAACCTTTGGGGTGTTCAGGAATCTTCAATCCAAGGTCCCACTTGGCCCGAGGCCCATTCTATGACTTTACACAATGGTACTTGGGAATGCATCCCCTTCCATAAGTACCATTTGATTTCCTTTGAAGTTACATGATAAATGCTCCTCGGTTAGGTGTCCATGGGGGTGTTGCGGCTAACTTCTGGCTGAAGGCGCAATATGTGGGCCCTAGGAACCATCATGTTAATGGCATGCAAATGCTTCTAATTTTCATGCACAGTCCAGTGGCTGATGTTCGTGGTCATAATTATGGTCTAATAACCGTACTTTCAGGGTTCTCAGGATTTTGGCCCATTTGGGCCTCATAAGCATTCATAATTCTTGTGACGGATGTATGTTCCAAACTCGGTACACTTTGTTATTGACCCATGAGACAAGTTCGACTCTTCGTTAAGGTCAGGGTTAAAGGTCAAGAGCCATATAGGCCAATTATATATCTCTGAAATTTCAACATGTAATCTCCTACAAAGTAACCTTAGATTTTCTTGAAAGAAATGGTGTCATAATGTTCTTTGGGTGCTTTGTTTTCACTTGTTTGCAGCTTTCGAATGGCAACATCATATCGTGTTGTTAGATTAGACCAGTAACATCTGATGAAAGAAGGCAAAACAGTCATTCTTTTGATGAATGTTGATCAAACTTGCACCCAATTTCATCCACTCATCCTGGGACTTGCAAAAGTCAAAAGCTCGGAGGTCTTATAGGGGCACACTATGCCACTGTGTGAATGCCTCTCTCTCTTAATTGAGCATTCTTCGATGATGTGACTCAAGTGAGTAACAATATTCATTGACGCTAACCATATGAAGATCAAGGTCAAAGATTGTTACAGGTGCACTATAGGCCATTGCTTGACACACCCTTCTTGGCCTCATATCTTGAACATTTAACACATCTCGGTACTTTTGTGCGGTTTTTAAGCTACAGCACCACTGGTGCTCTTGTTTCTATAATATACTTTGCCATCAGAGACTCTACCTATTTTGAGGCCCTGAAAGGGCGCGATCTGAAAACGCACTGTCTATGGTCCAGCTGTCAGCCAGTTAACAGAATAAAAGGCTCTTTGTGCGGTGGCTTTAATGTGGAGGTGTGGGCGATCCAACACACAGACCCTACGTTTGTTTCTGTCCCATTTCCTGTGTTGAGTGACCCAGCAGGGTCGGCTACAGGTACTATTCTCGTATCTTTTTGGATCTTGTATCTTGGAGTCCCGAGCTGTAGCCATTTCTCTTATCAACAGAGCCATACCACTCAGTAACATGTGTTGATATCTGTCCTTAATTCAACTAATACACTTAGTTGCAGCCGACCCCCTTTTGTTTTGTAATCTCATTCATTCCTTTGTTAAATACTATTCCCATTTTTTTGCTATCAAGCTACAATTCATCCTTCACTTTGGGGGGGGAATTAAATCAATTCCCCATCCAGAGTGAATTGAAATAACACAACAATGCAACATGACCGAGAACCTCCAGATTGCTGCCATGGATTTTGAAGAACTTCTGTTACATACAATTGGGATTGCTTGGATTCACATTAGCTTGAGACTGGATAAACCAATACCTACTGGGAAGTTGCCAGCAGGCCTGTCCACCATTTCTTGCGTCTGAAGTTGGGGTACTCATAATTGCACTTAGTCAGAATTCTTGGTCAGTGAACAAGATAAGTTCTTGCTTTAAAAACCATGTGATGAGACATATTTTTTTTCTTCTAATTTATTTACAGGCGCTCTTGGCCCTGCATACACAGAATATGAGATCTATGAGTTTACATTGCTAGAGAACCAAGGGGTTCCATCCACACGGTGAGAACTTGTCATAATATTAGTGATATCTTTGGACATGTCTATTTGAATCTGACATACACCGTATTCATTGTATGAGTTGGTGTAACAGTGGCATAGTGGGCCTAGTATGACATGATATGGGTGGAAATTTGGTACATAGATTGAACCACATCATAATAGCCTAATACGAAAGGAAAATTTGAAAGTTTTGTGTTTGTTGTCTGATTGTTTTAATGTTATGCTAAACCCAAAAAAAGGCCCCCCCCCCGGGGCCAAGGTTAGTGGTTTACTTTTGGACCTCATACAACTAACATATTTCAGGTAATGTCATAATCACAATGTAGGTCCTGTTCATCTAATTTTGTACCAATTGTGTAATCAAGGAGTCTTTGGTATTCCAGCCTGCCACAGCTGTAGGGAAGGCTTCCTTAAACTTAATACATCAAGAAGACACTGTACTTGAATTAGCTTGCAATTTCCATCACCAAGATGTAACAGATACAATACCAATTACTTCTCCAGTTTGAGTAGCTTAACTCAAACCCTTGATATGATCAAGTTTTTTTGCATTTATAAGTTATTGTAAGGACTTTCCCTATACCAGTTGTGTAGTGTTACCTGAAATCTCCTCCCACTGTTTTTGGGTCATTTACCCCAAAAAATACCACCCATTGTCACAAAAATCTTGAGGTTATGATAACCAACAAAAATTCAGATTGGAATTCCCCTCAACTTGGAAGTGTAAATATATTCATTAATATCACTGAATGCATATTCATTAGCTAGCTGTAACAGGACATGCCAATCACCATTGCCATATTTGCAAACTCAACTACAGATCAAAGAAGTTGAGGAATGACACTGAATGCCTGATGGGCCTATCTGCCCTGAATTATAATTACCACACCAAGCGTAGCCTGCTGATGTGAAAGGTTGTCTTCACCAAGCTTTTTGCTTCTGAGTTATTTTCTTCACAATTGAGTCAATTGCTAGCTGGAATTTTTTCATTTAAAACTTCTTTTTTATTTATTTTGATGATAATGAATTAACCTGCAGCTGTTTTGTGAGGAAAGGAAGTTTTACCTGTGTCCTCGGGGCGGAATATGCCCACTCTTAATTAACTATGAACTTCTTTTGCGTTAATAATCCAGGCCTAATTCCTGTTAGATTGTTCCAAACATTTAGTAACCTACTGTCATTGTTTTATGGTGTTCTGTCTAACCACAAAAAACCCCTACACCACGGTCACCCTGCACTGGCACTCAAACCATTCTAGTCTTCAACATTCATAGACACTACCTATGTTTGCAGTTTTTTAGTGTGACAGTTAGCTTCATTACTAAGTTACTGAGGCAGTTGATGACTGTAGTTACTTATTATTGTTTTGGGTTACATTTCCCGCCCCCTACCCACCCACGAGACGCCAGTTTTTTCAGAATGGGCTTTTCCGGTATATCCTGTCACAGGGACAAGGATCTATCAACCAAGCATGTTCTCTCGGCCATGGTTGATTGTAATACTGTGTACTATAAACAACCATGTTTCAGCGCCATTGTTTGATGAAAGTACTGTAACACTATAAACAACAAGTTTCAGCCATGGTTGATGTGAGTACTGTATACTATGAACAACCATGTTTCGGCCATGGTTCATGTACGTGCAAATTATACTCACTATGAACAACCAGTTTTAAGCCATGGTTGATGAAAGTACTGTACACTTTTGACAACTGTGTCTCAGCCATGGTTGATTTAGAAACTGCATACTTTTAACAAGAATGTCCCAACCATCATTGGTGTAAAATACTGTATACTGGTGATAAGAATGTCTTGGCCATGGCTGATGCAAGTAGAATCCCTGTTCACACATACCGTTAACCATGTTTCAGCCATGGTTGATGTGAGTACTGTATACTATGAACAACCATGTTTCGGCCATGGTTCATGTAAGTACCGTCTACTGATTAATAGTGCTTATCAATGTCAACGGGGATTTCAATCACGGATCGCTAAAACACCCAGGATTACGTCTATATCAACACGTTAACTGCCCTCACTCGTGATCAATCAGCTTTGGACCTTGTTATACGAACGTCAAAAGACGCTTACGTGGCATCTCCATTGACTAAGCTTGGTGAGGCTGACCGTGACTTGGTGCTCTTGCTACCAAAGTATAAACCGATTATCCAACGTGAAAAGCCACGAGTGATCGAACTCAAGCAATGGTCGGATGAAGCCCTGGATCAACTTCAAGACTGTTTGGACACTTCAGATTGGGATATGATTATTGAAACTGCAGCGACATCCACGAGTTACAACAATTGTCAGTTCCTACATCAAGTTTGTGAGGACGCCATCATTCCTACGAGATGGGTCAAATGTTACCCAAACAACAAACCCTGGGTAACTGGGAGGGTGAAACAGTTGATACATAAGAAACAGAAAGTCTTCCACGAGGGAAATAAACAACTGAAAATGATTCAAAGGGAGATTAAGACTGTCATTAAGCAAGAAAAGGAAGCATACAAACAGAAAGTTGAAAAAACTTAACAACAAATAACATGAAAACTGTATGGAAGGGCATGCGGATGATGAGTGGTTACACTAACAATAACTAAAAAATATGCCCAGTGCCAGAAATTTCTCCGACATATGCTAATCAGCTGAACTCATTTTATAATCGCTTTGACAATCAGGATTTTTCGGATGAAGTCAACGACCTTTTAAGGGCAACTTCGGAAGATTCCACAGCGATTTTTGACCGTCGCAGAGGATGGAATTCAATCAAATTCATGAACACCCCAAACACATCAGATTCAGAAAATGTTAAGGATCATACCTACTGAGTTTGGCGAAATTCTTACCAAGTTGGAAATTGGAATAATTATGCAAATTAGGCACATACAATGAGCTTATAACAGCAGTAAAATTGTCACAGAAGCAATAATGGTTACTCGTCCTCAGTGCTTTTCTAATGAAGCTATATATGATTGGATGCAATCAAACATATCAGATCAGATGTTAACAGACCAACCTACTGAGTTTGGCGAAATTCTTACCAAGTTGGAAATTGGAATAAATTATGACAATTAGGCACATACAATGACCTCTACTGACCCCAGTGTACCTTCAAAATGATCAGGATCAAAGGTGGATCACATCTACCAAGTTTTGTGGAAACCAACAAACTTTCAAAAATTGCATAACATATGCAAATTAGACACATTAAATGACCTCCAGTGACCCCCCACTTCACTTTTAAATTTCTCGGGAAACATAGTAATCCACATCCACCAAGTTCAAGACAATCCGACAAACTTGGAAAATTCGCATACATTATGCAAATTAGACCACTCATTGCATAATTCAGGCTGAAAATCTTATCAGTTCATCTACCTGTCATTCAGTCCTACATGTCAAACCAAATCACTGTAGCATATACGGTTCTTGCGTAATCTTGCTAACAAGCTTAATAAACATAAATTAACATAAAATAAGCTATTAAAATAAACCCGTTAACTTACTCAAGGACTTTTGCTTGCGCAAAATCTAATCATATCGTTAACTCAAACTCCGTGCTACACACAAAATTTTGTCACAATCAACAAGAAGTGTGACGCACACACACACACACACACACACACCACACCACATACGTACTTAACAGTATTTGCGAGGACGTCCATTTTGCGAAAAACTAAGTCCGAAATGTGTGTTGCGAGGTGTGTTTAAGTCCTCGCATGCACGGTAACATGTCCTTCGAAGAATGGTAACAATCAACTCTCATTTTTCCACTCACCACTAAAAAATCTTGCATCACACTATAGAGGATATCCGAGGACATGTTTCTAATGCCCTTTGGAGGATAGATGGGGGGGTCTGTCGGAATCGTTTAACGCATGTTCTTCCGAGGACCCGATTTCATGTCCTCGGAAAAAAATGTCCTCGCAAGTCGGCGTTGTGGTAACCCAACACCCCGGTTATTGTCTCGCACGCATAGTACAGTAAACGCACACCACACACAACACACACACACACACACCACACACA
This sequence comes from Sclerodactyla briareus, assembly GCA_026419785.1. NCBI lineage: Eukaryota > Metazoa > Echinodermata > Holothuroidea > Dendrochirotida > Sclerodactylidae > Sclerodactyla > Sclerodactyla briareus. Next base: position 294,974 of record JAODTK010000267.1, on the reverse strand, counting down.
CACACACGCTCTTCCTGAATTTCATTCAGGCGAGACAAAAATGACTAAATTGTCTGCTGACTGGCTTCAATTCCTTTCAATCAAATGCTCCGAAAAATGCACATCATTTTCAATGACAGTGCTTGTCCAAGCAAATTTCAACTCTGCGCAGAGATCCACCCAATTGGAGAGTCAAGATGAAGAAAGAAATGTAAGGATTAAAATCGATCAAGTTGTGGGGAAATTACTGTCAATTTCAGTGATTGCATACTGCCATAAGACGCGGGAAGTGTGCTCCATGCACAGACGGGGGGGGGGTGGTCTGTAAGACTATTTTCTTGTACCAGTACACGTTAACACTGTTAACTGATGGGGGCTGCGCATTGTAATGAATATAAACGTAGATCGTTCCTTCAAGAGTGGTTCTATGAGATATGATATATACATTTCAGAAATTTATTGTCAATTTTGAGGATATTGCTTACTGACATAAGAAATGAGGACAAACCCATTATCACAGGCAATCTGGGATTAGTAAGCTCAAATGTCCTTGGACCATACGAGACCACTGATGCTGGCCCAAATTGTAAGGAATGAACATCAATTCGTCCTTCAAGAACGTTCTCGAAATACAAATTCGTGAAAATGTTGCCCAATTTTAGAGACGTCGCTCACTGCCACGACAGCGCGGGAATTTGCCGTTTCCTGCAATCCTGAGGGGTCTGTAAAATGAAAATTCCCTCGTACCCTACGCGTCCCTGATGGTGGCGGCTGGCCCAATTGTAAGGAATACACTCGATCAGTCCTTACGAAAGTTATCTCGAAATATGAATTCTGGAAATTTATTGCAATTTTAGGGACGTTGGTTACTGCCATACTGTCCGGGAAATGTCCGTTTCCTTCAATCTGGAGGGTCTGTAAAACTAAAGATTCCCTTGTACACTACGCCCCTCCACCCGTGGTGGCGCGCCGCTTAGATGGTGCTACCCTCATATGCCCCCCCCCTCCCCCCTCCATTTCACCAGAATCGCTGCGCCCCCGGATCATTACCAACTGAAAGACAGTGAAAGTACTTTATTTTCAATGATAATATGAGCAGCAGGACATTTTCATCTCATTGATCTAGTATAAACAATTTTGCATCTTTGAAACACCGAATTTTCAGATGGGGACGAGGACACTCGCTTCCCTTATACCTTCACCTGACGTCGGGCCATAATGGGGACCCCGGAGTTAACTTTTTCCCCTTACACCAGCACCGGGCGACGACGCCCGCTGTTTCTACTTTTATTGTAGTTTGCTTTCGCTAATGGGTCGCCTTGCCTCGTCTTCTAATTAACAGATTAGGGTACTGTTACCGCGGGAACATCAGGTGGTCTGTCTAATCGGAATCACGCGACTCGCTATGAAATAACTAAAATAGTATTAAAAAAAAATTTGCATAGAAAAAATCTGAAAACTGAAAATGACGAAAATGTAGGTTTTTTGTGATAGGGGTAGGGGTGAGGTGTCTCTTGTCCCTAGAGCTCAGCACCCCCAAAAATAGTTGCAGGGGCGTGGACTATATAACAAGTGTCGTTTTGCCGCAGAATAAAAAATTGCAGTTTCTATATACAGTCAATACAATGGATTACTTAACAGTAGGGTAGTTCATGGCTGGTGAAGAAGGACATGCCAAGAAAGGCGGGGATGGTGCTTGATTTTAAAGGCCAAATCAACCAAAATTAATATCTTTCGTGTTTATAATGTTTTAAAGGAGAATAAAAATCATTCAGATCACTTTGTTCCAGGTTTCTAGCAAACTACTGGCAACCTTTTTATGAGTCATATTTCTACAATTATAAGGGAAAGTTAAGACATAAAAACCTTTTCCCTTAACATTGGTAAAATGACCATCAATTTTTTTTTTATGATGTATATATACCAATTATAGGGGAAAAGTTAAGACATAAAATCTTTTCCCTAAAATTGCGTAAATGTATGAAGTCATTCCAATGTTGCCAAAATTTCAAAATTGCAACATACAGTGATAAATTTATAATCTTTGAAAATTCGTAACTTTAAACTGAACATGCTATGAACATTGAAACAAAGTTTTGATTGTCATGATTTGGCAATGCACAATTCTTATGACAGTTAATTATTTTTGGCCTGGAATTGCCCTTTAAAGGCAACCGCTTTGTGGTTAATGGACTTGCTTGTTGCTAGATGGAAGTGAATGGGTCAGGACTTACTTTCAAAACTGACCTCAAAAAAGCATCGACTCAAATTACAACGAATAAAACAAAACAACTTCTCACCAGCTGCTCGCTAATTCGAATGAACTATTTCCGGTTTTTTTTCTCAGCACAGGTGTTATCAAGAAACTATGAAACAGATAAAGATGGTTACATCACGTACAATGACTCCAGTTCAATCGCGACCAACTTCCCCTTAGGACTCCTTTTGTGTCCTTGATGCAGACCGGTAGTTTTCTATTTTTCCCCAATGGTCGGATGATGACGTCCATTGCATGAGAGAGGGGCGTTACCAAGCTATAAAAGGTTCACTTTATGTCAGAAAGCTACAACATCAGCCAGCTGACCAAGTATGTAAGATGGTTTTGGACCTTGATATGGCCAGTTACTGAATAACCTTGGAGGATATTGAAGTACAATGGTCACATAAGAAAGGACTATTCTGTCTTAATTGTTACATGGGCAATTCAAACAATAAAACTTTGTGTAGTAAAGAAGAAGGCTTCAGACATGTTCAGCAGGATCCCTGGGATTATGTCGCAGGAGGTCATGAGGTTTTCAACGGTTATTCAGTGGGTTCTTCGTTTGATGAGGGAAAAGTCATAACGGGGGTAAACTCAAGAAGAAAAACATTGATTTTTTCTTTGGAAAAGTCGTATTTATTCATTTGTCAGTTCTCATGGGACTGGACTCGCAATGAAGTAAATAAAAGGAATTTCTCCCTCCCAGGCATAGTTGAAGGTGAGTTTGAATGTAATGTGTGTTTCGTTCACGGCCGATTCATGAGGATCTGATTCGGTTGTTTATCATGCCTGACAGAGACGGTTGTCATCAGTAAATCCGAGATGAAGGACCTCTTTGTGCGAGCCCACAGCCGTTCTTGCCTTAAGTGCCAGAGTTTCAAGCACAGTTTCCACGTGCACAAACATCCCTGAGACCGACTTCTGCGTCCACTGCACGGGGCTCCTGTGGGGGCTGATCAAGCAGGGGGTGGTCAAGTGTCGGATTTGTGGGATCAAGCCCACAAGCAGTAAGGATCGGTGGTCATGGAGTGCAGGAACAAGAAGGCCAGCGGTTACCAACGGGCTGCAGGAGAGGGACGACCCATGGATGGACTCCCAAGGATTTATAATCTGTCATGGGACGGTATAGGTGAGGAGCATTCATGGATGCCTGATATGTGGTGCCGTGTGGTTACCCTGATGTTACTGGTAGTGGGTTTTGCTTGCTAAATCAACCACTGGCAACCCTTTCTATTCTAAGAGGCAAACTTGAAAGGAAAACCGAATCGTGTATCTTCAGGTCTCCAAGATGACATGTGTTTTGTCAATATTAAGTAGCAAATTATTCATCTAGGAATCGGTGGTTGCATTTACAATCCCATTTATGGTCTGGAGATAGAGTGTCCAGTTTGTAACCTCAATTGATTCATGCAATGATGAAATAACAAGAACGCCGAAGTGCTTTATAAATTTGCACGCATGTCAAGGCATGGATTGGAAACTGGTCAAAACTACAGAATCTTACATTGCATGGAAGGGATCAGTGTATACAAGTATCACATGTGAGGTTCAAAACCAGGTTAGGTCATTCAGACAGTCACATGGAACTTTGTGAACTGCTCGCCTGTGAGATAGATGCTGAAATTATAGCCAAGAAAAGCATGATGCATTGTTGAAGGAAAACAACAACACCAAACAAAGTATTTTTAAACCTCCACCATTAGGTTTAATGTATGGCCCTAATGAAAAATTTCTCCGGAAAAATCGTCTCCCCGATCCACACCATATTGATAGATACTACAAGTAAGGACCATTCTGACAATGGAAGACAAGAGAAGGATCACTATGAGGCACACATGGTGCAGCAGGCCACCCAGACCGACTCCTTGGACTCACCCCAAAACACGGGGTGGCCTCCCCTGGGCCAGATACACACTCATTCCATGGCCCCTCAGCCTTTGTAATGGAGACCATGCGCTAGGGAGGGGAATCCCCATCGTCATCCCCGAAGAGTATCTCTCTGACCTCTGAGCAGGATGATACGACAAGGAGGGATCATCTGTAACGGAGACGTCTCAGTGAGCTCAGCGAGGACGACTGTAGCAGCTTCGGGGAAAAGGAGAGCCTGACCGAGAGCGACGCTTCCAGCGTCTTCAATGGCACACCGGGGAGACAACCTAATGGAACGGGTGAGCGGGAGAGACCAGGTAAGGGTGGAAAAGAGATGACAGAGATAGAGAAATAGGGGGTGGGGGGAAAAAGCTTACGGATGGGGATGAAGCTTGGTGAGGGAAGGGGGGATTGTCAGGATTTAGGTAAGATGATTGAAACTGAGTGAAGGGTGGAGAAGAGATCAGAGATTGGGAATATATGGTGGGATATGTCGAGGAAAGGATCGTCAGATGCACAGGATTTGTGATTGTAATGGCCAAATGGAACTGGGGAGAGAGAGACCAGGTAAAGTGAAGAGCAGATGATCAGAGGGTTAATGATGGGGGGGAATGTTCTAGGAAGGGATTGTCAATAAATGGATGTCCTTGATGATGTGCGGCAAACCTGGGAATAGGGTGACAAGATGATAACAGATGGGTATTATGGTGGGGGTATGTTATCAGATTGGGGATGAACCTTTGAAATTGAGGGAAGAAGCTATTGTCAGATAAACAGTAAGGACGATATGCCCAAATGGAAATTGGGTAAAGAGTGGGAGAAAAGGAATGAGGTGGCCAGCTAAATAGGGGTAGTCGCTGATAGATTGGTGAGGCATATGCCTAAAACCATTTGCTAGAGGAGAGACCCGATGGGGGTTGCACCAAGAAATGGTTCGAAAAATTGATATGTAGTGGTTGGTTGATGATCATGATACCACTATCAGAAACTGTGTAAAGAGAGTGGTCCAATTAGGAGACGGTGGGAGGGGGGGTAGTGTGGAGGCGGGGGTGGGTAGTAGTGTGGGGGGTTGTCATGCTGCCCCTCAAAGAATATGCGAGTGAAGATAAGGTATGGGGGGACAATCAAGGGCAAGAGTTTTTTTGGGAACCTGTGTGGAGGGGAAAGTAAGAGTGAAGGGGGATGAGTGAGGTCCAAATAATGAGAATAGAATGGCCTTGTCGGCAGAAAATGCCTATTATACTCTTGTCTGAATCCACCTGGGTGACTGCAAAATATTCCAAAGGGTCGGCACTAATTTGAAGTAACAAATAAATTATGCGGTTAACCTAGCGGAAACTGGTCGGCGGGGACTGCCAAGAATATTGAAGGGGAGATTGGTACAGAGTTAGCGACTCCTCAATATTTCCACACACACCTAATTTATGGAGTGTTTGCATGAAACTGTGAATAATTGCTGAATTGTTCCATCCAACAATTGTGTCTCCATAAAGGATTATGTGATTTGGGTAGACCTGCAGTAGGTCAAACATACTGGACACTAGATAGCCGATGCAGCAATTATCATTAACTGCTCTAGGAATAATCTATCACATTAATATGATGTCCAGGCTTGTTCTTTGATTAGGGTCTCATGCAAAATCAAAGTATGTTTTGGCTGTGTTAGGGGGGCAGGCAGTTAATAGTGGGAGCTATAGTTGTTTGTTTACTGGTGAGGCTACAATCTTTGAAAAAAGCTGGGACAAGCATTGGAAAGCACAGTGCAAAACACTTGAAAACCCATTCCCTGTTGCAATGTCGATTCGATTTATGGGCCTACCTACACAAGAAGGGCAGAAGCGGGGTGGAACAGCTATTCAATCTGTAGTGTAGGACCCTAGTGCCTGACGAGGTCGTAGCTGTCTCTACAAAATTGTTAGGGGGCTCGTTGTCGGGGCGGCTCGCAGTGTTGAACTGTGCAAAGGACTGAGACCAGGAATGGGATCCCAGAAGTATGGAATGTATGGAGGTGGACATGTATATCAACGGATGGGGGGGATCAGGAAAATCCCAAATTGAAAGAAAGAGGATTGGGGTTGGTGGGGGTTGGTCGGGTGGGGGTTTAAATAGGGCCCGGTAAATGTGATATAGAGGATGGTTGGTGGACATGCAATTGAACAAAACTTAGTTAAGTGCCAAGTGTTGGATGGAAGATTGAAAAAGGTTATGTGGTGGTATAGGACATTAATGTAAAATATTGGATAGTGATCCAATGGTTTAGTGACGGTTGATTTTTCCATTGTCTCTGCCAGTAATTGTACCCCTGTTTACCATATAGTCAGATGAAAGGAGGACTGTAACTGTAGGGTGGTATGTATGAATTGTATTGTATCATATGTGGTGTGTTTTGCAGGTGTTGTTAACTGTTACAAGCTAGCTATTGTACTGTTCTCAAATTTATTTGAGCCAACAGTGGAACAGAAGTGGTTTGATGCCCTAAATGCTGGTTTTCTGGTGATTGTTGTGTCAACAGACGTTGAAGCGTGTGTGTTCTAAGACAGCTGTTTCCCTCTCCTATTGTTCAGGAAAGCGTCTTTGCTGGCGGAGATGTTCGTTTGAGATGGATTTGGCTGACTTCAGGAGAGAATGCTGTACTGGAGCGGAACCTGCAGCCGTTGAAGAGACAAACACTTACTTACATCATTGACCCAGACGTCAACGAAATAAACCAAAAGAAAGACACGGAGTCTAGCATCCAAGCTGTAGGTCAAACAGAGATTGATTGGGTTATTCCAGTCGTGGATAAATTAGATGGAATAAAGAGGACCTCTTATATGACAAACGTGAGTGAGAATTGAGGGGTTTGAACGTTGAACAGCAAGCAACAGCCAAATGTTTGGTAATGATGGAACCATATTCAATTGATTGACCTTTGACAACCCCTAATTGATAGCTCGGTTCATAGTTTCTTGCAAACAGCATGAATGACATCCCAGACCTCTATTCATATATCAGAATGAAAACCTATCAGTGACTGACTCTTGTATGTGTGTGTTTTCATTTGTAAGTACCATCGGCTAAGCACATTGCCACAGAGTTCCACCGTGTAACAGCTGGTGGACACACACCTTGCAAGGGATACACCTAAGGTTATTGCAAATGATCTGAAAATGTTGGTTCAGACAAGCTCACGATTATCGGTGGAGGATGTTCAAAGTTTGTCCACCGTTGCTGTTCAATGGTCCCGGGGGGTGTGTCTGTTGTTTCATATGGTGTTAATGTAATGGGTCTCACTTGCATACTGTTGGGTGGGTCGACGGTGCTCTGTGAAATATCAGGGTGGTGTGTCTTTGGTCTTCATTGGTGTAATGTAATGGGTCCTCACTTCCATAGTTGTTGGTGTGTGTGTCCTCAGTTCCAAAACGTTGGGAAAAAACATGTCCTTTTGGAAATTGGGCAAATAGTAACAATGTGGGACCTTGTAGCGGCTTCACTCGTCAAGGTTTGTGTCATGCTTGGGAACAAAATGGCGACCAAACTTTGGGACACATGTTTTGTTGACCCATGGGACATGTGGACTTTGTCAAGGTCAAGGTCAAAGGTCATTTAAAGGGGCAGTATAGGCCATATGTGTAAAATTTCAAAATGTATCTCCTCCTACAAACTTTAATGCACAGTGCTGATGTTCTGTCGTAATGATGGTCAACAGCCGTACCGTCGGGGTGTGCAGGAAGTTTTGGTCTAAGGTCCCACTTGGGCCAGAGGGCCCATTTATGAAATTTCACACAATAGTACTTGAAATGCATCGATCCCAACAAAAAAAAAAAAACCCCAACAAAAAAAAAAAAGTTCATTGAATTTCTTCAAAGTTACGTTTAATGGTCTTTGGGAAGTGATGCCATCCGGGCGTGTTTGGGAATTTGGGTCACTGGGACCAATATATGAAATTACGGCAAAATCTTGATCTCATACAAAATTTCTGTTGCACATTGCGATGTTTTAGGTTCATAATGATGGTTAATAAGCCGTACCTGCAGGGTGCACAGGGATTTAGGACCAGGCAGCGTCATATGGGTTATGCAGCCCATATGCTGGAATGTCATTGGACTGCTGGACATCTTTGGGCTATATATGAAGATCCCAGGGGAATGAGGCACAATAGGGCCCTTGTTGAAATGCCTTCTTGGCCTCATGATCTTGAAAATTTATCACATAAGTGTACATCGTCTTGGTACATTGTGCCGTTTTGAGCTCAGCACCATTGGTGCTCTAGTGAGAGTAATTGAATGGCCTGTTTGCCTCAATTATGGGCAAACTAGATTGTTAGATTTTTTTTCATGAACGCTTGGTGGGTGTGGTCCCTCTGGGGTGAGGAGTAAGTTGCCTGGCTCACTGGGGTTGGTAACTTAGTTGGTTACCTGCAATACCATGAAAACTCAATTCAAGGTAAATTTGGGGTACTGGTAGTTAATTCCTATTTAGTGCTTAGTTGATAAAAAAGAAAAGAAGCAACCCCTCTTCCCAACAGGTCAGGATAGTGAAACTGACTATGATAACAGAACCAATCAGTTGACCACATAGCTAGGACTAGGTTCAGGAATGCACTGTTAAAATAATGCCTGCAGCATAAAAAGTTGACTAGATAGTTTGGGGATAAATTTAACCCTAGCGGAAAGGAGAACACCTCTAACACACCGTTGATCCAGCCAAGATTATAGCAATGAAGTAAGTTTGGCAGGCATCCTTGAACATTTATCATTGCCTGGAAGATATTGACTGGGGGTCACAAAAAGGAGAGAGACAATACTCTTCTTCATGAGGCTGCCAATAGAATGATGTCAGTATCAAAAAAATGCATACAATCTTTGTCGTCATTGTCAAACATCAAAGAAGACTTCAGATTATGATGAATACACCTTCATCAATTATAGATGCTATGTTCATGGTGGGACATATTGGACAATTTGATGGCGGCCAGTCTACCCTCTTAAGGCTGCAAAGAGGCTGAAATGAAGTTGATCTACTTGACCGTGACAATAAATAGTAGCTTCCAATAATATGATGGTATTCAATGGAAAATGAGATGTGGTCTGACCATAGGCTATGTGTCTAATTTATTAGTGACAAATGAGGAATTGGTATTTGAAGGCGGAAATTTTTGGGACAAAGTATGTAGCCGATGGTAGAATATACAGTTCGTAGAATCGGAACATTGGGAGTCCTCTTGCAGACAAACCTGTTTTTAAAATGAAATAGAAAAGGATTTTTTGGAATTCAATGAACTGATCGTTTTGTCTAATTTAATACTGTTTAGAATGAACTTTTTTTTATGGCAAGTTGCCTGTTCTTTTGTTAAGTGATAACCGTATTCAGATACAAGATATTTTGAAGAGGCAAACGTTTTTTTTGTAATTTGTTAGCTAATTAATTAACTTCATGTGTATTTATAAATGGTGCACATGTGTCCTGTGATGTTTTGTAGCATATTTCCACCATCTTTTATCCCTTTTCTATCCTTTTGTACATCTGAAGATTATTTGAATGTGATACCGTTTTCCTTACCAACAATCTCTGGACCTTTTTATAACTGTGCCAGTTTTAACCCCCAGTTATCGATTTTTGTGCCCCGCCCACTGCATTTGTGCTACATTATAGTTTTGCTGCACTCGATCTTCTAAAATGTTTTGTCAAGGAGATAATATGTTAATAGTTAAATTTTAGTTGGTTTCACCTGCTACCGGCTGGTATTTGTCTTGGGTAGCACTGTCATCATGTGATGTGGGAATCAGTAGTGTTGCTGTGCCTGCTTAGAGGTTCCAGGACAAAAAAAAAAAACTAAAAAACACTCTCTTTAACACGCAAGAAAAATGTGCTGTCCAAAATCTGTTTTAACTTCTATGGGTGATGCTGAAACCATGGTCTGGGAGAGAAACTGTTCACATCTCCTCAATTTTCTGGACACTAATTCAGATGGCCCTGTCGCCGATTCCAAACGAGTTATTGTGTCTCTTTGCACCTAGATTTTCACAGCAGCTTGAACAGCGGCCGCTGTTGGTTGTGAGTGCTGGTAGCAAAGCATGGTCTGGCCATACAACTCCAATTCCTCAATGTTCCACTGCTCAGTATTTGAACCACACCACCACCGTGAATAAACACTACACTACACTCAGTGTACCCCACATTACCAGAAGAGCACCCTACGCGCAATTAATGTGCCACACCAAACTAGGAAGAAGAACACCATGCAGCAGAGTAGTGGTACACAGCATAGTGTACCACCCCCAACTAGGAAAAAAACACTACACAGCATTAGGGTTACCACACACAAATAGAAACAAACACTACACAGCATAGTGTACCACACACGATTAGGAGCAAACATTACACAGCATACGGTACCACAACAACTAGGAAACACAACACTACACAGCATTAGTGTACCCCACCACAACTAGGAACAAACACTACACAGCATAGTTGTACCCAACAAACTAGGAAAAACTACACAGCATAGGGTACCAAAAAAAATAGGAAACAACACTACCCGCATGTTCCCAACACAACTAGGAACAAAACACTACACAGTCTAGTGTACCACCACACAAGGAACAACCACTACACAGCATAGTGTACCACAACACCAAACAGGAAACAAAACACTACCAGAAGCAGAGTAGTGTACCACCACACACCTAGGAACGAACACTCACAGCCTAGTGTACACATCCAAACTAGGAACAACACTACACGCCTCGTGTACCACACACAAACTAGGAACAAAAACATACACAGCATAGGGACCACACAACTAAGAACAAACACTACACAGCAGAGAGAGTAGGACCACAAAAACTTGGAACAAAACACTATGCAGCCAGAGTAGTGTACCACACAAATAGGAACAACACTACACAGCAGATTAGTGTACCACACACAAAATAGGAACAAAACAAAACAGCATAGTGTACACACACAAACTAGAAACAAAACACTGACATCACGGTAGTGTACAACACACACTTGGAACAAACACTATGCCAAGTGAGTATTGGACCACACACAATAGGACAAAACATACACAGCAGAGGTACCCACACACAACTAGGAACAAACCATAACAGCATAGTGTTACCCAACACACAACTGAACAACACTACACAGCAGGGAGTGATACACACAAAAAAAACCACCACTACACAGCATAGTGTACCACAGACAACTAGAACAAACACTTACCCACAGCATAGTGGTACCCCACACAATAGGAACAAACACTACACAGCAGAGTGTACCACACACAACTAGGACAAACACTACACAGCAGAGTAGGGACCACACACAGTAGGAACAAAAAAGACACAGAGTAGTGTAACACACACAATTAGGAGCAAAAACACTACACGTGTGTACCACCACACTAGGAACAAACCACACACAGTAGTGTACCACACACACTAAGGAACAAACACCGACACAAGCCAGCGTAGGTACCACACAACAATAGGAACAAAACACTATGCAGCAGAGTAGTGACACACAAAACTAGGAACAAAACACTACTACTCAGAGTGATGTACCACACACAAACTAGGAACAAACACTACACAGTAAGGTCCACACAACTAGGAACAAACATACCACAGATAGGACCACATACAAACCTAGGGAACAAACACTACACAGCAGATGTAGTGTTACCACCACAACTAGGAACGGAACAAAACACTTACACAGTAGGTACCACACACAACTGAGGAACAAACACTATGCAACAGAGTAGTGTACCCACACAACTAGGAACAAAAAATACACACAGAGTAGTGGACCCCTAACAACTAGGAACAACCACTACACAGCAGAGTAGTGTACCACACAAAACTAGGAACGAACCACTACACCGCCAGAGTGAGGTACCACACAACAACTCGGACAAACATATGCAGCAGAGGAAGTGTACGCACCACAACTGGAACAAAACACTACACAGCATAGTTAGTGTACCACACAAATAGGAACGGGACACTACACAGAGAGGAGTGTACCAAAACAACTAGGAACAAAAACTACGCAGCAGAAGTGTACCACACACAATAGGAAACAAAAACTACGCAGCAGAGTAGTGTACCACACAAAACTTGAAACCAGGATCGTGTACCATACACCTAGGAGAAGCACTGCTGGCTGAACAGATGGGGGCATAAACTGGTAACGTGCTCACATTCTTCAGATAATGTAGTGTATGAACTAACTCATACTAGCGATTGATTTTTCAATTGTTTTTTTGCCTTTTTGTTTTTTATTGTAAACCTTATCGAGGTATTTCAGTGCAATAGATACTAATTTAGTGGCCTGTTCTTCAAAACACTTATTCACTATTCATTAGTGAGTCAAGCAGTTCTATTATATGATATCCATGCATTTGTACAAAAACCAGCCTTTTACCTCACTGACCTCTCTGCTATGCTCTCCAGTAAAGCAGAGAGGGAGATTCTTGGAGCCGTCTCTACTCAGAGGTTATAGGAGGAGGGGCAGAGGAGGGAGGGGTAATGATCGGAGGAGTGGGCAGAGGGGGGGGGGGGACTGAAACTTGAGCACAGTCAAACTAAATGCTTCAAGATACTTCAGACTATGGTTGGAGTGCTGCGCTGATGCCACATTTAATCGTAATCGGGTAATCAACAATGATCGTGGAGCCGCAGCAAAATTCAAATGGTTGCAAATTACACCGCCACCAGGTTAACATGTTTTTGGGAACATCGTTCTGATGAGCTTTGAGAGTATTTCTCGGAGTTTACGAGGTATCAGGTGTACGCTGCCACACTGATACCAATTCTAAGCCGCAGCACGAAGTTAATCAACCCCTTTCAAAAGAATGAAGACCTCTGCCCGCAAAGGAAATGATGCATGGAAAATTTGCACGTTTTGGTAATAAATTTGAAGCTCGGCATGGTCAACTTCTTGACAGCTTGTACACTACTATGTGGTCCCCTCTTACTCGTGCTCCCACTTGTCTGTGCTGTGTTCAATAATTGTTTTCAAGATGCAGTTTGAAGCTGAAATGGAAGAATTCAACAGTGCAATTGCTGAGAACATTTTCAGGAAATAAAGTGCCCAATAGCATTTTAATCCATAGTTTCTATTATGAACTTACAGTGACTTATCATCATAATGGATGTCAACAGTGTGATGCCCCCCCCCCCCCCCCGATTGCCACCAGGGTCTCATTGGTCATCAAACATTGTCTTGACTCTGGGGGGAGTCATTCCAAATGGCAGTTGATCGTGACTGGGATGACATTATTCAAATGAATTGGCTCAATAGATTTCGACAGTGACACTCGGGGTATGGGGGGGGGGGGCTCTCGCAGTTTGACCTGCTTATGTTAAAAACCTGTTGAATTTTTTTATTTGTCTCTGCACACACTTTGCATGTACTCGCAATTTGGTGTTCTGTACAGTCTTCAGTTGGCAACCCAATGAGGGTAGTCTCATGATAACATGAGCTGGCACATTCCTTATATCCATTTCTGAGATCAAGATAATCATATTGTAAATAACGTTTTCATGGTTGATGGGACAGACAGTGCACAGAGAGTGGTATTTTGGAAAATGTAATGGGGTTGTTCTGACGGAAATGAAAAATGAAACGGATATAATTTTCCTGAGTGTATTGTAAAATAATATGTCATTAATACAGTCTGAAATTACCCATCTGTGTTCACGTAATGTTTTTGTTTCATAGGCCTCCTTTCACATGCGTTGAAAACAGTATCTAATCGATTAATCAGTACAGCTACAACAGGTACAATACAGAGGAACTTCCTGAAATATTGTGTGAGGGGGTGGGATCCTCTCCATAGAAAACCTGGTTTACAAGACTGGCCGGACATGATTTTACTGAAGCTCATATACCGAAACCGCAGTCAGTGACAGTGGGATAGTGTGCAAGCCCACGACAGCGCCCTACACTTATGTAGGTTGTACTGAAAGTGATTGGGTGAATGATTCGCATCTCGTCGGGAGATTAGAATATGTTCGGTTTGAGAGCCTCCTCTAATTCGAACTCCACAATAATTAGCTCTAGTCACTCGTGAGCTATACGTACGTCTAGATGGTTGTATGTCAGGACCCATTCGATTGTATTCCTGAATCTGGTGTTTCTGTGCTCCGAATAGTCCTCTGGACTTTCTGACTTCTCTGAAAAGGGGTAACACTCACTGAAGATGTTGCAGGTATCTTGCAACTATGATATCCATCTTTATACTATGAAGCAACAAAGTAATTTTTGTAGGCAATATGGTAGAAGAAATTCGAAGATAGAGAGAAAAACACTTGAATGGTTCACGAGTTAACGCAACCAGGGCGCTCTGACGGAACTTTGAAACAGGGCACACAAGACGGCTTAACTGTACGATCCAGTAATATAAAGCTCCATGGGTATTCGCAATTGAATCCGTCACTCACATTGCAGGGTTGGTCTACATAAATGTACCACAATCAAACTGTCAGAGAGGTGCCTCCGAGGCTCTGACTAGCGTATCATGCTTAGCTTGTCAAGTGTACCCGAACTAACACAGCGACTCGGGACGTGCCAGTTCAGTAGTAAACCATTGGCAATATACCCCTGACCGAACAAAAAGGACTGGATGTTGCCAGTCAGTATATCCAGTTGGCATATTACCCCCTGACCTAACAACAAGGACTCGGATGTGCCGTCGAATATACAGTCTGGCCAATATTACCATGACCTAACAACAAGGAATCGGACTGTGCCAGTCAGTAGGATCCAGTGGCATATACCCCGGATCCTAACAACAAGGGGGGACTCGGACTGTGCATTACAGTAGTATCCAGTCTGGCAATAATACTCCCTGACCTAACAAGACTCGGAATGGGCCAGTCCAGTAGTATCCAGGCGTCAACAATACCCCCCTGAACCTAAACAAGGACTCGGACTGTACCAGTCATGCGTAGAATCCAATCGTGATAATACCCCCTGACCACAAGTGACTCCGACAGCGCCATCAGTAGTATCCATTTTGCATGTATCCCTGACCTCCTAACAACAGGAACGTGGCCTGTGCCAGTCAGTAGTATCCGTTGTCACAAGACCCCCTGACCTAACAAGGACTCGGACTGTACCAGCATGCGTTTAGAATCCAGTAGGTTGATAACCCCTGACCGAACAAGGACTCAGGACGCCAGTCAGTAATATCCATTCTGGCAATATTACTCCCTGATCCCCTAAAAAAAAAAACCCCAACACGGATTGGAACGTGCAGTAGCAGAGCCAGTCTGCAATATTACCCCCTGACTAACACGGGACTTGGACGGTGCCAGTCAGTAGGATTCCAGGTCTGTCAACAATACTAAGACCTAACAAGGCCTCGGACTTTAGCCAGTCATGCGTTAGATTCCAGTCTATCAAGGATACCCCCTAAAACCTAAACAGACTAGCTGGGCCAGTCATGTAGGATTCAGTCTTCAATATTAACCCCCTGACCAAACATAGGACTCAGACAGTGCCAGTCCGTAGTATACAGTCTACCAACAAAGCCCCTGGTCCAACAGGATACAAGTCCTAGTATCCAGTTTGTCAACAATACCCCCTGGGTCTAACATGAAAGGACTTGCGGACTGTACGGTCATAGTATTCAGTCTACCAACAATACCCCTGGTCTAACAGAAAGGACTCCGATGTCCCCGTGTATCCCAATTCTGTCAACCGAGTGGTGGTATAGTTGAAAAAGTTTGCCTTCACCCAGGAGATCCAGGTTCAAATCCTGGTACGGGTTCATACTAACACAGAACCCAGAACAGATGTGGTAACCTATGGTCACGGGTGCTCATCACAATGAAAGGTAGGAGTTGCCGTGCATGGATTTCCTGGAACCTCACATCATGGTTACGCCAAAAAAGGCATTCATTATCGCATTCCTTGATATCAGTGGGTTGAGATGATACACTACCCAAATTACAGCACCCCTATAGAATTGCAAGGTGGGATTAAAAACTTGCATTCCACAATCAAGAGGATCCACAGTTCTAAGACAAGAAAACTCCCCAATGTCCGGACTGCATAGGTAAGTGGTTAACCAAAGCTGAAAACCTGCCAAAATTGATCAGCTCTCCACGAAAACCAGAAACACGTTACAATTCTTGTATCCGTATAAGGGCGCTTGTAGCCATATCATTACTATCCGTGATCGCAAGTTTTTTCTGTGAACCTATGATACCTCAGAGTGATCTTTGATGGAACCACAAAACGATAGGGTTCATGTACTCGTCCAGGGAACCCATTACAACACTTCCAAAGTCCGAGCACAATCCATACAGGCGGGGTCAAAATGCAGGCGGGAAATAAAGCATCTCTGACACTGTAATAAAGTTTTCTTCGATCAGTGCTTCTCAGGCAGAGATTATTTCGTTACTGGAGTGCTGACACGAAACATTGGATATGTTCACATATCCTGCTGCCGTCATTCAGCACTAACAGAAACATAGTAGTCTACTGTTTTCAAAACCCTTTCCAAGGCGATCACCATGTCGGTGATAATAAACATGCGTTATTTCTAACATGTATGATAAATCTGAGATCGAAGGTGGTTCTCTATCAGTGGTACAATTGGTGTTCCCCCAAATTAGCGAGGGACGTGGGTTGGTGAGCTGCAAACAAGTGAAATGATTGAAATGCAGAGAACACAGTTGTGGCTTAAAATATATCTCGTTACCATTCAATAATATTGAACAATAATACTCATTCATCGTACTGGATATCATTCCAAAACAGAAATAGCTAGAAAACATGAGAAACAGATTATAAATTTGAAATGGATTAAAGCAAAACATTCTGGGTATGAATTCTAGCAGTTACCAGCCGTTCTTTCCCTAGATGGTGACTTGCCGGTAGCGATGGGCGAGGCTGGGTCCTCCACTCATGGTTCTGCTAGAATCGGTGGACTTCGGGGTTACGGGGTATTTGCAGAAATCTTGTCAGTTGGGCCGTGAGCAGTCAACGTTGAACTAAGCTCTCTAGGATCCAAAAATTGGCAGGTCCTGGGGAGTCACGATTGTCTTTTCAGAGGACGTGAGATGACGGTCCCGGGAGCAGGTTGGGTTAGTCACACACTGACTGGATCTCATCTAAGCACTAGTTGAGAAGGGAAGGCAAGTTATCGCCATTGCTCATCCAAGATCAATTTGGCTAGGGTTCCTTGATCAGCCTTACTGAGATTCATGTACAGTAAGAATTCAAATCGAATAAATAAGACAATTTAAAGAACACTTTTGTTTTCCATCTGAGAACCAGGATCACTCAATGACAACAGTGGTAGGTGACAATGATTCTACTGAGAGGTTACAGCGTGAAGGACAGTAGGCTGCACCTTTGTCAATTCCTGAATCCTACAATATTGTTCTTCAAAGTAACTAATCAGTGGTCCAAACTTTTCAAAGCGGGGACCCCATTTCATGTATGTAGCGCCATCGGCGCAAACCCTCACGTGGTGTGAGAATTGAAGTGTGCAGGCATTCACTACTTGTAGTACAGTACTGTCGATGTGATGTGAAAACAATATAGGGAAATACAGAAGCAGGGTGGCCAGCTACAATTTAGCAAAAAATGCCAAATTCACTCAGGAGAAACGCTAGAACGGCAGCTAATAAAACACTGAACATGAGTTTTCAGGGGGGTTGTTGTAGATTGACTGCGAACATTCAAATTCAGGTGAATTTTGGGTATCTCCCTCGTATTTTTTATATATTTTAAACAAGCCTGCAACCCCGCAAGAATGCTTCATTAGCCAAGATTTTGGGAAACCATGGCACTATATGAACGAACGCTCCCAAGGAAGCTATGAGGCCCGAGGAGGGGATGGGGGGGGGAATAGGGGCACTGGAACATGAAAATAATCTAAATGCGAAAAATGAGTAAACTTCACTGAATTTTCCATTGAAATGTTTGAATCAAAATTCAAGATGGAAAAATACAACACTATTGAACACTCCTGGTAGAGAGCGGGACTCTGTGCAACAGATAAAGACACAGATCTGAGACCTGTCCTGGGATATTGAAACATACATCACCATTTTGGTGGTGAAGCTAAAGGCACTCATTGACAATCCAGACATACATGTAATGCAAATTGAGGTATAGCAAACCATTGTTCTGTTTACTGCAAATTTTTTTTGAACACTGACAAATGGCACATTTGTGCATGTCGGCTATCATAATGCCACCTCATCTTTCAGTTTAAATGGTAACGAAATTGGATGTGGCGAATTCGGAAAAAAATCTTGGTGTGTATTCTGATCCTACAAGCAGTGTTGCACGACTGCTAGAGAAGGCACCTGGCTTCTCCCTTCATAAACGTAAATTTCAGCATGCTTTTTGAAAAAATAATTTGTTGTCAGCTGTTTAGGTATTGGTAAAGCCCTCACCTGAGTATTCCATGCTAGTGTGGACTCCTTGTTCCAAAAGATACGCTGCTAATTGAGAACGATCAAAGGAGGGCTAACGAGATTAAAATGTCTTGGTCTATAACTTCAATGAGCCAGGCGTATTCCTAGTGGATTTGATCAGGTTTCCGAATTGTCCATGGCTTGGATGGACTTCTTCGAACTTTCCAATTTTACCACTATAGAGGGCCATTGTCCAAGTTTGAGGTATTTTGCGATAGACATTTATTTTTTCACAAGATTGAATATGAATGGATCTTGTTTGGGTCTAGAGATGTTAATTTTCCTTCAAAGGTCAATAGTAATGTAATTTTAAATTTCACTGGACTTTTGGTATGTCTATTATTAATTACGACAGTGAAACCCCATACCACTTTCAGCCGATTCGATGTACCTAATAGCTATTGCAATTGCCTTTTGTGACTCATGGGGCAAACTGAGTATTCCCTCCATGCAAAGTCAATGTAAACACATACTTTTTGAAATATTGTACGCATAAAACTATAATGGATCCGAATGAAACCGTTCGAAATTGTGCACACAATATAATCTTGTCATTTTTTTTTCATTTTTGCCTGTTAACATTGTGCAAAAATTCGATTCAATTGTAGGGTTTATGGGTGGCCTCTGCATCGTTTCCCCTCTTTGATGTCATTGAATTCTTCAAATTCTCAAAAGTGGGCTGAAGTGTCTGACTCTTTCCCTACTAAACTAAAAATTAAACTACTGATCCAATTGAAATGGGGCCATGCAGAAAGATTGATCTGCTCAGCAATAGCACTTGTTATTGCACCTATTAATAATGATACAAGGGCATAAACTGTCTTCTCTTCTTCAATTTTCAGGATGACAGTTTGTTCTCAACTGCCCTTCTCCATGGGTTCCTCTTCAGGTCAAGGTCAAGCAAATTCACTGAGCATTTAAATTTCAGAAGTGTCAGAAGAGCTTTTTTAATAGTTGCACAACATCTTGAATACCTGTCATAGTTTTTGTTTATGCATTACAACAAAATTCTTACACATACATGATTCAATTGATATCACATAAATTTTCCATACATCTCAGTATATTCCTATCAGCCTTCATTTCATGTCTCCTTTCCAGCCAGGGAGTTACCATATTGTAGTATATAATTTGTTAGATGATACAATACAATGAAAGGACTGTTAAACAAAGTGTAGTCATCATTTCGTGGAATGGTCACTGTGGCAAATCATATACGTTTAATTGGCGGCCAGGCCGCCTTTTTGAAATTTGCGGACTGATCAACGTTTTCTCCGAGAATAGAAATGGTTTGAGTGCTTTAATTTTTGACTGGAAGTTCTCTTGCAGATGAGGTTTTGAACGATGGCATCATTTTCAATATCATTGATGCCATTTCTTGAATATTATCAAGGCTGAATGGAACTACAAATTCAATTTCTATTGAAAAACCTACTATTCGACCCTGATGAACACAATCCCCCAGCTGAACAACTAAAATTCACTTCTGCCCAAAAAATGAGAGCAGGGTCTTGTTACTATGATCCTGTTGCAGTTTCTTGGACCTGCTCCGTGCTGGGATTACTTCCTCTTCCCTGTCCTGGAATCCTTGCCAGTGTTCGAGCCTCCAGAAGGAGATGGCGATGAACCTGGGAACCATTCTCACTTTCTTTGTAGCTTCCTCTGAGCAACGTGGAAATCAGATGTTTCTGGCAGATCCCAGGCAGAAAACCGCCTGCCTACACTGGTCCACACACATAGTCAGAATCAGCTCGCTTCGCTCTCCAGTGAATCACCTTCTTGATTTTCTGCAACTTGGTTGCTTTGGAAGGGAAAAACAAAAAGAACATTCCTGTCCTCAATCTGAATCGAAGATGCCTTTGCTCCGCCCTCTTGTGGTGTGAGGGCGCTGCTGGCGTTGGTAGCCTAGCTATTCCTTGTGAGACAGCTGATTTACCTGCTACGCTATGGTCAGAGGTTACTTTTGACCTGAAGAACCCCTTCTCTGTCGACAGTTTCTCTTGACAGAACAACAACATTTCGTTCATACAGTGATATCCCTAGTCTAGCTTATCATTAGCCTGATCACTTCCTTTGGCATTTTTCCATATACAACTATTGTTTTGGCTGATGCTCCCTCCTCCTCCTAGGACGTTCTCTGTGATACTCTCTAACTGCTGAGGTTCTGGTTGATTCCTCTTCCAGGATTATTCATCAGATCCACTGAATGTCTCGTAGCATTTCTTGATTCATCATCAACTTAACCATCAGTCAGATCCCTGGAGTGATCACCTTCGAATCCAGTTCCATCCTTCCACACAGAGCAGGTTCTGCATGGCCCCTTTTCTGAGTAGCTCTCTAGCCGATTCTTTGAGGTGCTTGAGGGGCCGGCTTTGTACTGACGGGCCTGGATGATGTAGCTCTAGAACTGCCAGTGCTCTCTGAGCAGTGAAGTACTCTTCAGGCATTTGCTATCACCCTGTGCTTAGAACTTCAACAAACTTGGTGGTTGGATATGCCTAGATTGACAAGAGCCGGGCTCCTGCAAAAAACAATAACATACACTGATATGACAATGCATTATATGAAATTGCTTGTCACATTTCATTGAAGGCATCATTCTTTCTCTCCAACAAGTGAAAAATCTCTTTAGGCCCTAAGAAGATCCATCTCTCGCAAGTATATCCATGAAAAAACCAAAAGCCAAACGCTTATTGATTCCTTGACTGTTTATGTCAACCAATAGCCAGACACACGGAGATAGAACCAGCTCATTATAGGCAACGAAACAACATAACTGACAAATTTCCTATCTTTACCAACCAACTAATATTGTTCCTGTACCCTTGATAATAAGCTACACACTAAATTTCAAGGTTTTCGGACTTTGACCTCTGGTACCTAGATCCCTCTGAACCTGACCCCAAACATAGGTTCCATGTACTCATCATGGGGAAACACAAACCAAGTCGACTCATTCCCCCGCCTTACCAAAACCAATAGGGTTTCATACTCCCCATAAGGAAGATAACACAAAACAACAACCTAATTTCAACCTGATCAGACCGCAACCGTTCTGGACTTATCGTGTTTACAAGGTTTTCAGACTTTGACCTCTGTGAGCCTCTGGTGACCTCAGATGACCCTCTTGACCTGACCCCAAACCCAGGGTTCCATGTACTCATCATGGGGAACAACATACCAAGTAGAGCTTCATTCATCCATCCAGGTGGGGTGATTATCAAATGTTTACGCAAAGCCAAAAATGGCTAAAATATCAAATTTTCCAAATTTTCTATTTTCGAATCAAAATCACTCCGACCTCACCAAAACAAAAGGGTTCCTGTACTGCCCATGACGAAAAGCTTTACACCTAATTTCAAACTTGAATCAGACAACCCTTCTGGACTTATCGTGTTTACAAGGTTTTTCAGACTTGAACCTCTGGGTGACCTCAATGACCCTGACCTCCCCAAACAATAAGTTCAGTACTCATCATGGGGAACACACCTACCAAGTAGGAGCTTCATCCCTCCTGGGTGGGGTCAAGGTTCGTGTTTACGAACCAAAATTGGCCCAAAAATATCAAATTTTCACAAATTTTTTCTATTTTTCGACCAAAAATCACACCCCACCTGGAACCAGAAACATAGGGTTCCTGTACGCCCCATAAGAAAGCTATAGACATGATTTCAACTTGATTAGTCCAACCATCCTGGACTCATTGTGTTTACAACCAAGGTTTTCAGACTTGACCTCTGGTGACCTCAGACGTTCTCTGACCTGACCCCAAAACAATAGGGTTCATGTACTCATCCTAGGGAACACACATACCAAGTTGAGCTTCAATCCATCCGCTGGGGTCGAGTTATCGTGTTTACAACCAAAATTGCCCCAAAATATCGAATTTCACAAATTCTATTTTCGAACCAAAATTCACATCCCTACCTGACCAAAAACGATAGGTTCCTGTCTCCTCAGAAGAAAGCTTATACACCTAATTTTCAACATTGATCAGACACCATTCTGGACTTATCATGTTTTACAAGGTTTTTCAGACTTTTGAACCTCTGGTGACCTCAGATGACCTCTGACCTGACCCCAAAACAATAGGGTTCATTGTACTCATCAAATGGGGAACAACACGATACCAAAGTATAGCTTCATTCATCCTTAAGGGTGGGGTCCGAGTTATCGTGTTTATAAGCCAAATTGGCCAACTAATCTAATTTCCACAATTTTCATTTTCGACCAAATTCACTCCGACCTAACCAAAAAGCAATAGGTTCCTGGACTCCCCATAGGAAAGCTATACACCCAATTTCAACTTGATCATACAACCATTCTGGACTTATCGGGTTAACAAGGTTTTCAGACTTGACCTCTGGTGACCTCAGATGACCTCTGACCTGACCCCCAAAAACAATAGGTTCATGTACTCATCATGGGAACACAATACAAGTTGCGCCTAACCTACCCAGACCTGATCAAGTTATCGCGTTACAAGCTGGGCTTGCACACACACACAATCCACACACACACACCACACACACGACGTGACTGCATAGATTCACCTCTGACTTCGTCAGGAATCAAAATGAAGAGAAATAACGATGGTTATCCGAGTACGGTAGGTAATTGTTTAACACCCTATAAGACAACATGCGCTATATAGTGGCATTCAATTCCCCCACAGTACAATTACACTCATTGTCAATGAAGAACTGGGAAGAGACAAAGCACACCAAAACATGGGGGCAAGGTAGAGCTGTGATCCCCATCAGCATTGGTCTCTTCCCTACTATTCTGAACATAGAAAAAAAAATGCAATCCCTATTCATAGGAATACAATTATCACAGTAATAGGCTGTATTGTCCTCTGTGTGCATAATCTGTAATGAGGCTCCGTTAGGAAGCTCTTTTACATCTGTGAAAATCTGGTATGATAGCTGATTCGGCAACAGGTCTTTGTAAATATTATATCAGTTTTTCAAAGCATAAAATGTGCTCTCAGTTGCTCACAGGGATCATACATCCGGTACGGGAACACACTATGAGAAGAGTTAGTGGACAGCACTCTTCCCCCGGTTTTCCAATTAGCACCTTGTTGTTTTTACTTATTGCCTCTTTTTTTGCTTCCACCCGAAGTGCTTCCTGCCTGTCGGATCTTGTAAGGCTTCAATTTTGGGCATGAAGGACACCGTGCGATCTCGCCTACTCTTTGCGAAGAGTGTGGCCTGGATGAGCAGGTGATTGATATTCCTGCTCCTGGGATGGCCATTTAATGTCCCCATCTGACAGACAGGGTGTAGCTTCAAACTGGTGCATCCACTTACTACAGGAGAAGGAGCAGGGTGAAAGTTGGTGTATGTGCGACAGGGCTGGCATTTGAACCAGGGACCTCAGTCATTGCAGGAGGACACTCTAATAACCGTTACATACATACAGACATACAAATATTTATCTGGGCTGCTTCATTCAAGATCCCCCCGGCAAAGCGCAAGCGAAACCAATATACGAAAAACCTAGTATTTATACGTAAAGTTTTGAGTTTTTCTTGAAGATGCCTCAAAGAAGGAGACCCTCTGATTTTGGCTGGATGGAGTTCCACATTTGGGGGAAACTGAGCTGGAATGACGCTTTCTCAACGGAACTTAGACTTCTTGTGGTGTGTGTCGGTTAGGATAGGGGTCCATTGCGATCGGATACCTGGCCGTTCCTGCCACCTCACCACTCTAGGTATAGGTACTTGCCCAAGGAAACAGTATGATCCCTGTCTGACTGAGCTAATTCATTATGCTATAAAAGAACAATTAACTATACCATGCGGCCTGATGATTTCCAGCACGATTCAGACCCTGTATTATGCACTCCGCTGTTCTAGAGAGAGTCTGAGCATCGTAGCTATCCAGGGCACAGGATCGGCTCACGCCATTCTTGGTTTACCAAGCTGACGTATGTGTACACACAGAGACTTGGCAAACACGATTTATTTCTGTGTGCAAATAAATTGTAATCTTACCAGCCATTGCATTTTTCCATGCAAATTATTCTCTGAAGTTCCATCAGCCTTCGAAATTTCAAAAATAAGCATCAATAATATTGAAAATGAATGCCATTGTTCCACCTCATCTACAATAAACTCAGAGCAAAATTACCGCCTCAATCATTTCTTTCTCGGGCGGCAATGATGATCAGTTCCCTCTTTTAGAAAATCATTATATTAAAATCATTATAAACGTAATTACCAGACAAACACCACAGACAAAACACCATAGACAGAGCATGAATGTAATGGAGTCAATGAGCACCATAAATAAATCACTGTAGACAAAAGCCTATAGACAAGTACCATAGGGAAAACTGAAAGTTTCTATATTGATATAAGGTTTTGTATGTCAGATTCTGCATTTCGTGCGTTATGCATTTCATGTAAAAACCAGAGGTCTTACAGCACGCTGGCAGTCTGCGATTCATGGTTTGAATGCTTCGGATGAATGCATGCGCAGGAACACTTCAACTAGATAATGAGTATGCTCATAATCGTAGTAGTTTAAAATCATGTATATCCAATTTAATAATGAAATATCACCACATCCAGAATTCTACAGGTAGGCTAATATGTTCTACTGCAAGATTGAGGTCATGATTCACTCTTGGGGTGTGTGTTGTGGAAGATGACTTGGTGGATTGTAGAATATAGATAGGTGTGTTCATTGATGACTAACTGTTTTACAACTGAATACCTTGAGCATCTCTCTGCCTATGCAAACTTAAAACAACAAACTTTCACAGGTAATGCACGAAAAACTAAAACTACGGCACCAATGGTGCTATAGCTCGAACTGCACAAATGTACCAAGACAAATGTACAATTATAACGAAAAGAACAAAATGAATTATGTGATAAATGTTTAAGATCATGAGGCCAAGAAGGCAGTTTCAAACAACGGCCTATTGCGCACCGGTAACACTATATGGCTGGAAAAGATGTCTTAGGCAGTCAATGACATTCCACATTGATGAGCCTCAATGTCCCCTCTACCCAAACCATTACATGTACCACTGAGAAAATCAATTGAAGCTTGTTGGATGAGATGCATTTCCAATCCCATTTTGCGAATTGCATAAGATGGACCCTCTGGCCCAAGTGGGGAATTGGACCAAAATTCCTAAACACCCTGGAGGTACGGCTGTTAGAAAATCATTATGACAAACATCAGCACTATGCACCAAAATTTGTAGGTGATACCTTTTTGAAATTTTTCACATAATGGCCTATATGCCCTTTAATGATCTTTGAACATGACCATCACAAACTGTTTGGGGGCCGAAAAGGCAATTGTTGACACACCGGTTAGACAGATAGAGTGACATGCAGATTCCAAATTCTCACCCTGCAGTTTGGTTTGACCTGAAAATCACAAAAAGATGTGAAGTAATGTCTTCCTTGGGTCGTATTTTTATAAGGCTTGTTTGAATTGTTGTGCAAAGAGTTCTCAACATTATGAAGAGAGAATAAGTACACACAAATACTCAAAAATCCCACTGGAATCTACAGGAAGAGTTATATATAAACTTGATTCAACTTATCCTCCCTCATTGATGCAGGTCATTTCATTCGTTCTTGCCTGAGCCAAGTTTCGGAAGACTTATCCATCACTTTGCATGTGTTGTTATGTGTTTGTGTGTGTGCACACTCACATTGTTTTAGCGGATGTTCCCAAATGTAGACTGATTTTGATAACACTTTGTATTTGTATTGTGGGAGGGCAAAACACGATCTGATTACATTCTGGCCTAGAGTGACTACAGTAATTACCTATTTTAATTATTCAATGTTTGAGCTCATTAGCAAGATCTCAAACAAACCTTAGTAGCTAAAGTGTTTCCACAGAAGTGTTGGGGATTGTTTCACCTCTCTTGTCCAATATGTTACATTGATGATTTCCATGACCTTCTGATGAGTTTGCCTTTCAGTTTCCTAGTAACTTAAAATTGGGGTTTGGGTTATTAAAGGTTGTTCATGCATCTAATTTGGATACTCTACGATTTTAATATGATCCTGCTAACTCACAATCCCCACTCTCAACCGATGAGGTCAAGGTTCAGAATAAGATTCAGGTTTTATATTTCTTGTATCAAGTCCGTGCCTCTTCACCGACCAGCGAACTAATCCCCTTTTCCTGTAACCTGATGAATACCTTGCCTGCACCACCAAGGATGCACCCTCGCTTACCACCTACTACCCCCTGGCAGTCCAATGCATCGGTGTCCGACTTTGATATCTCACAGTTACCCACTTTTACAAGCGGGTAGCGTGAGACATTCAAAAGACATGTCTCTCCTAGCATCACTGTGGAAAAACCCTCAGGCTTTCAATGGGATTCAAACTCGCAATCTTTTGATCTCAAGTCCAGAGATCTACGGACTGAGCCAATCCGCTGGTTGAAACAAACTAAATACTTTACCAAAATATACTGATCGTTGACAACTCGCCAGACTAGCAGTTTGAGAACTAACAACTTGATAAGAAAATGAGCCATAATGGTAAGAGAACAAATTTTATTATTATTATTGAAACAGAGGAAAATAAACAAGGAATCCGATACACAACAATGGAAACAAGTACATAACAATGGAGTCAAGTACATAACAATGGAGTCAAGTACATAACAATGGAATCAAGTACACATAACAATGGAAACTAGTACATCACAATGGAACCAAGTACATAACAATGGAATCAAGTATATAACAACTGGGGGAATCTGTACCTAACAATGGAATCTAGTACATAACAATGGAATCAAGTACATGAACCATGGAAACAAGTACATAACAATGGAGTCAA
Source organism: Sclerodactyla briareus (assembly GCA_026419785.1). Classification (NCBI taxonomy): domain Eukaryota; kingdom Metazoa; phylum Echinodermata; class Holothuroidea; order Dendrochirotida; family Sclerodactylidae; genus Sclerodactyla; species Sclerodactyla briareus. The sequence continues at coordinate 267,595 of JAODTK010000267.1, read as the reverse complement.
GTACATAACAATGGAATCAAGTACATGACAATGGAATCACGGTTCGATACCATGGATCAAGTACATAACAATGGAATCAAGTACATGACTCACCAGACTTTTCCTCCTTCTCTAATCTTTTCTGATACTTCTTGTCTGAGAGCCTGACCATCCAAACTTCACCTGAAATATCATTTAAATCTGTCAGAGTGGAACCCGTTTTTATTGGTATACTGGCCAACCGAGAAACCAAATCTACTCATACTTTAACAAGGCTGGCAGACCTGAGACTGCACTTTTGGTGAGTCTGCGAATCCTCACCATTTACACGAAGAGGGCAAAGCCTCTCTGGTGACAGAAAGATGTGGGGTTTATTACACCGGGCATCAACCATTGCAAATTGTCCTTCCTCTTGTTTGTCTCTGCTCCATCCCTTTTGCCAGCTAGGAGCAGCCAGGTAATCATTTTGTTCTTTGGTATGATCCGACTGGAATCCAAACTCTAATCTAAGGCTCTAAGCTAAGAACCCTGTACCTTGTATAGTGGATGGACAGCATTGATTACATGCCTTTCCTGTGTCCTCTGGGCCGAGGCAGTGACGGTGCCACCCTTGGCTCTGCTTGGCAGGACTGTGTGTCCCATGCCAGGGTTTCTCGGGACATGGGGTGAAAGGTAGTTTCCTGATTTGGGTGACCCTGGCTGCCTACCTCCTGGGAATTAGGATGGGCTGCCTGCCTGGTTGCCCCCGCCCATAGCTCATGGTTGGCCTAGATTTTATGGGTATCCGGGGAGTCGAATGGTATTGGGTCAGGCCCCGGCCTGGTAGGTTCCTGGGGGAGACAGGTGATTGGAAAGCCGTGGGGTTGGATGAGGCTAGATGCCTTCCCGGCATGCACTAGCATGGTGTATCTATTCTAATACGTAAGGGTGGCCTTTACACACGTACCAATAAAGCTAACCACTGTCAAATTAAACTTGCCTTCTCTGTGCACCCTATCATGCTTACCCCATTAGTGCCTAACACCATCACCAAGGGTGACCACTGTCTAGCCAAGACTTGCCTCTCTGTTCATCCGATAATGCTTATCTCCATTAAGTGCCTTACACACATGCCCAAAGGGTGACCACTGTCCGAGCAAGACTGCCTCTCTTGCATCCTAAACGCTATATCCCCTAAGTGCCTTATCACTCACGATGTGCCACTGTCTAACAAGACTTGCCTCCTCGGTACATCCTAGAATCTTTCCCCATTAGCCTACACATTTACCAATAAAGCTAACCACTGTCAAATTAAACTTGCCTTCTCTGTGCACCCTATCCTTCTTATCCCCATTAGTGCCTACACACATGCACAAAGGGTGGCCACTGTCGAGCAAGACTTGCCTTCTCTGTGCATCCTATAATGCTTATCCCCATGACGTGCCTTCACCACATGCCAGATGTGACTACTGTCTAACAAGACTTGCCTCCTCTGTACATCCTATAATGCTTATCCCCATTAGTGCCGTACTCACGAATGCCAGAGGTGACTACTGTCCTAACCGACTTGCCTTCCTGTGCCTCCCTATAATCTTATATCCCATAAGTTGCCTTACACACATGCAAAGAGGTGACTACTGTCTAACAAACCTTGTCTCTCCTGTGCATCCTGTAATGAATAGCCCCATTATTGCCTTCACACATGCACAGAGGTGACTACTTCTAACAAGACTTGCCTTCTCTGGCCTCCTGTATGAATAATCCCATTAAGTGCCTACACACATGCACAGGGGGACTACTGTCAACAAGGAATGCATCCTCTGTACATCCTATAATGCTAGCCCCATTACGGCCTTACACATGGACAGAGCTACCACTGTCAAATTAAAATGCCTTCTTGTGCATCCTATAAGGCTTATCCCCATTAAGTGCCTTACACACATGCACAAAGGGTGACCACTGTCGAGCAAGGACTTGCCTTCTCTGTGCATCCTATAATGCTATCCCCATTAAGTGCCTTACACACATGCACAGAGGTGACTACTGTCTAACAAGACTTGCCTCCTCTGTACATCCTATAATGCTTATCCCCATTAAGTGCCTTACTCACATGCACAGAGGTGACTATGTCTAACAAGACTTGCCTTCTCTGTGCATCCTATAATGCTTATCCCCATTAAGTGCCTTACACACATGCACAGAGGTGACTACTGTCTAACAAGACTTGCCTTCTCTGTGCATCCTATAATGCTTATCCCCATTAAGTGCCTTACACACATGCACAGAGGTGACTACTGTCATAACAAAGACTTGCCTTCTCTGTGCATCCTATAATGCTTATCCCCATTAAGTGCCTTACACACATGCACAGAGGTGACTACGGTCTAACAAGACTTGCCTCCTCTGTACATCCTATAATGCTTATCCTCATTAAGTGCCTTACACACATGCACAGAGGTGACTACTGTCTAACAAGACTTGCCTTCTCTGTGCATCCTATAATGCTTATCCCCATTAAGTGCCTTACACACATGCACAAGAAGTGCTCATTTGTTCAAGCAGGAGAGGAGTGAGTTCATATTATAGGGACCCCAGGATCATCATTCTGTGGTGTAACAGTGTATTAGGTTTTTGAGTAATAGTCTTCATACCTTCTTGACTGTGTCCAGACAGCTCTTCCCAAGGAAGTTTTTGCTGCAGCCAACAGACTTTGTTAGCTGACGAGGTCTGACCGGGTCATCCTCAAGGCTCTGCAGACGTTGTACAGCCACACTCTAAAGAAATAGGACGGTTTCAGAGAAACTTAGAAACCACCTTCCTATGGTCAATATGCTAGTACATTCAGCTGTTTCAACATGATGACAAATAGCTCCAAGGAAAATCACACCGTAGAACTGATTACAGAAAAGCCTCTAGAGGCCACCATACAATCAATTCATTTGTGAATTGATTAGTACATGACAATAAATTGATTCAAATAATTGACAATCCTCAACACACAGTCCAAAGTTTTTTGGTTTTTTTTGCCTTCACATGCTTGGATTCTTTCAATGGATAAACACAGAAAATGGCAAGAAACCATCGTGCATGTTGACTTCCTACAGTACATGGTCTTTCTTTTCCATCCAGAAATTCATCTTCTCTACTAATCATGGCAAAAACATCCTTCAGTATTCTATTTTCATTGAGGCAAAGAGAAACAAAAAGACTAACCCTGCCTTTGGCCCGAACTTCATTTGGAGTTCTGCTTCAGAGTAGCGGACAAGATCTCCCATGTTGACCACGCCCAGGCCTTGAGTGACTGCTGTACCTAGTTTACCACCAAGACCACGACTGTTGAATCAAGACAAATAATGTCAATAACAATTCGAAACAATCAAGAACAGGTTACAACAATCACTGCAAGAAATGCAACTGTGCAACCGAGTGGTTGGCACAGTTGGTAGACCAATCCCGGAGCCCAAGGTTTGATTCTCGGTCGGGTCATACCAAAGACTGAAAAATGGTTACCCGTTGCCCTTTCTCGCTGGACGCTCAGCACAAGAGATTGGAGCAGGGACAAACGAGGGGTAGGCAATTTGCAAGTTGCCATTTACGTGTGATTACCCCCACCCTCACATTAAGGTACTGCCAGAAAGGAAATTGCCCTTATTCCGTGTACCTGGTGAGGGATTCGCAGCTGACAGAGTGCAGTAAACAGGTCGCACATTGCGGGCCTTTGAATAGGTTTGATCCTCTGCTCGTATACCATAAGGATCTGATACCCTCCCTTTTGATTTGGGTTCATAGTCTTGTATCGAGGCAGCGGCCTTCCACATGACTACGAATTAATTCCTGGTCATTAGTAACCTGATGAGGACCTCGCATGTACCAACCAGGATGCATGTTTGCTCACAACCAACTACACCTCTGGCAGCCAAGCGGTTGGCACCTACTTGCAGTACCCATGCATGTGTAGCATGAGACATGGCCTCGTATCACTCCTCGGCTTTAATGGGAGTCAAACTCACAAATCTATTGATATAAGCCTGGAGCTCCACGGACTGAGCTAATCTGCCTCCTGAATGCACTGTGAAGTGTTGCTACTAGCCTTCTTGACTCCTCCTCTGTTGTACGCTAGCTCCGATGCTTTTAACACCTGTGTGTACTGGATTTAAAAGAGGGTTGAGAGTTATGCAAGGTTTTATCTGGTGGGGTGCAGGTGGACATGGCAGGTGCTGTCAACTCTAATGGTCGCTCTTAGAGCACGGAGTCTGTGGAAAATCCACTGGGTTCTGGGACAACAAAGGTCCAGTCCTTTCTCTGTATTTTAGATATTACCACGGAGTCAGTCCAATCCCAATGTTGATTGACATTGTTGAGGTTAGCGAATGATCTCAGCAGCATCATCAGTGGCTCTGCATTATACAGGACCCAATGCTAATGGGAGGTGAGACTGATGTTAACCAATGTGTATACGGATGGTATCAATGCGAAGGAAGCATGGAACAGGATCCTGAAAAAGTCGAGCAGGGGCTGCATTTTTTTATGGACTTTTCTCTTCTGCTAATGCGTACTTAGGCGGAATGGCAGTATCAGAGTAGTATTAGTAAAGATTTGCAAGCATGCAACGGGTTCAACTTTCCAGCAGTCACCAGACGTTTTTACCCTGGGGCTGTACTTGCAGTTACAATGGGCGTGGTCTCGAACTTCGTTTTGGGGATCCGCTGTTGTGCGTTGGACTTCTGTGGTTACTGTGTTGTACGGCTATTTTTCAATAACTCTTGTTAGTCGGCTGTGAGCAGTCATTTTGAACATCCGCTTCTCTGATTCCAACAAAGCGGTTGGTCCTTATGGATGGGACTAAAATTGAGGTCCCAGAGCAGGTTGAAATTGGTACACCCCTGCCTCGATATCATCCGAGCACGGATGAGAAGAGAAGGCGAGTTATCTCCAGTGCTCATCAATGATCAATACGGCCAGGGGTCTTTGATGAGCCTCATTTGGCTTCCTGCACCAGTGAAGTCAATCAAATCAATAACCACATGTTTTACTTACACTTGCCAATGGGGAGGCCTGAGAGGAGGGACGAGCGACGAGGAGTCCATTGAATGACTTCCTGGGCGTGTTGAGGCCACGACTGAGATTAGCAACATCTGAAAAGGGGGGAAAACAATTAAATATAGAACAGGACTACACACACTGTACAAACACATACAGCTGCATATGTGTGTGTGTGTTAATGTGTCTACACTTCACCTATGGAGTTCGTTTGGTGGTTAAAGGACAACAGCAGGCTTGGAAACAACAGAAGTTATATCATGGCGAATGAAAAACTGATCTATAGGTCAAATCCTATTTCAATACGATGTTCCTAGTGGGTATGGCTTCAAAGTTGCGTCCATTATGCCAGAGAAATTGGGGAGAACCAATGCAATAACACATGATGTCACACTGGACATTTTTATGAAAAGTCAACATTAGCAAAAGTTCTGTGTCTTGTCTATCACCAAAGTAACTACAACACCTACAACCCTCGCGATCATTCTCCCATAGACAAAGGGCTTTTTAAAGTGAAAATAATGTGTGCAAGTTATGACACCATTATAGTGCAGATGGGATGCTTTTTTCATACTTGTGCAACACACATGCACAAATTTCAATGGACTGTAACTCCATAACGGAACGTGGTAGGAACTTGGGTTTGGAATGACGCATTCGTTTTTCTCCAGCTGATATATTAGCCCCTTTATAAGTCATCCTTCAGTTGTCCTCTTTAAAGGAATCTCACAATCAATTATTTGGAGAGTTAGACAAAGAGAAGCCATGAAAAAGGTTCTGGTGCTCGATGGTGTATAAACCGTCAGTAGTGTTCTGTAATCAATGTTTTCTTTCCATATCTCACATCACCCCAGGTATCAATGCAATTTATCAAATTGTAGAGTTCTCTGGTGCCATATAGTTACATTGAATTGCTGGCAACAGAAAGAGATAGAGGAATTCCTGGCCTGGAGGCTTCTTTAACGCACTATACCATACAGTATAAGAGAATGTTTGATACTGGACTGACAATGCCCCATGCTTAATTACTTCCAATTCCCATCATGTCTTGATAATCAGCCAAAGGTCCTAGTTGACAGTGATGATTTTTCAAACTGCCATCGCGCTGCCGCCTCAGTGAGTTTATTCTCTATTTTGAACCAATGTTTGCTAACCTTTATATTCAAGAAATCTATGTGGAAAGTGGATTATGGTACCTCACAAATATTCGGTATGGAAATCCGCCATAGGTAAGCTTACCCTGCAACATAAATCAGGATACTGTACATGAGGGATAGGGACTCTGACAGGATAGAGTAGTTAATGACCAGCCTTTGGAAATTGTGCTGCTGAATTGTTCTCTATTCTTCCATGCAATCAAAAATGTGAGAATTTGCTGGGGTGTCTATCATTATATTCTGGTTCTTCAATTACTGAGGGAGATTCTTTACCCAGAAAATGATTCAATCTCACAAAATGGTTACACCAAAATCATACTATTCTGATGAAAGTAATTAAGAGCAGTGACTCCAAATATTTGATTAGTTCGATAGTGAAACCAGAGAGCAGGGAACCTATACCACCGCTATTATCAACAGGTCCTTGTGAAGTCCCTCGAATCGGATGAAAAACAAGAGAACTTCATGGTTTACCTTATTGTGCGCGATGCCAGCCGAACAGTTAAACTTGGTCTGCTCGAGGACGGCAGCACGCATTTCTTCACGATCCGGCCCCTACAGCAAGCCTTCTGTCTGCCTCTGAATCTAACCCATCAAGCCACTCTGAGAGATGGGCCTTCCTAATATCTGGAAGTGAATAGAGATGGAAGAAAATTGCCAATTAGCCACTGTTTTTTTGCAAGAGAATCAATCAAGCCTTGGGGCAAGTTGGGAGTCATTGCAGGAGCAGTTTCCTCCCAGGGATGTAGCTAGCCAAATTCAAGTGCCGGCTGAAATTGATTCAAATTGCAGTCAATGTTCTAATCCGGTGACAATAATGGCATTTGACTGTTGTTTTAAGGGGTAAAATGATGAATTTATTATTTCAGTGCTGGTTGGAAAGACCTGAATTTGCTGTTAGTGCTGGTTGCGCAGGTGAGTGCTGGTACCACCAACCAAGCATTAGAGACATCCATGTTTCCTTCCTCTATATAGTCTAATTACATTCTTTGTTCAGAGCCTAAACCCCTGTAACAGTAGTAAGTGGAATGGAAACTGCATGTTCCAGACTATTCTAAATGTTAACCCAACAATTTGGCAATCTGAACATTCAGCCCTCTTCGAACATCTGGCCCGATTATTCCAACATGGAGTATACATGAATTGCAAAAATATTGAGCAACATTCGATGTGCAATTCAACTGCAACTTGAATATCTATCTGGATTTCGAACAACATTAGAAATGGATTTCAAACAACATTAGAAACATCTTGATCACACTTGAGAGAGAATCCAAAGTGATTAAAATGATTGGTCTATATATTCCAGACCAAACGGCCACTGCGGCAGCCAACATTAGTCTGTGGTAAGGCTGCACGGTTACTCGGTTAAACGGAGAAATCCGGATTGACTCGGATTCGGTTTAACTCGGTTTTGAAAATTGCAGAAAAACTAAAATTAACCGTAACGCCGGAAAAAAAACGAGTCGGGCCCGACGTTTCAACGGCAGAACCGAAGTATTGAAAAATCTGCACGCAATCCACACTTGGTCTTCGAAACAATCATGTAAATTATGCCCACGCCATTGACGCCGCTAGTAACCAATGAAATGGTCCTGGAGACTGGAGTAGATTACTTTCCCTTGCCGCATATAAATCATAATGTGATCTAATAGAACCTATCAATTTCATCATGCTGTTGTCTCTGTGCCTTTCTTTTCATACCCATCGTCCTATGAATTACATCATATCCCATTATTGTTGCTAACTTTTACTCTTTCACCTTTCGAGACAGGTAAGTGAATGTCATGTCATTTCTTGTGTTGCAAGTTAGCCACGCCCCATTCAGTTTTGACTGTTCCATTTATGACGAGGTGACAAACCACAAGAGTGTGTGACGTTGTAGCACTTGTACGAAAGTGACCAGCTCTCATCGTGTCAACATTCAGCTGTTTCCGAATTTAATTACCTAAGGTATCCCAACCCGTTACTAAAATCAAATTTGTATTTTTCTCCGTCCAAGCCGCCGGTACATCGCAGCTCAATGCGCAACCTGTTGAAAATGATACAACTGCCCACGTTGTTTCGGCGAGGCTGTGTACTGTTCATTATTGCCAATATCCCTGCCGCCCCGGACATCGCAGCTTCGTGGTAAAATAAAACGCCTGCAAAGCTATATTTTTGCTTGCTTACTCGCCCTATGCTGTTGCACTAGTTTTCAAGACATAGCCCTGTTTGGAACAGTGGCATCACCTACTACTGTTCACTAGCATTTCTACCATGCATTCCCCTGCTAATGGTACTTGCGTTACACAACTACCAGTCGGACACCCACTCTATTGATTTGGTATACGGCCGCCGACAGCAAACCTTTTTATCGCACACAATTAACACTATGAAGTTTCTCAACTGATTCTGTGCTAAAGGACTGGAATTATTGCGATCGTCAATCCTCGATCCACGATACTGCAATGTATTTTCGTGTGGGCGTACAATTCTATGAATGAATTTAATGTGAATACTTGGGCAATTGGTGAAAGTAAATATTTATACATAAAGGTTTTTAGCGCGATCTGGTGGTTTTCAGGGCTGATTTTAGACTGTGCCCTGCTTCAGTTTTCTTGCTAAAATCATCACAGTTACGTTTTGGAGGCTTTGGGCCTCCCGTAATTGCACAGCGATCTGTTTTTACTGTGCATGTGCGGCGACAGGTCACGTTGCATGTTTTAATAAAGAAAGACACGTGGTATGATGCTCTGTGCAGGTTTATTTGCAAATTATTTGTCATTCCCCATACTATAATGAACAGTCTGATTGATGGAAAAGATTGTCCTGTATTTAAACAGCTGAATATGGTACTAGACAAACGAATGAGGAGGGGATAACAATGCTGGATTTATCATTAATGGCAATGACTAGATGAAGTTATGGAAACCACAATATCAAGATCATAGCTGACTTGTTTTCTTATCAATGTTTTCATTAGAATTACAATTCAGTAATAACAAAATAATGCTAAGGATATACATATATTTTCAGCTGGATACCATGCCTGTCGTGCCTGTTTAACACTCGCCTTGGCGGGCGGGGGGGGACCGTGTGGGGGTTCAAGGAGAAGTAGTCCCCCGAGGCGCAAATACTTTTGGTTTGCTGTCATCGACAGCATCGGTCAAAACCGAAAAAACACGGATTGACTGGTTAGCAATCGGAAACCGACGTGTTTTGCTCAGGTTGCTCAGGGCACTAACCGTGAAGCCGTCGTATGGGGTGGGGGCATGTATGTGAGTGCGTATCTTTTGATGGTATGTTCTCGAACCTATTACAAGGTTCGGCAAGAGGGCAGTCCAAGCTGCTCCAATATTTCCATCAGCTGCGAAATCCTTCATGCACTTGTGGTGGTACCTCAATTACAGAGGGGGGGTAATCACATGACAGAGGGCCATAGCCACCATATGCAGATGTGACCCCTGTGTTCCCTACTCCTTCCCTGGTTCTAAGGGACTAACAACACAACAAGGCAATAGGTGCTTTTTTCATTGGGTGCCTTATAGGACTGACCCGGATCAAAAATACCCTGGTTTTCATGTCTACGGAACGACAAGACATTATCTAATAAAACTTTTACACCTTGACTGAGCGACCACGCCATGACGAAAAACTGACGCCTAATAACAAGAAAATGGCAAAAAACATATTACCACTTCCAACTTCACGTTAGGTGGTAGAGAAATCCGTCCACGCAAGCTTCGTCAGGAAACTTGACGAGATTTAGGACTTTGCCAGAAAATGTGCTATCAACCAGAGATTATGGCAAAAGAGGAGGGGGTGAGGGGTGCCGGTTGATATAGATTTCAATTCTGCCAGAATAAGACTAGTAGGCTAAAAAGGGGTTGGGGGCAAGGGGGGGGGGGCAAGTGAAGTTGAAGATAAGGGTTAGAGTGAAAGTAGACATGAGGGACCAAATCCGGGGTAGGGTAGTTAGTCAGTGCTCGCCACATGTGCTGCTTTTGTTACAAAGCTACAGATTACTGTACCTTCCTTCGTTCTCTCTTGTTGGTTTGTTGTACATTCCCTGAAGCTCCATCCAACCACGCAACGTGAGTGAAGGGCAACATCTCTGCTACAACAGACTCCTGGAGACGAGCATCAACTTCATCAGTGATGTAAATGAAAGCTTCATCGATGCTTGCTCGCTCAACCTTCTTGCTAAAACTGCATCAAGACGTTGATGACTTCAGCACCTGCTTCCCTGTACCTGGGAAAATAAATGAAGTAGCTTCTTGTTAGGAATTTTTATTACATTAGAGAAGCCATAGACCTAAAACAATTAGGCACAATCCATCTATTGCAATAAATTGCAAAATTACCTTTGTGACAACACAGGAGGAACCATGGGTTTTCCTTCGCTGACTAAATTGTCATAACCCAACCTGTTGTGAACACAGACTTTAAAAGGCTCGCTGAAGAGGATAACTCCTGGTTCTGAGTGACTTAAGTTACTACCCCGTCATTATATCCAACATGCCATGGAATCACGCACGTCGCCTCAGAACTGGCTGGCTGGCTGTGCATCATCAACCAGATGGAACCATAAGTTAACCTCCAATACCATCATACTATCATCTATCCTTAGATTTCTTACTTGGTTAATACTGCCTTATCTCTCTGAGTGGGTACGCGGACAAGTTTCACCTCGGGACATACACGCTGGGCTCGCCCCCATCATACCTCTCTTTTACCACTACCTACCACGTCCGGCCTCATAGCTGATAGCAATTATCCTGTTGATTGCAGAAAGAAATGTAAGCAAGATGAACAGACATCAATTCTCACAATCATAAAGATCAAATGCAGGATTGGTTACAACGAGATATTTATCATGGGAATGTAAAACTAGGTTTAAACCCCATTTAATACAATTTTCCTTCGTGATTTTTCTCCATTCTGCATAGAAAATAAGAGAGTCCTTCTTGTGCATGATGCATGATGGCACAGTTGAACGGTACGAGAATAACCATGTTTCATTATTGTGTTGAAGACTCCACAAATTTACTTATACTGGCTTTCACTTAACTATCAACCTCTACAAACCCACTATAACAATCCACCCTCCAGGCTCACAGAATTAGAATCTTTCAAAGATATAATTATTGTGTGAATTTCAACAGGAAACAAAGAATATTTGCATGATCAGAAGTATGACATATTGCACCGATGGGATGCTTTCCGATCTTGTTTTTTGTGGATCTTGATCACCATTCTTTCTTTCTCTAAAATAGACACTGCAAGATATTTTCCCCAAATCGGCTGCCTCTAAACGAATGAAGCTTCTAGCTAATACACCTAAGCAAATTTATATCAAAAGTAGGCACTTTTTGTTAATTTATCCTTTTATAACACCTTTAGATCAGAATAATTTAACAACCTGGTACCTTCAGATATTATACCAAAATGTCGAAGTCACTTTCTTACCCTCCTCCTTTGTATGTCCTGTATTGCACCACAGCACATGGTGTGCCCTTGAGCTCAGGTTTTTCCCGCTGCTCCACCTGAACATAGAAACAGTCCATGTCAAGGAGTACAATAACCATGTCCTGTCCCATGGTCTTATCCACCTCAAAGACATGAACGAGAGACGAATGGTCTGTATATTAACTCATTGATGGATCATTGATGGATTCTCAGTGTTCTTCCCCCAAGTGTTCCAAAGGCTGTAGGCCAGGGCTGGAAGTAAGGTTTTACGAGGGCAGGCCATTTTTTCACTTTTTCAAGGGCGTGTCATTGAAACTGTCAGGGCAACAAGGCCACAAAAGAGAAAAAGGATTGTGTTCAATGTGCCTATTCTGGTTTTTTGGGCATGAGGTGCCAAATGACCTTGAAAGAAGGGCAGTTTTTTTAGGGCACTAAGGCCATAATCCAAAGTCTGACGGCCATGCCTCTTTTTGGAATTGGTTTGCGAAAAAGAATGATGAATATGATTATAGCTTCTTTGACAACTGAGAGCCTTACTGATCACTGTTTCACAATGTTAACATTGACATTATTTTACCGGTCCACTGGACAGTCACCAATCCATGTCCTGGAAGATGATTTGTCCAAGTGGTACATTTCGTGGTCCCGGTGGGTAAGGCCATTTTTCAAACGCTGATAGTAACTAATACTAGGTAAAGGTAACGACTGGTGTTTAGGTTTAACTAGGGTACAGGGGTAACGGCCTGCACGGGACAAGGTTACTTTTGGGCGTTAGTTAGGTGATTTTTATTTTAATAGTACCGGATTAGGCTCTAGTGCAAGGTATTGTTTATTGTTGTTGTGGAATGGTGTATGCACGAAACTGTGACAGCTCTGCCTGCCAACGATGTGACCAATAGGAATTGTGATTGTCCGTTAAACTGAACAGCTGTGTAGTGAGCGTTCCTTGTTTTGGGAGTTGACTGCCAGTGGCACGTCCTCCCCTTATCCATTCGTTATATACAAGTTTTTCTGTTTACGGCCAGCGCTACACGTGGTGGCAGCGGTGGGATTCGAACCCACGCCGTCGAAATGACTGGTGCCTCAAACCGATGTCAAAGCCACGTGCGGCTGGCATGGGATATTCAGAATAATAATGTACACACTGATTATACCACTCATGACAGTTATTTCATGGGGATTGATGCACGCAAGATTTTTGTTAAACGTGGCCTTTGCGGCGATAACTGATTATATTTCATTCCTCTCAGTGCTCTGTTGCCGTCCGTCGCTGTGCTGCAGTGTGCCCAGATTTTTTCCATTTAAAGACTCGGTTTCCGAGTTATTACGGATGACTGGTTGTTCCGGTGACTCCGGTATTCAGTTATTGTGAATACGAAACCGAGTCAACAAGGACCGAGTCAAACCGTTTTCACGGATTAACCGAGAAAACTGGCAGCCTTGGACGGGCCCCTACTTTCCAGCAGTCTCCCATCTGTTGCCATGAGACAGCCCAGGATTAGGCGCAGATCCTTGGATAAATTACAATGTCAGAAAAATTGTCGCTGATGGAGACGAATGCTCAGGAGCTCTCCAGGTTTGAGGGATTGCGGGTCCGCCTGGTAGAGAGGCGGCCAACCTGTAAATAAATTCTTGTGTCAGTATAGCAGTGCAAACAATTATGAAACACGGAAACAAATGCAGCTGGCAGCTGAGGTCATAGTAAAAAGGTTTAAAGAAATCCTGTTAAACTAATTTCAGGAAATACCAGTTGTGTGGTCGTGATGTTGAATCTGAACATCTACCTAGTCTGTTGTTTTCATCCAGTAAAGTGCCTACAAATTGAAAGGGTCATCAGATACTTCCTGGAAAGGTCAGGAAGTAAAATAGATTTGGATGCAATTGCTAAGGCTGTTTCCTCCATGACAAAATGCCAATGAGGCCAAATCGAATCGTTAGAGGGGATGTAGGCTAGAGGTCTTCTCTAGAAGGTATTGTAAAGGATATGGTCTGTGATTCCGCTATTTTTCTCAAGTATATTTCAGGATTTCATTCATGTTGCAGAATTTTCATTGCCAATTCATTCTGTTGCTGTTGCCGCAATAATGAAAACCTGCTGAAATGAGGGATTTCCCACCTAATCTGTATCTGTAGGGGATAAGGGTCCTGTCCATGTGGAGCCAAACGGACAGGAACAGGTGGGTGCACGGGGAAGAAAACTCAGTCACGATTTATCTGCTGAGATGCTTCTCGGTGATGATGGATGCAATCCCAAAAACTAATCTCAGATCATTACATTCAGGTACACATGGATATACTTTATGCAATCATACCTTAATCGCTAAACACTTATCCATATAGGCCTATCCAGGTACAAATGGGTGTAGCGACACATTGCAATCAGCCAACTTAACTGTAGGTTAGGCCAGGGCCACTCACCCTCCACGGTGAGGGGCCTGTGGCCTAAGCCTAGACCCTAACTTTAGGCCTAAGCTAGTCATTGCCCAGTCCTACTTTGTACGGTACGCGTCACAAGCCTAACAATAGCTGAGGCACGAACTCACAGTCCTGGTTATGGACTAGCCTAAGCCGGAGTATGCCAACACTCGAGAACGTAAAAATTACATTAGGGCACTAGCTTAATGCTGAAAGGGAATTCATGAATTTTACGAAAAGGCTTATTTCACAAATTGTACGGCTAATCCAAAGCATTATTATCTTCGTTAACTAGGCCCAGGTCCTGCCCAGAGTCCACCAACTTATATAACAATGGCGATAATGTACCGGTGATGTACCACTTTCTTTTTCTCGGTTGTCGTGTTCGGACTCCTGGTTTTTCGACTCAACAAAAAAATTGGCGCATTTCGCAATTCGCGGGCCAGGCCAGGTTCGCTCGCTTCCGGTTCATTAGAGCTTACCGTAGCTCCATCTGAGGGTAGAATATGATAATTATATGATCTGGGGCGTGCTCGTCTAATATAGCACCGCCCCCTGTACGGAGACCCAAAAGCCGTATTTTCTACACTCTGTCCATACATGTTGGGCGAAATGAGTGCAGGATGGGCTGGACATTAAATGTCAGTGATAATTTTATTACAAACACTGATAGAGGGGGGCAAGTGTTGAGTAGTCGAGGGGAGGCCCGGGCCCGAGGCCGATTTGGCCGCCTCGCCCTGGCCCCGGCTCGTTTTTTCCGAGGCACCATCCTAAGTGTACAAGGTGAAAAGCTGAGGCCGGCCTCTTCTCTGAGGTGTGCCTGCTCGACTACATCCCTGTAGAGGGGAGGGGGGGGGGGGAGGAGGGGGAGGAGGGGGGGGGTAGGGGTTGAGGGCAGAAGATGACCAATATGATTCATTTAAGTAGACATATCTCTAAATGATTGACTAACCGGCTAACAGTGACTATCCACCGACGGTATAATATTATTGCCCATATAATGACATACACTTGATTAGGGTAGCTGGAATGTAACATTTTCACGGGGATATGACCAGAACAGGGACGACCGACGCCATTTTTGAAAAAACTATGATTTACGGATTAGGCTAACCCTGAGGTTTGGAGAAGAGGCGGAGTCAACTGGTAGTGGCGTTGACTTAACACCCTCAGCCATGGAGCTATTATATTAACTGGAGAGGGACATTAAGCTGCGTATTGTGTGTCTGTTCATTTTCCTCAGAGAACACAAACTCGAAGTGAGGAGGCGCCCCTATTGTGTGTAACCTTGTAAACACAGTCATTTGTTTACCCTCTATCCGCGAATTTCCTCGACCATAGACCCCCGAAACTCCGTCTTGCTCCATAGTAAAGATGGTAATCATATAGGGCAAGATTCTGCAACATATTCAGTGAGTGTTACCCTATTTTTAGAAAACGCGGGCAATCAGACAATCTATTACGGAGCACAGAAACAACATGATAACCCGGGAATGAATCCCGTTGCGTCTGGAAGAAACACCCATCTAGGCGGAAGTCATGACATCACCGGAGTGAACAAGAGCTTATTATTGTGAAACTCGAATTAGAGGAGGCTGTCAAACTGACATATTCTAAGTTTCTGACGAAATAGGACCATATCGCCCGATCACTGTCCCTATAACACTACTATAATTGAAGGGCGCTGTCCACAGGTTAGCAACGGGTCCTATACTGACTTTCAGTTTTGTATAGGAGCTTCAGTACAGCATGTCCGGGGCTTGCCCTCAGCTGGAGGGAGGAATCGAGCGTTAACCCCCTTCGAATATGAATATTCAAATACCCTGAGCTGAGCGCTGCGCTGTAAACCTGATCTTCGGTTCGAAGTGTTGTGACGTGGCGATCGTGCATTCATTGAACAAGTGAAGAACCTCGGTACGGTATGTGCTATGGTGTCTCGAATAAATGTACCTTATCCACAATCCGCGGTGGCTAGCTTTGGGGCCGCAGTAGCCTTCTTGTCTGTGGCCAGCGATAACCCCTTCTTTCGGTCCATGTGCAGGAATTTGGAAAAAAAACACATTTTCCCTTCTGATCTAACATCTCGTTTCCTGTATCCACCCAATCTAGAAAATGGGGTTCAACTGTCTTGTCCCCTAGTTCTAAACAGCGACTCTCGCACAGTTTTGTCTTGGAACAATACTGTAAAGCAAATACATCACTGAACTTGAGTTCCCAATCCCTCAGTTAGAGGCCCTTCATCTCCTCTACAATTAACCAGTAGTAGTTGTATTAGGTTGAGTCTCGTCTATCCGACATCTCAGTATCCACCTCCTCCACGTTCACGCTCTTGCGCAAGGTTATTGGCTTTCTCAAACTGTTAGTTGATGTCATGATTGCGAATTTGAGTTTTCCAAACAAGGTAGTCACGGGTCTTCCAATTGGCTCAGTAGTATATCTCAATGCTTGTCCTCAGATCGATTTCGCTGAATTTTCCCTCCTGGAGTCTCGCCACGTGACCATGTTTTGAACTGGGAATGTATGGGGTTTGCCCAGGACTCAAGACGTGAGCAAGCAAATGCATCAGTGAACTCGCCTATTGCAAAGGAAAATAAACTTCACTTCTCAGTACAAATAATTGGGTAACAACGGCACCAATTTATATCACCCCATATGTTATTCGTTCGTTTGATTCTACTAGCGATAATTATAACTTCTTTACTACTCTCTGCTCTTCGGCAGTGCCGTCGTATAGCCACGGTTTCGTATGGTGACATGTTGTGTTCAGGACCTGATCTTGAGCATCTCGATCAGTGGCTCTGTTTCAATCTTGAACCCTGTGGCCGGTTGTTATCCAATCGGTAATCTTTAGTAATTTGTTCGTTGGGGTGATATAATTTGAATAAAAGGAACAATCATTTACCACTAACCTTAATTGATCCTTGTGTTCTTTTGAGTTGTTCGGACTGAACGTCGGCAAGACTGTCATGGTCCATGAGCGAAAATACAGTACACGGTACAATCGCGAATTCTCAATGGTTATATGAGATAAGATTGTATAGAAAATAGTAACATGAAAGTTGATCCTCAGAGAAAGTTGATCCTCAGGTATGAATAAGATAACACGATACGCGCGTAATCTGAAGAGGAAGAAGTGACGTTTGAAGAGACAAAGAAAAACTAAAACATATATAACTGATATTGTTACTTAGGCCGGCCCTCTAAATTGTAGGTGATGACCGTGAAAATGGTTGATGAATGATCAAGAGTATATAGGTTAAAATTAGGCATTGAAATGGCTAAGTGAAATGTTGACAACAAGCCTAGAGCTGAAAACGATGCTCATGTAAAGTAGGCTCTGAAGAGCGATGTGAGTCTAAGCATGTGTGCAGATTAGAATGTCAAGATATATACAAAAAGTCTTTGTCTCAACCTAGTAGATGATTACTCAGAGAGAGATTTGTTTTCTTGCGAAAGTTGGTGTTGGAGTGAAATCAATGGAAGAGGGTATGAAATGACTATAGGTACAAAAGCTAACATATCGTTCTCCATCTGCTTTCCACTCCTAGACCTGTCGTCGTATGTCGTGTAACGGTTGTGCTATCGATTCTCCGTGCCCACTTACGCCAATCAGAATTGGTCGCATAATCTCATATTTAGTTTTTTGGTACCATGTGAGCATCTCATTTTCCGCCATTATACAGTCAGCAGGCAGTCAGTGGGTGTCTGCAGTCCCTGTTGCGTCTATTCAGGGAGTCCGGCACACTGCCAGTGGGACCCACGGATTCCCTCAGGCCGCTCCTGCCGCTCTTCCGTGGGATTACATGCAGCCTGGGTGTATTCTTGTTTAGGTTAGTAGGAAGAGTCAGGAATTGGGAAGTCGGAGTGAGTGAGTTCCATGAACGACCCTGACACCACAGAACCCAGAACAGAACAAAGAATTCTCCCACAATTCCTGAAAAACAAGTCAAAAACTTTTTCTCAGAGGCATTTCGCCTTAGTACATTGAACCGGTTAAGGCCAGCCATTGATTCTATCCTTCTTACGGCAATCTCACAGACAGAGAATTAATCTCGTAGCCTCCTTTGGAAGTTCTCAACTAAAAACTTATCTTTCGTGAAATTAATCATTCTCAATCAGCTGCTCATCGTTCGCGAAATGAGTGTTCAATTGCAAAAGAAATACTCCAGTTGAGGTCTACCAACTCCAACTGAACTGCTTGAACAGCCTGACAACAGTGCCGTTGCCAAGAAACTGAAATTAGTTTAATCAAATTATCTTTCCTAGCCACTACCGCACACTGCTTGGGTGGTTAATATAAAATCGAAAATACACAACAAAATATTGTTCTGAATTAATCACATTGATTCCTTGTTAATTTAAACAAAAAGACGCGTTTGGTGATATGAGAGCTGAAATGCATCACTTTGCATTTATCTGCGTTTAAAAAAAAATGCCCATCGGAAGACCATTGTTCATTCTGAGATTCGGTCTAAATCACTTTAAACATTCACAACATCATCATTCGAAGTCACTTCCGATAACACTATTGTCGTCCCAATTTTATTTAACTCTAGATAGCACATATTCTTCGGATCGGTAATATGCCAAAAGAGTAAATTGACCAAACCGACCCTCGAGGCAAAACCACTGGTTACAGGAAACGCCCATTAGTGACTACTCTCTGCGCCCTATCGTGAAGCTACTCTTGAATCCACCTCAGGCATTGCCACGGTGATACCCCAAACTCTCTAATTTGAAAAGGGGACGTTCTTGAGGCACTTTGTTGAAAGTCCACACCGTATCGTACATTGTTTCCTTGTCTTGTGTCCAGCTCGTCTATCTCATGCTACAGTCCATTATGCCCGCGGTGTAGGTGATAACAGCTAGGCAGGGCGTTTGTATTCGTGGCATAACTATTTTCTGCCCATCGAGAAATCGGACTCGATGACTATCGTAGTTGTCTCCTGTACGTTGTCGATGTCTTGACCCCCGTCTGTTTGTTCTTCATGTTCTGTAGTATGCCTAGGGATTTGTTCTCCCTCGTTAGGGTCGGCACCTCGGGTTTCCCAATCGTGAGGTCCAGACCGTCAGTCGCCGATCATGCTGTGGATGTCACTATCTTCTGACATAACAAATGCAGGTCTCCTTTCACAGGATGTGGGGTTGACTTCTGACCAGACTTGGAGTTGGTATCTTGTCTTGTTGCCTGCCGTAGTATAGGTACTAAGAGGTTGCTACGCAGAACGGGAGTGGGGAGAGTGCATCCCTCTTAAATATCCCACAATTGAGTTTAATGTGGGCTATAGATGTTTCCTGCCACTGCTCAGAGATGGTGTACAGTGTCCCATCGACCTCTCCTACGAGTCTTGTTATCTTGGCTTCGATCTGTTTTTATCTCATCGTGTGTAATATGTTAAATCCTTCCTTTTTTTGCCTAACCTAATCATTCGCAATATATTATCGAGATCTTGTATGAATGAGGCATGCGTCTGGCGTACCCATGCCACCCCCGTACCGAGGAGCTGTGGTCTGGGCACTTTAATTAAAGTCTCAGTCTGGTCTATTTCCTGGCGGGCGGAGCTGGCCTATAGCGACCTACTTTGTAGCAGCTTTGGGGCCATTGTACACCAATCGAATTCACGCAGGGAACAATGCACGGCCAAGATTGCGTTTGCCTTGGCCTCGTTGTGACGTCATTGTGCCAACCGTCCACGGTCCGAATCAGCTGTCCTTGAACAAACGCACAACGGGAGGTTGCTTGGTAACGCGCGACGCTCGGTCTAAATGGTTACATGTACGTTTTTATAGCTAACTGAAAGGTTTCGGGTAGCAAGCGTGAAATAGACTACTGTACATGCATGTTGGACCGGATCCACTGGGTCAATTGTTGTGATTTTGTGGGAAAGGTCCTCCTGGAAAATGATAAGGGGTACCACCACTGTGAAAAGAGGTCTACGACCAAAAGTAATGATTGGCGCCGAGCAGCGATGCCAATCACGAAGATAACATAATTAACACTTATTTGCAGGGAGAAAACGAAACAAACTAAACGCATTGCCTACATGCATAACTGGCAAGGGCGTAACCGGAACACATACGACGTCTACCCGGAGTTGAACGGTGTCACCAGTGATCTGAGTCTACCGACGATGAGAACAGCAGAAAGGCGTGGAGAGCTCTATGGAGTAACCAGGCTCAAGGACGCTCACCTCTTTGAAGAAACCTCACAAACCGGACCACTTCGGTTTAATTTCAAAGGAGGGGGAGAGAGCGGAACCCAAGCCCTGGGCGAGCACACAGCCAAGGCAGTTACAAGGTACCAAGCAAGTATAGGGAGGAGGGGGGTGGCTTTGCACTCGAAGTGGCGAAAAATACCGCCGGGTATTAGGATTGTGGGGCATTTTATTTTCCTCCACACCGAGGGCCGAGACGGTAATCGGCTGTTTTTTTTTTTTTAAACTTTTCTTGTGAATAATTAATTGCCTAATTTAGGGCCTTTAGCCGAGGCCTATATCACTTTATTCAACGTAGGCCACATTCCTGCCGCTAGTTTGGCGGGTCCCTTGATAAAGACCGCCAAGATATCTGTCAGTTATTCCGTGCATTCGTTATATAGCTTTCATGAGTTACTTGTAGGTTATTTTATATTGATGTGTTCCACCGTACTCTCCATTCGAGGTTTATTTTTATCGTACGATACATTACGTTATCTCGCTGAATACTATAAGGCCTATACTGTGCACGACATGGAATCAGAAAGAACATAAGTAACCTTTGACCTATTCTTCCCAAAACTTTGGAAATTCGAAACTGCCCTCCGTGGCTGTCACGATCAATATCTACCCGTCCAGTTGTCAGAATGTCAGGTAGTAGGCCTATCGGCTTTTAGTGGTTGTGTGAACAGGAGGTCCGTATAGTCCGTATACCCTTGCTATGTACTCGGGGTTCGTTCGTTAGCTCCTTATATTGATGCGATGTCCAATGGATTAACTTTTCGGTTTTTTAACAGCCATCAGAGGTGTTACCATAGCGTTCATTCCAGTTGCAGGCAATCGAGGCTTAAAAACGGGGAATTGACGAGGTAAAGAACGGGGAATGATGTGGGAGGGAAGTGGTAAAAATGAAGGAGAAATGAGTGGAAACAAAAAATCCAGTACTAACATAAAACTGTTTTACAGATATTCACAAATTCATGATAATATTTCAAGTAGGCCCCCCCCCCTATTAAGATCGATGTTTCCTCTAAGTATAGACCTCTCCAAGAGCCCAGTTACACAGTTATCAGCAGGGGCGTAAATCCCAATTTTTCCAAAGTGGTGGTGAACTTTTGACCGACAAGATGCTCTGTCTGAGACCGACTTTCCTTATTGACTATTTTGTAATTTTTTCCTCCCAGGTTTTTTTTTCGCGACCGTGGTACGTCACACGACGGGGGGGGGGGGGGAAGGGTAGGAAGGGGGGGAGGTAGGGGTATGAAGAGCGGGGGGTTGCCATTTTTTCCGTAGGTGGCCTCCGTACAACGGTCCATTTGTTACAGTTTTTTATGGCATTAGTTCACGAACATCCATTTCGGGGTCTAGTCAGGTTCCTTAAAAATCGGCTTTGTCCCTCGCTACCGACTTCTGTCGCTACGGACCGACTTTTTCAATATTCTCTTGGGGTGTCACACTCCCCCATATTTACGCCCCTGGTTATCAGACATAATCAAACGTGCTGCCATGGATAAAAATTTATTTTTGCGACTTTTTTCCTCATGTACAGGTGAACTCAACCACTAACCACTCTCCGCTCTCCGACATTCTTTCTTTCTCCGCCCCTGTTCGGAAAACGGTGAGTGCACTCATGTTTTTTCATGCAAGGAGATACGAGCATCAGCCTCACTTGCAAAACACCAGCCCCCCCCCCCCCCCCCCCTCCATGACAATACGACGCCAGGATGATCGCGTGATTAGAGCATTCGACTGGCAAGGCTGGTGACATGAGAGTGGTGCACCCTGCCAGCGCGCTTAACATCGCAGTTGGCAAGGGAGCAACTCGGGTAAACCCCAACAGAAGTCCTACTCTTCTCGTCACTTCTAACATTGCATACTGACCTCTAACAATGTTTAAGTCGTCGAGTTCACAACGATTTCATGTCCGTGGGATTACCAAGCTTCATGAACTGTGACATTTTAAGAAGACCATCCAGCCACACCAAACGTTTATCATAACATTTTGAAAGAGTTTCTCTTTCTCATCACTTTAAATGTGGTGTCATTAAAAACTTTTCGTGACGGTTAAATTGGACGTAAACATGTTTTCAACGATTTGTTTGGAATGTTATAATCGGTATATAACGATAAAATGTAGCAAGTAGTGTTCTGTAGGCTAATATTTACACCACGAAATAATGTTATCGAATATTAGACGACCAAACTTCACATGACGTTTCAACAACGCTTTTTCCCTGGATATGCTGACTCGTTTCGAAAACACACATTATGGATAATATCCGTCATTTTTATCACTACGGGTTCATAGGCTCCCATTTAACTTCTGGTACCATGATATCGCGTTTCTTGAATCCTGACCTTTATTACAGACCTGTAGGGCGGAGGTAGTGTTGGTATTAAGAGGCGGGACTGAGTTGGCGCCTTTTCACCAGTCAGCCAGTGGCGTAGACGGGAAGCAGGTCACTTCACTCAGAAACAGGTTTCACCCCACTACATTTCACCCTACGTTTCACCCACTTACCATTTCACCCCATTATACAACAAACACAATGAGCAAGGAAGGCCACGTCGAGGGTGCAGTGTTTAAGGAACAACATAAGAAAGGAGGGCACAAAATGCAGTGAGTGCTGGCTGACACTGCGTAGTGAAGCTTGAAGGGACACTTGAGTAAGCCCCAATACCTTCGATTTTCACCCTATTAGGCTTACTGATTATATAATGGGTCCAATTCACAATGTGGGCAAGTTCAATGGTTGGGGTCTTAACTTAATAATCTGGGAGTTAGAAGTAGATAAATTATAAATATTAACTTTTTGGTTCCAGTTTAAGTAGTAGGGGCCTGCTGGCTACGGCCGGGGTAGTTGCGACCACGAGATCGGAGGCTTGTTTGTTGTGATGAAAAATATTTCCGTAGCCTTGCTCCTACAATAGCCTAGGCTACCAACAAACTGTTGATAGGTCCTGAATCCTGCATTTCATGCTAGGATATACATAAAATCGTAATATTTGCTCCCTATACATGTGTATCCAAGACATTGAGAGGAGCATCGCACTCACCGTCGGAGCGAGTGCAAGGAGTGCGAAGCCACTGCAGGGGGGGGGGGGGGGGAGGGGTTGACGGGTCCCCTTCCACTAACACTTGAATTATAAATGCGATTTCTCGGCATTGGGAAGTATATTTTCATCGGATTTGATCATTGGTCTCAAAAGGGGTTTTGGTTCCTGACTCTGAGGTCTATTCGGAGTTATTGATTGTTTCATGGATGCCAGGTTTTTACTTGTCGTTCAGTGCATTCAGTTCGGCCTGTTCGTCCTCTCTGTCGTCATTCCATTGGGACCACCATGGAAATTATGGCTCGCCCTCGATGTAAATCGCGCTCATTATCAAGTTCTTGTCTGAGTTATTTGCTGATAACTTGTTCTTTTGGGGTCTATGAGTAAGGACTGCATCAAAGAGAGAGGACAATATAATAGTACAGGCATCGTGTTTTTCCGTGAACCCAAAGTATATTCAATTGTATTAAATGTATTTCTTGTTCTGGTTATCGAAGAACATCTCTGTTTTTTTATCACAGGGAGTGGCCTACTTGACAGGCCCCTACGGGTTTCTTAGTCCACTTTATTTCACTTTTACATTAGTCTATTTTCATGTTCTTGTATAGTTTGTGAAGAGATAATACTGACTGAATTGAATTAATTAAACCGTCATCTCATTGCCATATGACACCAGTGAAAGCCTAATAAATAGTCGATCGTGGGCGACACGTTACCTTGGTGCCCTCCTTTCTTGTTCACTGCACCTCGACATGGGCATTCCTTGCTTATTGTGTTCGTTGTATAATGGGGTTTGATGAAATGGTTAGGGGGTGTGAAAGAGTTAGAAAGAGTAGTGGGGTGAAATGGTAGTGGGGTGAAATGGTAGTGGGGTGAAATGGTAGTGGGGTGAAATGGTAGTGGGGTGATGTGAATGATCGTGATGGGAAACTGTTTTGGGGGGAACGGAAGGACTGCACCGAGTAGACTATTAAGCAAAGAACAAATGACTGCGCGTTTGCGTAGGCTACATTCTAGCATCTTTTTTTAGCTGCGGGAGAGCAGCCTACAAGTCATCATGTCTCTCCGTTCCGTCGTTCGTTCGTTCGTTCGCCCGTTCTGTTCGTCACGTAGGTGAATGAAGCTTACTACTGGCAAGGCTGAGTTACATTTATTTTGTCACTAGTGTGATTAGATTTTAATCAAATCCAATAAATTACCCCAATTTCCAACTTCCGTGACAGTGTGAGAGGGTTTTTTTTTACATTATTCCATCCCTCTGCAGAGCAAACCAGTGTTTACCTTATCCTGTCGAGGTCCAGGTCTGCAGCTCTTTGTCAATAGAGCCTACCGCTAGGGAGAGACACTTTGCTATCACCTCCTCGCTCTAGATGTTGCTGGTGACCCAGAAAGAGGGTGTTTCCACATGTTAGGTGTTGTTGGTATAGTAGCTAATATACAGTCCTAGGAATGATTTAGTTGGGTACTTGTGCTGGGCAATGTCACTGAGAGCAACTATTAGGCCAAGTGGTAGAATATTCTGAGCCATTCCAAGGTTATGACAGATTTCGTAAAGTCCTGAAATTTGAACAACAATAAATGTGGACAATCCATTCATCTTTTTGTCTCAGGTGTGGCGGAAGGATATTTAGTTCCTATGTGACCTGATGCCTCCTCTACAGCGGGGCGGTACCTTCAATAAAAACTCCCCGAGTGCCTGCATTACGGATACCAACTCTTTGAATCAAGAAAAAAATCCGGTATGCATAGGTTACAGCGCTTGGTTTTGTTACTGCAAGGCTTTGCGTTTTTTGTTATCCTCCATTTTGTGGAATTTTCTTTTGTGGAATGAATCATATGCATGTTGGAAACTGAGTATACATTTATTTAGTTTCAATATATATTTCTTATTTTCCTCTTTTTCAAATGCTGTACTTCATACCGGTTGACAGAAAAGATATCAGGAGTACGTAAAATTATCGGGTTCCATTGATTTGCTAATCGAATAGATGCATTCAGGAATGGCAATGCACTAATTTCATAATTTTGACACATGTTCCGATATTAGTATAATTGCTGTTTTGTAATCATGTTTTGCTCTGCTGTTGATGGTTTTTTGTCTCGCCTTAACTTCGTTCAAGGAGAGACATAGTGATCACTTTTTTGTGTGTGTGTGTGTGTGTGTGTGGTGCCTCCGTCCGTCCGTCTGTCTGTCTTCTGTCTCGTATTGCGGTTCGATATCTCTGAACCATGACCTCTGTCATGCTGAACTTTTTTGTGAATGTACTGTGAAAGAGTTTGGTCGATGTGCATCCGACTTTTCGTCTCCGAACGACCCTACTCATTTGCAGAATTTTGGCATATTTGATGAAAATTTTGCCCAAAACTTGTTACAGAGATCTCTTGCTCGTTATCTGCATTGGTGATGCATTTTAGCATATATATCAACTATGGAGTGCAGATGAACTGAATTAGATCCCATCATTATATGTGCGATTAAGTAGTCTAATTTGCATAATTCAGCGAGTCTGTAAAGTTAGATTTTTTCCTGAAACTGGTTGGAGATGGATTATTTATAATCCGATAAATTTTGCAGTAGTGACGAGGTCACCGGAGTCATTTATGTGACTAATTGCCATGTAATAGTACAATTTGCATATCTATGCAACTTTTGAAGTTTGTTGATTTCCATGAAACTTGGTGGAGATGGTTAACCTTCAATCCTGTTCAATTTAACAACAGTTTAAGGTCCACTGAAGGTCATTTAATGTGACTAATTTGCATAAATTATGCAATTTTTCAAAGTTTTGTTAAAAGGGACAACGATCGAAATGAGTGCAGTGAGGGTGTTCGTAGAGATTTGTCATTGTGGGATTTTTTGATTTGGTGGATCAAACAGCATCGAATGACGAGTCAAAGGTCAAGATCAGTCTTGAAAACGTGCTTATTTTAGGAGGTATAGGACGAAGAAATAAAAACTGTCAATTTTGGAAATGTGATAGAGCTCTGGGTGCTACATAGACAAACCAACTCTCGCTTCCAATCTGACACCTGGTCTTCTAGGGTCAAAGGTCGGTTGATACCTTTTGGGGGATAGAATTGGCGTGTGTGTATCTGATTCATAATTTAATGTTGGGGGCTTGGTGCATTCACATGGAAAGCAAGCATTTTCATAAAAACCGTCAGTCATCAACAGTGCTCAAGGTCAACAAACTGCCAAATAATAAAATTTTCTGCAAATAACTTCTAGTGACTGTGTGCGATATGGCTGAAATTTGGGACATGCTTCATATGATCAAGGGGTAACAGTTTTCATTAAAAAACTGTTATGTTATCAAAGGGTCATTCAATGTAAACTTATGGCCCCAAAAACTGCCAAATAATAACATTGCCTGCAACCCTCTAAAGATTGTGTGCGATATGGCTGATATTTTTTGAGGACATAGTGCTTATTTGTAACGAGAATATTTCATTTAAAAAATGTTTATGTTTTATGTTAGCAAACGTTCTATCCAGGCCAATTATCAGAATCACTATTGTGGAAGATGAAATGAGTGAAAAAGAGCCACTACCAAACTCCATACATTTTTGATTAATATTATCCACCCTTTAACTGAAGCTACTTGAGGCCTACAGGTAACCTAGCTAGTAGATTCTACAACACTGCATCTGGGGAATCCCCAGGAGGGATTGGAGGATTTTTTGTTACTTGTCCTGTCATCACATCCCCTGCCTTATACTGTGGAATCTGTAAAAAATGTCGTGCTGGCCCAGAAAATGTACAATGGGATAGTGCTAGTTTTAATTAGAACTGGAGACAGGCCTACATTACTTGGATTTTCAGCAAGGGAGTAGGGGGGGGGGGATGGGGGGGGGGATGGGGGTGGGGGGAGATGAATAGACGTATAGTTATATATAGGTGGAGCAGATTGTGCTTGGTGTACATAGAGACATAGCCTCCAACTGCTAACACGATACACAGACCACAATATGTCATTGCTGTGTTGTTGCTGTATATGGATGTGAGAGCTTGTCGTAGTTATCAGTGTGGTTATGGCAATATGCTAATAGAATATCACAATATTCCAAATGAGTGCAATTAGTTATAACAATTAAAAAAAGCTGCCAATAACTTCCCCCCCACAACCCCCCACCCCTTCCTCCCCAAAGGACAGAATGATGGGCCCAGGTACCACAGTAACTAGTAATCAGGGTTCGAAATGAAGGGATCAGAGTCCAAGGATTACTTTTCCAAGAAAGAGCCGCTGGTTTGTGGAATCTGGAATGGGACCGGGGGTGGTAAAAACTCTGGCAGGGACCAGGGGCTCTGAAAACGGTCCTCGACTTCGCACTGAGGCTGACCAATGCTTCAAATGCGAAAAATCAACCCTAGAGGCTACAGAACAGTTAGAATCTAGTCAAATCCAGTACTACATACACTGGGGTAGCAGTCTGTCAAACAAAAACATTGAAATTAATTACTTTTGTGCATTCATTAGTTAGGCCTACCAAATGTGGACCAAGTGTAGACCCAGGGGACTATTTTGCCCCCAAAATAGCCCCAGGGGTATTATACCAATTTCATTAGGACCTGGGGTTATTGATGTATTTTAGGGGGCTAAAGTCCCCTGGGCTCCCGCTATCGTGAACCTGCCAGTAATGGTGGGTTAATGAAAGGTTATGTGGAACCAACTACATTATAACTGAGAAAATAACTCTGGGGGTATGGATTACCTTACTCTCCGACAGTTTAAATAGACTGGTCAGAGGTCACTAGAGTCATTCAGTGTGTCTGTTTTGCATAGTTATTTCAAAATTTCAAAGTTTGATTTCGATTTCATGAAGCTCATGGGTATGGTCTACCTTTTAGACCCCCCAAATTTAACATCGATCGAGGCACTAGGGGTCATTCGAATCATTGTATAATTTGCTCATTCATGCAAAACATTCAAGTTTGTGGGATTTCTCATGAACATATGAGGTGTGTCCAACCATTGGTCCTGAGAAAATGCCAATGGACACGTCGGTATTGTGTCGCATTTGCATAATTTAGGAAATTGTATTAACAGTTCCCACCCACAACGTATACTCCTTGGTAGGACATGGTCAATAATCGTCCTTATGAATTGAATTGGGGCATGATTAATAAAGCTGTTCCTGTTGAATGTCATACCAAAACCTGAAAAGCAACATATGGAATGACTTATAATGTTTGCATGGTGACTATGGAAGAACCACTGACGCGCAACAGGCGAGACCACGGGGGCGATCGCTTGTGTGCCATTTGTTTGTTGTTATTAGTCTTTTCCTTGTTCGCTCGACACTGATCGTAAGAACATATAAATTCATGAGTGAATAACATAAATTCTAGAACGCATTACGCCGTCAGCGAGCAAGCAAAGGCATCTCGAGCGTTTTTTATTCCTTGACGAAGTCAGGGAATCTATGCAGTCATGACAGTGTGTGTGTGTGTGTGTGTTGTATGTTATGGTGTGTGTGTGTGGTGTGTGTGTGTGTGTGGGTGTGTGTGTTGTAGGTGACGCCCGCTTTGTAAACACGATAACTAGCCACCACCTGAATGGATGAAGCTCATACTTGGTTATGTGTGTCCCTATGATGAGTACATGAAAACCTATTGTTTTGGTGGTCAGTTCAGAGGTCATCTGAGGTCACAGAGGCAAAGTCGGAAAACCTTGTAAAACACGAAAGTCAAGAATGGTTTGGTCTTGATCAGGTGGAAATTTGGTGTAGCTTTCTTATTGGGAGCATAGGCATTCCTATGTTTTGGTAGGTCGGGGAGAATTTTGCAAAAAATAGAAAATTGTGATGAAAAGTCATATTGGCCAATTTTAGCTGTGAACACGATAACGGACCCCGCATGGATGAATGAAGCTCATACTTGGTATGTGTGTTCTCCATGATGAGTACATGAACCCTATTGTTTGTGGGTAGGTCAGAGGCATCTGAGGTCACCAGAGTCAGTCTGAAAACCTTGTAAACAAGACAAGTCCAGAATGTGGGTCTGATCAGGTGAAATTTGTGGTAGCTTCTATTTGGGAGGCATAGGAATTCCTATTGTTTTTTGGTATAAATCGGGGGACAGGCATTTTGGTCAAAAATTAGAAAATTGTGAAAAGTCAATAAATTAGCCAATTTTAGTGGTGAACACGATCATGGACCCCCTGGATGAATGAAGCTCATACTTGGTATGTGTTGTTCTCCCAATGATGAGTACATGAACCCATGTTTGGGGTCAGGTCAGAGGTCATTGAGGTCACAGAGGTACAAGTCTGAAAACCTTGTAAACACGAATAAGTCCAGAATGGTTGGTTGATCAGGTTGAAATTTGGTGTGTAGCTTTCTTAGGGGAGCGCGATGAACCCTATTAGTTTTGGTATACGTCGGGGGTTGAATTTTGGTGAAAACTAGACAAATTGTGGAAGTCGATATTTTGGCCATTTTAGCTTGTAAACACGGAAACTCGACCCGCTGGAGGGATGAGCTCCTACTTGGTCTGTGTGTTTCCCCATGATGAGTTGAGTGCATACACGCTGGTGTTTCGGGTCAGGTCAGAGGTTCATCTGAGGTCACCAGGAGGGTCAAAGTCTTAAACACTTGTAGCACCCCCCCCGATAAGTCAGAATGGTTGGTCTCTGATCAGGTTGAAAATTTTGGTGTTGTAGCCTTTTTATGGGCGAGCACAGGAACAATATGTTTTTGGAATAGGTCGGGGTGTATTTTGAGTTAAAAATAGAAAATTGTGAAAAAAGTCGATTAATTCGGCTAATTGGCTTGTTTTAAAACACGATACTCGAGCCCTGCCTGGATGGATGAAGCTCATACTTGTATGGGGTGTTCCCCACAATAGTACATGAACCCCATTGTTTGGGGGTCGGGTCAGAGGTCATTCTGAGGTCGCCATAGTCAAAGTCTGAAAATTCGAATTCAGTGGGTAGCTTCTTAGGAACCCTAGTGGTTGGTGGAATAAACGGGAAATTTGTCAGTTGTCTATGTTGCAAATAAGGAGCTGGTGCAAAATCTCCCATTGTCTGTGTCGAGCTATAGGTTGTCAAGAAGAGTCAAGGAACACTAGCATTTTGGCTTTCTGGTAAAGTTCGCTTGCCCTGTGATAGAGTTGGGCTCGATTTACTCTTTTTCAATTCTGAGGAGGGGAAGGTGGCAAACTCGGACCATACAGTGTCAGCAGGTCACGCAGGACCAGTTTATATATACATATATATATATATATATATAATATATTATATAATATATATATATAATTATATATAATATATTATATATATATATATAATTATATTGGGGGGGGGGGGGGGGAGTCGAGATAGCTCCGGTTTATACATGCCTTATAAAAGAAACAGCTGAACCTGTCGAAAGAGGTGAATATGCTCAGACTCTTTAAGGAATGGCCGCTGGGCAATGTTCAAATATGCGTGGTACCCTTGTAAAGTGTTTCACTATGAGCTCCAATGGACAAAACGATTGAGCCGGAGACTTAAAAAGGTTTTACTTAGCGAGATACATACAGAAATCCTAGAAGGTATTTTGTTAGTTCTCCACATTGGCATCAATCCTGGGGGGGGGGGGGGAGGGGAGGGGGGACGTGTCCTCCCATTTTGAGGATGCTCCATTGATTTTCATTTTTCACACAGTAATGTTTTTGGCGGCGCGGTCATGCCCCCCAACTTTTGGTCATGGCCCCCACTCTGAAGATGGATGACGCCTGTGGTTCTCCCCCCCCCCCATGGATTCAACCCTGTAACAACGTTCCTTGGAGGGCTGAAGCGAACGGTGATTGTTGGCCCTTTGAGTAAGTTGTCTAGCTCCAATACTGTATAGTCGACTTGCTATCAGTGATCTCGTGTTGTTATCCGATGACAGGACACGTCCCATTCGAATTCCGTGGAGACGCAGCACCAATCAACGACGAAATCTACCTGTAATCTGTGGACGTCACAGGATACCAGCGAGGCAAACTAAAACCGGTGAGGATGGACGTTATAGATGGTATACTACGGCCTAAGGGGGTGGCTTGTAACGGGGTCCACAGGGTCAGTGGTCGGTGCAATTCCATCCACAATAAATCCACGACAAAATGGATTGTATCAGCCAGAAACCCAAATCCTAATTTTTATGAACTTTCATTTAAGTTGGTACCTTCCAAAGCATTCGTTACCGATGATTTGTCTTGTTGCCCGTTTTGGAAATATTAGTAAGCGGCTTGCGTAAAGGCATGCTGTTGGATACCCATTTAGCAGGACAAACGTACTCCGAAACCGCAATGCAGAACACTGCGTTACGGTTTTGTACCAAAGCAAAGGCACGTATAATCCAGACGGCCAATTGCATATGACCACCGAGTGAGTATTGCCTGTAAGCATCTTCTCTCTGTGAGATCGAAATGAAATGAAGGTCGACGATCGAGCGGCATCTCATGGAATCAGAGAGGCTGTTGCATGATGGGAAGGAAGTATAATCCAGTGACCAAAAAAATTCATCGTCAAAAAAAAAAAAAAACAAAAAAAAAAACGATTAACTAGAACCTGTGCAGGCGGGTGAACCCACCGACGTGTATAACTAATCCTCACAGAAACAGCTTTGTGGACCTCGTTTAGAGGAAACAACAATCTTTGACTCCGTGGACTTGAAATGCCATAAAACATTGTTCAAGTCCAACTGTGGTCCACATTCCCCAAGTTTGTTTACAGCACGCAAAGTTAGAAAAAACGCCACGATTATACCCAATTTGAGCTTGCGATACTATGTGGGTTCGGACTAACAACCGTCACATCCACAGGAGTGTTGTTTAAATCCAACGAAGTTGGAAAATAGCGAAAAAACACAAATTTGACCTTCTGTGCCAATAATCAACATCAGTAATTTGGGACAACCCTTGTTGCCCCACCCACCAAGTTTTGTGATCAGACGAACTCAGTCTTTCGCTAAAAAATACAATGACCTAAGGTGACCTTGAAACCACAGTCATGTTTTTCGGGATACTTTTGTCCCACCCACCAAGTTTCGTGTAAATCGGTTAAACTTAGTATTTTCGTGTGATATTTGCAAAATAGAGGGCAGCAGACATGTAGTGACATCCGGCGGCGGAGCCTGAAACGGCGGAGGCGGCTATATATATTACACACTCAAAAACCATAAATCCCGGACACTTCCAGTGTCGCGGAGATATAATAATGATCAGTGGATATTTGAATATATACTACCACTACTATGATATAATAAATAATAATATTGAGGATCTCATCGGAAATGTGAATATCAGTCGTTTCTACCTGCTACAATTTTTCTAGTTGTAAATAGACACAATGTATCAAAATATTATTAAAATATGAAGAAAATCCATCATAGCAAAATGCTGGAAATGATACATTTTGATACTTAGTACCTTGTCCTAAATTTTTCCCAGATTTGGTTAAAAATCAATCCCCCCCCCCCTAAAAATCCATATTTTTGGTATTTTTTGGCTTGATTGTGTGGAAAAAGTTGCAATTTGTAACTTTTCACATTGCGACAAAGTTTGGAATCATTCAGCTATTAATCAGCAAAAATCACAATTTTGATAGTTGGCCGCTAATTTTGAGAGAAATATGTGTTCGGTCCTATTCAGGCGTATGTGAAAATTTTCTTGTTCGGCACTCCAAAGTGGATTTTTGCGAAAAAAAACATCGAAAATCTGACGGACAAGCAGACGCGCATACGCACACACACACACACACAAGCGCGCGCACACCACACACGCACGCACATACACAAACGGACACTTCCGCGAGTGCACCTCGATGGCGGAATCACCCGGCACCAGTGGGTACCCCACCAACGGGTACCCCTCAGTAGATAGTTCTTAACCACCACTATGGTTACCATAGCAACTGTTGTTATGGGGGGGGGGACAACCAGAAACAGTAAATATAGGTGCAAAAAAATATAATAGTAAAAAAAAGAAAAAACTAAAAATTAAAAAAACCTAAAAAATAATAATAATAATAATAATAAATCTGCAGACAGTCCTGTTTCGCTCTTTATAGCTCAGCAGTGCAGCTCAGAGTGTGAATCGCGACTGAAACATATACAACTGCAAAGTTGTATTAATAAAATAATAAAATTTCCGATTTTACTGTTTTGATTTGTGTACATGGAGGTTCGGGTCGTCGAACATATATATATATAGGATACAGGATGAAGAATAAATAGCCTACAAATATCGGGCATCGCAGTTAGTAACGAACTTAACCTGGCGAGTGAAAATACGACACTCCCATTCTTGTGAATTCTTACCCAAGGATAAGGGTATCCTATAATGTGTTCGGATTCGGGGGAAGGAAAAACACTGAGCAAACAGGTTTTTGACTTCCTTGGAAAGTCAAAGGAATTTATGCAGTTATGACAGTGTGTGTGTGTGTTGGCGCCCCAACTTGTTAACAGGATAACTCGACTCAACATGGAATGGATGAAGTTCATTACTTGGTATGTGGGTGCCACATAATGAGTTAAATGATCCCTATGTTTTGGGGTCAGGTCAAAGGTCAGCTGAGGTCAAGAGAGGTCCAAGTCTGAAAATCATGTTACACGAAAAGTGCAGAATGCCTGATCCGGTTAAGGTTTGAAAATAGCACAGCTCTTCTCTTAGGCAAATTTTAGCTCGTGAACACGATAATCGACTCCACCTGGAATGGGGGAGATTGAAGCCTCCTACTTGGGATATGGGTTCCCCATAATGAGTACATGATTCCCTATTGTTTTGGTGGTCAGGTCAAAGTCCATCTGAGGTAAGAGAGGTCGAAGTCTGAAAATCTTGTTGGCCACGAAAAGTTCAGATTGCCTGATCCGATCAGGTTGAAGTTCGGATACAGATCTTTTTATGGGAAGTACAGGAAACCCTATTGTTTTTGGTGTGACCGGGGTCAGATTGGGGAAAATTTGCGAACACCCAACAAAAACCACTTTTGGAACCAACTGATAATTTGGCCAAGTAGATTGGTAAACGGATTAGCTCGAGACCCACTTGGATGGATGAAGCTCATACTTGGTATGCGGTTTCTAGTGAGTACATGATCCCTTTTGGGTCGGTCAAGGTATATGAGGTTCAATAGAGTTAAAGTCTAATTATCTGTAACTTGTAAGGACAGAAATGCCTGGTCGCTCAGGTTGAATTTGGTATTCTCAAAGACCTCACACCTGGGGGGTGAGTTCGCCAAATGAGTACGACATTAGATCCCTATCGTACAATTTTGTACGCATGTAAAGTGGACACTCGCGTAGATTGATCAAGCCAGCCTCAGTGAAGGAATCATGAGACTTTTGCTTTTTTTTTGGTTATTCTTTACTCGCAAGTCGGCCGCCAGTTGAAACCAGGATGGGAAACATCCCTTACGGAAGAAAGGATTTCCAACTATTCTATGATTCCATGAAAAGGAGGTATATAACGCATAAAATATTTACCCAGTATATTATTAGGATCTATTGAATTCGACAGTGGGCCCTGTGATTTGGCTTACAGTGCCGGGCCAATAGAGTTATGAGCGACGTCATGGGCCTATTATACAACACGTTGGGTTCTTAGTTGCAAACGAAATCTTTGCAGATTGGAGCAGTTGACACTCGTCATCTACTATTTCAGGATATGAATCTTAGATACTGGAGGGACAACGCAACCAGGCACCTCCTGTATGCTACAGACTTCAGTGATAACAAGGTAGGCATTCTCCAGACACTGGGTCCCAGGTGGAAGTTCATTTCGATAAACTTTTCTTTTAAAGAAAATATTTGCGTTGATTTGTGTGCAGATCTTTTTAGAGCCATCTTAACCCAGAACAGTTTATTTGTGCACACCACACACACACACACATATACACACACACACGCCACGACACAAAACACACAAAATTATGATTTTTTTTTTTTTTTTGCTGTTGCCTAAAAAAAATATATTTATTCAGAGGTCATTAAGTGGGGGGAGAAGGGGGGAAAAACACGCAGCCTCTGTGGCACATGGATGGATACTCTTACGAAAAAGCCAGTATGATGTGCTTACTCGAGCTAGTGGCACGAGGAAAAAGATGACTTCCAATAAATGTTGTAGGCTTGTCTTCCTGTGCCGGCTCGTGCCACTGTACCCACTTAGGGGATCAATTACGAGAGTGCCCGGTCTTAAATAAATTATATAAGAAAACAAACATATACATCAAACATAAGGCCTTCTTTGCTTTCACATCACAACAATTGCATCACTGATTAAGTCCCGTTTGCTTGGCATGCCGTGTTTCTATTTCTGTAATGCCCGGAAATCCGGCCAGTCCCATTGCCACGAGATGTGTGCATCATATTTTTTACATTTTCTTCGTATTTCTCTATATTTCTTAAAGGGAGTACGCCATGGTATCGAAATTCCCGCCGTTGAAAAAGAACGAAATGAATTGCGCAAGCGCAATGTAGAAGACGTCAGGACTACCCACTTTCAGTTCGGAAATGATTCACACAAGTGAGTAACTCACCGTCTGTAAAGCCACGTTCATTTCTCTTCCATATAGATTACGACTCTAAAACTAGGACCATCGCCTATGGCGGGTAAACCGCCAACGTGTATATCCCCACTTCGAACATCAGAGGGTGACATTATTCGCCTTGTTTTCTATCAGAAGGGGATTAGACCTAGAGAAGTGGGAGGTTGGTTCCAATGCACACACCATTCTCTGAAATATGCAATTGTCAAATCTGTAAAAAAAAAAAAAATCATTTTCGCAGAAATTCAAAATGGCCGCCGGGTGGGGTCGTATTTGGCGAAAACAAAACTTGGTCTCAAAATGACCGTCATGCTTCGAAACGCGCAAATAAGCCAAAATGGCCGCCATCAGAGCGGTCGATCGACGCCCACTGTTTCAGCCATTCAAAACTTCCATTATGCGATCATGTTTGCAAAGTTTAGAAAAAAAAACAATGTTAAATCTGCGGGAAAATGAATTTCGCAGAAATTCAAAATGGCCGCAAGGGAGTGGGATGGGGCGAAACAAAAGTTGGCCTTTAAACGATCGCCACGCTTCGAAACGTGCAAATTAGCGAAAAAACTCAGTTTCGTTGAAAATCCAAAATGGCCGCCGTCAGAGAGTCGGGCGACGCCCACTTTTGACCCATTCAAAGGATTTCTATCAGCCGATACTTCATGTGCGGCGGCGGCGGGACGACGCTGCCAAAACCATAATATCCCTGAAGTGGGGATATAATGATGCACCCTGCTCCGTTTCGAGTGCTTGTGGTGCCTCGAGGGCCTTGGCCCTATACGATATTTCTTGTTTTTATTTTTTCACATGCCAGCAGTATGTTGAATGTATCAGTCCATGTACTCCTCACGATTTTTTATTACGGCCTATTAATTACCTGCTGTGGGTTATAGTTAGATATTCCCGCATTTTGTGAGATGTGAATCCGGTGATGACTTGAAACTTCACAATATTCATTATGTATGTGAATTAACAGTCAGTCCTTGCCATTTTTGTGTTAAGGTTTGTAAATGTTCTCATAGACTTGTCCAATATATTAGCAAGGACTTTTAAAGAATGGCAATTCTAGCACTTCTACTCCTAGTAAATAATAATAATAATAATAATAATAATAATACTAATAATAATAATAATACTAATAATAATAATAATAATAAGAGAAAAGATAGAGAAATACCAGGATCTGCGACTCGTGTTACAGAGGCTGTGGAATGTCAAAGCCAGGGTTGTGCCCGTCGTGATAGGGGCATTCGGCACAGTCACCTCCAACATAGACTCACATCTGGAAGAGATCCCAGGCACCCACCATGCAACATCCCTAAAGAAGACGGCCATACTTGGCACTGCCCACATATAAGACCGTGTACTCAACCTCCCAGAATCCAGGTAGGTTTCCGAGGTCAGAGAAACAAGGAGAGGTCACAAGCCAACTGAGAGAGTTGTGAGGAGAGAAAAAAAGATAATAATGATGATGATAATAATAATAATAATAATAATAATAATAATAATAATAATAATAATAATAATCATAATAATAATAATAATAATAATAATAATAATAGAATAATAATAATAATAATAATAATAATAGAATAATAATAATGATACTGTCTGATATTTATATAGCGCAATATCACGAAGAGGACCAATGCGGTTCACAAAAAGAAGAAATCGAAGTCCGAAAGAACAATAGAAACACCAAACAAGAGTGAAAAAAAAAAACGAAGGAAGCACAAAGATACAAGTGTGATAAAAAGCCTCACCTAACCTCCCCCTAACGAAAAAAAAAAAATGAAAAAAACATCACACTAGGCGCTGACCTTACAGAAATAGGAAGGCCATTGAATAAACGAGCAGAGCAGCATGAGAAAAAGATATTTCACCATAGCTGGCGTGATTAACAGGATGTACACGTAGTAGAGTGAGTAGGGAAAACGGAGAGAAAACGGCCAGGGGACAACTGGTCCCAATTTGTCGCTGATATCTCACAGATTGACGATGTCGGAATATGCTTTATAAGCAAAGAGCAACAATTTGAATTCGATTCTCTCTTAATAGGAGCCAGTGCAAGTCTGAAGGGTCGGGGTGAGATGGTCGAATTTCCTTGCACGAGTGATAACGCGCGCCGCAAAATTTTGTACAGTTTGCAGCGTTTAATTGACGATCGGGAACACCGAACAGAAGTCTATTACAATAATCCAACCGAGATGAGATGGACAAGAATGCCGTAGAGATGGGACAAAGAGACAAGAGATTCCGTAGCAACTTCGCCCACCCTATAAAGGGAAAAAAAATAAAAAAAAAAGGCCCCGTATAAAAGGCTCCGTTTTGCGTTACTCTTGCTGCTAGGTACATACGAAGCCACAATTTCAATTGAGGATATCTCGTTTCAGTTTCCGCAGTGAAACTGGTCTTCGTTACAACGCGAAGAAACCTCTCCCTGCAGTCGGATCTCAAGGGGTGTGTGATTGAAGATATGTCCGCATCAGAGTTAACAAAGAAAATGCTTGAGCAGGAGAAAAGAAGAAAGAAAGATTCAGCCGATTATTCATGAGAGGGAGAGAGGACTCTAAGTGACAGGTAAAACACATGGCCAATCTATGTATCCGTCTGGACCTCCATCTCTGCGTATCTATTCCGACTGACCATAACCATGCACACATTCATTTTTTTGTGCGGTCGATGGAGTTCATGTGGCTTCCATATTGTGAGGAACAAATAGTACGGTAGTTGTATGCAGAGTCACTTCATGAGCCTTACGGAAGTTCGGTTCGGTATCCCATGTGTTGTAATAGGGGAGCTTCGGGGGTGGGGCTGTTTGATGAAGTTATCAATATGCACTCTACAACAATTCCGTAACACACTAGGCCCATATGGTCCCTGGGAGAGGGAGGCGGGAGGGGGGGGGGGCTGACTCGGTCGATTGGAGCTTGGGGAGGGCTACAGAGCAATTGATTGCGAGTCCAGAACCCTTCCCATGCACGAGGGGCTTTCCCACGGCGTTATTGGACATGGCATGTCTCCCGGAGGGTCTCACGCTATCCGTGTTTAGAAGAGGACCTTATGAGGTGATTTGTGAACGTAGTGGCGCCGTATGTGGCAGCCCTTATTAGTAAGATATCTCTTATACCTACAACGATGATTTACATTGAATAGGATTTTTGATCGGTTGTATATCTGAGCCCTAAATCGAATAATGATCAGTTATATTGAACAGACAGGAATTGCATTCTCACAATCCTTACGGATGGGGCTTTAGTATGACCTCGTGAGGAAATGCTGACACCTATATTAGGTTGCAGAATCCAGTATCATTTTCCTAATCTTTAATTCACCCGTTAATAGTTATGTGCCCGTTCAATGACAACAACAATGACATATACAATACGGTCCTGATTATTATATAGTCAACTGAGACATGAATTCCCTTGTTTGTTGGTTATAATCACTGCCGCTCCTATTAAGTTATATGCTAATTGGTGTGGGTGAACTAAGTCTGTAAACAAATGTTGGCTTGTAAAAAACACGGCATGGTAGGTTCATAATGCCTCGTTGTTTATAAGAAAGTTCAAACAACACCTATGTCAGCTAAGCTATAAACTTTTGGGGTGTTGAAAAAAAGAGATATTATCGGTATTGGTTTATCATGATAGGCCCAGAACAAGTGGTCTCGTTGTTCTTGTCAATTTCTGAATAATACTGCCAGCAAAATGCACCAATTCCAAGCTCTGTCCCGGACCCTACAAGGCGGGCCTCTTGACCCCAGGCGATCGCCGATGCTTTCGTTATCGGATCGGGTCGTCGTCTTCTAATCTTTGTCTCCCCCCCGGACATTTGCTGCACCTTCTGGATTACCCCTCCCCCTAAGTTGCCGAGGCTGACGCCGTCACTGATCGTTACGCCACTCCATGCGTTTGTTGTGCGTAGCTCGAATATAAGCACAGCTGCAACGGGGTTGGGGGGGGTTTGAAATTTGAGCGCCTGGTTAGGATAAGATGGCTAACAAATGTTCGTGAAAAATCCAAGCTACAAACCTACAATCCCATGTAAGGAATTCCACCACTGCACATGCACTTTTCTCTTCTGTACAGTTGCGAAGCCCGACACGACGACATTTCGAAGAGATTATAACGCAACGACTGATAAATGACTACAAGTCTGCGGCATTCATAGAGCCTACTCGAACTCAGAAAGGAGGTTCCTCGTCTGGATTCGTTACTAAGGTAAATGCCTGATGTTGTCGGAGGATCTGCAGATGTGGCTTATTTAGACGACAGATGTAGGAGGCATAAGTAACTGAACGTACGAACCCAAGTAAGAGCAGACCAGAGGTCACTTTGTACGTGCAACAAATATATTGAGGAATTCCTATCTATGTGATTTCCTACTTTCCGTTTCTGTTGTCAAGTGCGCTAATGCAGGGTTTACGGGCGGCCTTGCCCTCCCGAATATACAACACCTATGCACTGGTGTGCCGTTTAAAATTATGTAATCATTCATTACAGTTGTGCTTCAATATGTTGGTCAATATATGCATGCAGTACTGAGCACCGAACTACCAGAAATATATATCTTTATTCTCTTTTCTCCTCTTCCTAGAGACAGTCGTTGAGCAGAACCTTGCGTTACCCGGCCGACCACCGTCAGAATTTAAGTCAGAACATCTAGTTACAACAGTTTCCGCTTTGAAACACCTCTTCGCCAAATACGACGTGGAAAGGTATAGGTATTATTGTGGATATAAGGTGGTCGTGGTGATTATCTCCTCCTTATGTAGTGGCGTAACGATCAGTGACGGCGCCAAGCCTGGGGTAACTTGATGGGGAGGGGGTAATCAGGGCGGCACAATTTTCCGTTGGGGGAACAGAGTTTACAGATTGACGCATATGATCCATACCGTAGCTCGGCGCGATCGCCTTGGGTCAAGGTGCCCGCCTTGTGGTTCGAGGCAAGAGAGATTGAAATTGGTGCATTTTGTTGGCAGTAGTAGTATCTCAGAAAATTGACAATGAACGAGACCTCACCTGGTAACATTGATTATTCTCAATGTGTTCCCAATTTTGCTCCAAACCAATTGTAGGATTTTAATTTTCCTCCCTCTTGTCACGCTCTGTCTTTTATAAGTTATTATATTTTAGTGACACCTCTGTCCTCTATATAACTAATTATTCCGAACTGAAGTGTCAACAATATCGTTCACTACACATCATTACACACGCACCCTAAGTGTCCTCCTACAAAAGGCTAGGACTGTCCTGGAGCAAAAAAAAAATAAATAAAAGGATGTCTTTTGTCTCTCCCCCAAAATCTTAAGAAATTCCATCTACTTCTCATACATGATTTAGGTTGCGAAACCTGTCCACTCTCCCCTCCCCTCGCGATCGCTTCCCGACGCTTGGAACAATAATGGGCCTACTCTTTTGACAGAGGAGCATGTAGCGTTTGAGCATGTCGACGTGAAAACGCGCTATTAAGAACGAGATATGATTACTATATATCAGGAATAGTTACCACATCTACCTGTAATCACCTTCTGTATATCATAATGTTCGTTTAATCTATTATGTCGTGCTGAGGGGCAAGAGCCTTAAACTTTGTTAAAAACACTCAAATTTGAATTAATTACAATTCTTGGTACCAGTGTACAGCCATATCCATTAACTACTCCTTTACTTTTTGAATTCGAACATGTTATTATTATTTTACATTTCCGTGATAGCTTGGTTTTCGCGTGGTAAGCCAACCTGCAGCGGTCTGCGATTCCTCCTTGCGTCCAATACGCACCCTGGAGATAGAGGATATTCTCAAACACACCGTACGAAGGAGTGATGGCGGAATTAAATTAGCAGAGCTTCATTGATCAATTTCATAGGTGAGAAAATTAAAATTGCAACAGTGCTGTCCGAATCTGTAATGACTGGAAAATGACCACTAGATGCCTTCAGTTGCCCCAAATTCATGAAATCCCCACATGAACTATTAGTCGTGGTTGGAACACTGAACACATGCCACGAAACGTAATTATAAGAGAACCCCTCACTTGGGATTATGGGTTTGGGTCTGAAATCCCAAATGAGAAACCGTAAGATCATGGTATTCAAATCTGAAGAACGATACTTTGCAGTTTTTGATTCCTTGTCCGTGCAGAACAACTTTACTTGTTAACACGATAACTCTCCCCACCTGGCTGAGGAAGCTCATACTTGGTTTGTGGTTCTTCATAGTCAGTACCTAATCCCCTATTGTCTATGGGGTCCGATCTAGTCAGATAGATCAAAAGTCAAAAACAGAAAGTCCATAATGCCCTGACCCGACCAGGTTACTTCAGGCTTCTAGGGTAAGAACCCTTTGTCTTTGGTGAACCGGACCGGCCAGTATGGGAGGGGAGGGTGGGGGCTTCGAGAAATTGATATTCGGCCAATTGTCAGCTTGTTAACAAAACGAATGAAGTTACCTTACCTGTTATGTGGAGTGTCCCATAATGAGTACTCTACATGAAGTTTGACAATGCTTA
The DNA here is from genome assembly GCA_026419785.1 of Sclerodactyla briareus. NCBI lineage: Eukaryota > Metazoa > Echinodermata > Holothuroidea > Dendrochirotida > Sclerodactylidae > Sclerodactyla > Sclerodactyla briareus. Next base: position 225,303 of record JAODTK010000267.1, on the reverse strand, counting down.
CTTGATCAAGGCAGGATCCGTTAAGGATTACAAGCTTTTTGGCTTTTTGATTCCTTGACGAAGTCAGAGGAACTGTTGTCAGTCCCGTCGTGTTGTGTGTGTGTTGTGACGCCCAGCGTGTAACACGATAACTTGATCATGTCTGAGTAGCTCGGCTCTTTGGTAGTTGTGTTCCCATGATGAGTCCTGGACCCTATTGTGTTGGTGTCAGGTCAGGGTAACCAGAGGTCAAGTCTGTAAAACTTAGACATCTTAGTTTTGTAGCTTCTTATCAGAGAGTATAGGAATAGGAACCCCTATTGGTTGGATTGGAAATGGGAAATTGTCAGACATTATGTTTCTCATAATGAGCCTGGTACTAATCTGACAAGAAATCTCCAGAAAGTTACATTGGTCATTTTACTACTGACCATCTTGGCAATTCAAGTTATTCTGTTTGGCATGATTGACATTTCATTTCCCATAATCATGCATCGCGTCCCTCGATGAATGACCTTTAACCTCAAAACACTAACAATGACCAAGTAGCATGATAATATCCTATAGGGATAAATCATTTTTTTCTCATTGTGTCTCTTGACGTTTTGGCTGACGATCCCGAACACTCCATAGGTACTCATGTCCCATGGATAATAAATACTGTGCCACCGTTTAGGCAACATCTTTCAAATAACGAACTTTTGGAAGCTCAAAATTTTCAAAACAGACCGTGAGATACCGACAAACAACCCCCTCAAACGATTCTTCTCTGAAAGCGGACTGGCTGGCTTCACTGCATTTGTACATGACTGCATTCTGTATACTGCGTTAGTGATTGACCTACTGAAGGCAAACACTGCAATGAGTGTTCAGTAGAATTATCCATATGCCTACTTTTCTAATTTGCCCATAGTTCATGTTAGCCATACTTCATCCCCCCTTTTAAGAGCTGCACTCTACCAAACAAGGCGCATACTCAATGGATAATTGATCAAATATCATACGAGAACCCCTTTGCTTCCTTCGGGCCGGACATCCATACCACCTTCGGACCGGGACCAGACTCGGGAAGGAATAACCAAACTACAGCTCATTTCAAGGTAATTCACACTAATCGGCCGATCATTCTATGAAACATAGTATGCGGGGCTGATAATGTCATACAATCCTTACGACTATATATATTGGACGTGTAGAGCTTACAACCTTGTCATACCGAACGACAGGTGATTCTGAAGTGTTCGCGTCAATATAATTATAAAATAAATAATCTTCACAAGCGCAAAATCCAGCCAAAACTGCTCAAAGCGCTTTACGGGCCGTAAAGAATAAACGGAAAACCCACATATATACAGACAGTCAGAATGGCGTGAAAACAAACTTATGAGTCCTAAGTCCGCGTTTGAATGCGTTCAGAGAGTTCATAGATCCTCAGGTCCTCCTGTTATGGGGCGTTCCACAGACAGGCCGGATACTGTGGAAGTTTCGGTCGCCGAAAGTCTTCATTCTCGGACAGGGAGCTGAGAACCTTAGGTTGTTGTTGCGACCGGATAGACCTCGTACTGGTGTGATGAGACCAAGGCAACTCGTAGGTAGGGGCCGGTGTGCCCATATTTAGCCCGAAACACAAGAATAAAGGAGTTTGTATTAAATCCGAGCGTTATTGAAGGTTAGCACTTTGAAGGTTACCTGTATAAAATGTCAATATTAGTTATAACACGGTCGACGTATCACCACAAACACTAGATAATGCACTGAAGACATGTAAATATCTGTTCTGATAGGTATTAAGGTGTTCATCAGTCCACAAACATAAAGTTAATGTTACTTTGATTCCCACATAAGGTACATGCCTCATCAGCAGCATGATATCGACGATTGGGCTTTGCAGGCACTGTTTAATAATTCCAATGCCAAGCTGTTCACAAATAGGAGAATGTGTTCAGGAGCTGTTTAGGAGCTATTTTACACCTAGTTGAAGTGTCTTCTCCTACCCCATAACACAGAAATCTGCAATAGCCTATTTTCTCCACCACATAATCATGAACTATCCTCCGTCCTATTAAACTTCTCTTCTACAATGAACTAGTTTCCGTTAGAATAAAGTTCTTGTTTTGATGAATACTTTCATTTCGAAATGAATGCCGAAATCTGTCGACTGTATACAAACAATGACTACCAGCAGTCCAAGAGCGAACAGGGAATTTCAACAAGAGAGAAGGCGCCTCCATCGTCTGATTAAGTACTGAAGACAGAGTATTGTTTCATTTATTCACGGACAAATACATAACTCTGATGCCTATATAACACGCGTTTTCTACGTCGATGACATGCGTCAAAGCGCAAGATACAGGGCTTCCACACACGGCCGTTCGTATTCAGGGATCGCCTCACAAGGTTCGCACCCACTTTCACACGAAGGTAGCGTAGAACACTCCGGAGACTTGTCTTGTCCAACAACATTGCAGAGAAATACTCATGCTTCCAATGGGTTTTCGAACTCTCAATCCATTGGTTTGCAGTCCGGAACTCTGCCGACTGGACCAATCCGCCTCAAATGTACGTTCATATGTATACATAGGAACCTCTCCAGGAACATTTCTCTTCGTCACATGTTATTTTGTTTTCATATGAGGAGATACGACAGCCTGGGTCTGTAGGGACATTTGTTGGTTTTAAGTACCTAACCTGAATTAATGTGATACAAAGCGTGTCATTTCAAACATAAAATTTTTTATGGTCGCAATTGGCCCGACGCAGCCACACTGCCATAAGAACATAATTTTCGGTATCGGACGTAAACTGCAACAAGTTTGCTGGGTGATCGATTCAATTGTTTATAAACACATTTACATGAGCAACTTTGGATCGTACATTCACCACAGTAGTAAAACCTCATTAAAATCATATGTTGGTACATCAATGGGGTTCGTCGACTCGTGCATGATCAAACGTCATATGCACTCACAATAGAGAAAATGTTTTTGTCTTTGCCCCAAACCAACCTAACACGGAGTTTTCCGGTTCTCCCATGTGATTAACAGGTGATGCACCGACTCCCCTCTTCTGGCCCCAGTGAAAGCACCAAACAGTCCGACTTCATCAACTTCAAGGAAGTAACTCCTGGTTTATATCTTCGACGTGATTTATTCCACGAAAAAATTAGGGTCGTATAGGCTATATATTATATATATATATATATATATATATATATATATATATATATATCCAACGAGTTGTCGTCAAAACGTTCAAGCTGGTGTCCGTCGGTATCTTCGTATCGTAATTATTGCCTACGCGAATTGATATCCCAAAAGATAGCATACATTCATTGACAGCAGGCCCTGCAAAACAATTAGATAGTGCTTTCTCGACTAGTCTGGGCAATCTATACATTCTCATGAGGGAACTAGCTAATGCGTGGAAGATTGACAGATAGTCCCATGGGAATCTGAAGGCATCATAGCAGAGGGCGTCTAAATGCATCACGAGTCATGACTGAGGTTCTATCGTCTACTCCCAGTAATTGAACATATAAATCAGGTTAACCATCTCCAAGATTAATAGGGCTGAATGGTGACATATGTCCGTCAAGGTGGTGGGGCGGGTCGTTTTTAAGGATAGAAATCAGAAGTGCGGATGTTGGATACGACTCAATACCACGAATAGCGAGGTCAGCTCAGGTCACGCGAGTATAAACGTGAGAAGTATCCAATTCAGCTGCAATTGCTTTGCAGATATGGAGACAAGTAGCCGTAGCGGCAAATCTCGGTCCAATAAAGGAACGCGCAATAAAGCCACATCACGCGTTGATACTATGGAATATCTTAATGATGATAAAACTTAATAAAACAACATTATATAGCGCCTTGCAAGAAACAGAGAACCACTCAAACAACAAAATCTTTGAACTATACGTCTATAAGGCCTTAATAGTATGCTGTAATTTGTAGGGTCTTGAGTGACACGAACAACAATCTTGGGAGCCGCGACACTGAATGCGGTCACCAGTAGATCGCCTCTTGGCATTCTATGTTGAACAGGAAGCCAGTGAAGTTCTCTCAGGATGGGGGCGCTCGGAAGGGTTAGTTTGAAGACGTGCGCCTGGTTCTGAAGAGCTTCTGAAGAGCATGAACTGAGGAGACAGGAGGCCGTAGAGATTAAAGTAATGTTACGTCCTCTTTCATGGGTTGCCAGATATTTATGAACCGTCTACATTCTTATACAGTTTGAGAATCAACCTCCCTCGCAAAAAACCCGCCAATTGACACAAAGAGACACAAGAAGGGGGGGGGGGCAGCAGCGTCCGTCAATTGAACAAGAAGTTTCTTTATGTGTTTTCACTTAGGCCTATGTATTCCCTCGGTAATAATTGACACCACTTGGTTATTTGTTTCTATATACAGATCATGGCACAGATCAGGCTAGCACCAAAAACAAACGAAGACACGCCTAGATAACGTAGTGTTAGCAGGGGATAAAGAGAGTGAAGCCAGCGACAGACAGAAATCACGTAAGTGATCAAGTAATTAAACCGCCTAATAAAAGGGTTCACTGTTATATCACTAACATTCTTCGGATCCTGGGTTGCTGTTATCTTGTATGCCTAATTTATGAACTTTTTTTAATCGGCGTTACAAGTCAGCATTATGAATGAACGCGGCAACATCGAGTGATAAATTAGTGACAGTCATCCAACGATGTTTTTTTCGTTCAGGTTCTGGTTTTTTTTTTCTTCCAGTTCGTAACATGGCAGTATGGGCATAGATCTACTCGGTATTGGAAAGCGCTCTTTCCCCATGGAGGTTTATATTAGGCTAGAGATGCGATCACAGACAATGCGCATTATGTCTCGAATGTGCCTCATTCGAGCTACCCGAACGACAATCAATGCATTTGCAGGGGTAACAACGTATAGGTCAACATACCGTTTCTGTTACTCTAACTGGAAATTTCTAGGTAGAGCAACAGAATGTGAAAAGTGCCAGTATATGTGCATGTAATATCAACGCGAGGAGTGCAATCGCCTTCCAGCACATGTGTTAAGGACATTTCTTCTAGGGAAGGCTGATGCCAAAAAGTGGTTGTAACGCCCGACACGCGACTAGCAAAGTTACAAAAACATGACATACTTCATATTCTACATAACAGCGTGAATCCAGTATGGGAGCTTCACAGTTGGATTGCCGGGACTAGGTCCTACTTGTAATCGTGTTTTCATTCCAGTATCCCATTCCAGTTTCACCAATCATGAACCCAGTATGCAAACTCAGCCAGCGGGCCTCTGCACGATATCGAAGTACAACTACTTACACAGTAACGATATCCTGCCCTATCTCCTGCGAACAACAGACAATACTGAAACAGCGGAGGCATTCTCCCGGACTGTGGCCCGCAGTAGCGAGTCCAGTGAAGAACTGAGGGCCTTCATCAATGATAACAAGGATCGCTCCAAGGACGGAAAAAAAGCCCACTTCACCCTTGGTAATGACGACCCCGCCAACACTTCAGAAGCGATGGAGCAGTTCGCAACGCATGCGCAGAAACTGATGCCGGCTGCAGGGTGGAAGAACCAAGATGACCCAGGTTTCCCGCACCAACAAGTCAGGTAACTGGATGTCTGTGGTGGAGGAGTGTGAGTGGGTGGGGTCGAGTCTAGAACCAAATCAGCACCAGCTTCACTTTTCCTGTTGCAATGAAAATGATCGGGGTGATGAATGCACTCAAATAATAAAAAAGACAAATAAGCCTATCCAGTGCAATTTCGAAGGATAGTATCACAAGTGTTTTATGTCTGACCTGGGCATATGCCATTTCTATTTCGGGCTATGTGGCTGATTACCCGAACGAAGGCTGAAGTCTTTCGGTGATGCCTTCAACTGTTTAAGGCTAATATTACCCTGTGATATCCAGGGATGATGGCCAGGAGTATATTCTTTGGTCTTGTTCTTTCCACAGTAAAAATACTCAAGATTATTACGTGACCCGATGGCGCCAAGTACCTTCCAGGCGCCAGATGACCAAGAAATTTCTTACTACAATTGGTAAGCCTTCTCTTCATAGCGACACCCTTGCGGTCTTTCATATTCGGAAGGTATAATGCTTTCTTATGGGGAGAAATTGAGGATGATCCAGTAATTTGAGTGCTCGGATGCTGAGCATGACCAAAAGATTTATTTCACGATAAACAAAAATTGAAGTGGCTGAGGGAACCTTTAATCAGGCGCGTACCGAGAGATTTGTCTTGGGGAGGGGGGGTGGGGGGGGGGGGGGGGGGGGGGGGGAAGGGGGATCAATATTTGCTAAATAACAGCTGCAAAACCTCTACTGAACTGCAAAAAAAAAATCAGTTTTTGTCTAAAAAACGATGTCACTTGGGTCATGGGGGGGGGGGGTCTGATTGCTGCAGGCACAGATGGAAGTCCAAGAAGAAAGAAGTATTCTGCATTGCTGAGGCTCTGGCGACTAAGCAAAGTATCGGTAGATTCATCTGGGATATCATCTTGAATGGTAATGAAGGTTGTACCACCTATCCAGCTGCTTCAAAATTTTTTGGTTGTTTCATCCATTACAGTGCTCCCAACCCAATGGATCCCTGCACGTGAACTTGAGAGCTCATTTCATGACAATGGATTCCGAAAAGACAGGGAGGCTGGACAAGATACAGTGGAGGAGGTATGTCTGGAGTTCGAATACCAGTCAATGATATCGGTCAACGGTCTGCTTCAAAGGTGAGTTATTGTACTCCCTAAATGCCTACGCCTACCTCCCTTCGATTGCGTCATTACATATAAGCCCCCACAGCAACACGTGTGTGTTATACAGCACCACGTGTGTGTTATACAGCACATTGTTCAAAGAGTTAAAATTTCATACACATCATCCTTTCAGTCGCTATTTATGCTTTTAGGTTAATGCATTAGTGCAGCTTCCTGCAGGGTATGTTGCGCGAAACGTTTTATACCTGCGACACACTGATCACAAAATTGACACTTTCCAAAGAAGTTTACTCTGCAATGTTCTCAACATCAGAGGACCAATAACAATGAATACAAAACGATGAACTCCATGATGTGACCAACCAATCCCTGCGCATCCGTTGTAGCACATAGACGCTTGAGACTTTTCGGTCACATCGCGAGACTCCAAGAAGAAGCTCCAGCGAAGATCGCTCTGAGAGAAGCATTGAGACATACCACTAAGCCAGTTGGGAGACCCGTGACTACCTTGCTCGGAAAAATCAAATCGCAATTCAGGGACATCAACATTGAGGTTGATCACTGAGCATGTCGGATAGACGAGACTCAACCTACTACTACTAGTTGACCAATTCTAGGTAGGGTAACACGGGTGCAAAAGGTACCAGTGTGTGTATGAACGCAAGAAGTGCAACCGCCTTCCAGTGCAGGCATCGAGCCCCGGACATGCTGTACTGGAGCGCCTATGCAAGTGTGAAGTCGATTAGGGGCAACCTTATGCCTAAGCATATCGGTTTCTACAGCAACGCGTGAGATGCGGCGCAACCTAGGTAAGAGCGCGGACTTAGTTCATACGCGCGGGTGGCATGCAGGCCTGAGCTGGACAAATTACATTGCCGCCATCATAACATCATAACCGGAGTTCATCGCGACTGCGTGAGAGAGCGTTGTTCAACGGCTATATCATGTACATATCCCTATGCTTGGCTCGACGCGAAACACTACTTTCCAGAACGCACACGTGCACGCACAAATCTTCTCACATGTAATGGGTACATTGCGCTTTCGATGTTGTTTTGCGCGTGAACTAAGTTAAAAGTAGGCCTGTGTTGTTATTGGCGTATTCTAACAATAGCACGGGGCAACACCTACTGAAGATGTCCCAGTTATTACCTTGTAACGCGTCGGGAAGCTAGGAAATAGTGGTATGTGTCAAGACGACGGGGCAATAAACCACAACCATCTGGGCACACAAGACGAAGGTATGTCTCTCCGTTATATAATAGGGGACATTCGTCAGGTAGGGCGACTGACGTTGAAATTCTGTTAAACATGCCTCGCACGTAGTTAGTAGTAAAGTTGCAGAAAAATCATTACTCATTGTTTAACCCTATTTTTTGACATGTAAATATGCAGGAAGTTTGTTGGGAGCCAAAGAAGACATTAACAGAAGAATTATAACCAACAACGCTTTCAACACTCTTATCAACAATTTTCAAGAGCAAGATGCTTGTAAGTACAAGCATCAAACTCCGGATTTTCGATGCCCTAATAACAGAGTATTTTTCTGTATAATCGCGAACTGTGGGGTACAACGAAAAATCTTGATCACAAAATTGACACTTTCCAAAGAAGACTACTCCGCAATGTTTCTCAACATCAGATGACCAATTACAATTGGATACGAAACGATGAACTCTATGATGGGACCAATAAAATCCCTTGGTCTTCCATAGTAGCACATAGAGTTTGAGATTTGGTCATGTCGCGAGACTCCAAGAAGAAGCTCCAGCGAAGATCGCTCTGAGAGAAGCATTGAGACAACTACTAACCGTTGGGCGGGAGAGGAATGTGACTACTTTGCTAGGGAAAAAAAAATCGCAATTCAGGGACATCGACATAGGCAGTTTGAGGAAGCAATAACCTTACGCAAGATAGTGATCCGGCGGCGATGGATCACGAGCATGTGGATAGCGAGAATTCAACTACTCCTACACTTTGACATGCCGGCGTCAATCCAGTATAGGCGCGTTATCGTTGCATCGCCGGGCATAGGTTCTACAGCAACCAGTGAAATGCGGCTGTGATATGCAGGTCAGCACAACACACACACATACGTATATTGCGCGCTCATTATTGTTTACTGCATGGGCTGAGTGAAATGTAGGCGCTGTGTTGTTATTGGCGTATTCTACATAGCACGAGGCAACACATACTGAAGATGTTCCAGTTGCTTGTATTGTGACGCTGCCTTGGGCCATGAGACAACAGTGTTATGTGTCAGCTGGCGCGGGGCAAGAAACCACCTCCAACGGGGCACACAAGACGCAGACTCGTGTCCTCTCGAGTTAATATAATAGCCACATGAGTACACATTATAATGAATAGACACGACATCGACGGGCACACGAAATATCGATAAGAAACATCTCAAGAAGGTAGAGAAACCCGTTTCGAACCCCTCTATTCAGAGAAATCATAACACACTAATTCCACGAACAGAGCAACATTACAAACCCCATTCAAGATAATTGCTGCAATACGGCCGGCATTCGCACGGCTATGTGGAGTAAAGAGGTGAGGAATCGTAGAGCGCCGCAGGATACTTCGAAGAGTCAGAAGTTGGGGCACGTGACTCTATCGAAAATCTGAAGCTTATGATACACTCATCAAGCAGGTTCTTGCTGTAATCCTTGTGTCATGTCATGCAATGGGTAACTTGTCACATGCCGCATTTGCCCTTCATGTGCTGGTCAACCACCCTAACTTGTCTTCAAATCCGGCCAGCTATCCTATGCCACTTATACTCCATCATCTGTCACTTAACTTCATTCCTGCAGGTGTGGGTCCGACTTCGGTGATGATACTGTTGATTATCATAAGTTTGTGCGAAGTTTGAATCTGAGCAGATTCCTGATGACGTATCAGCGACACACAGTCATTCTGTGATGATGAAAGACTCCACACCGCTGAATCAAAGGAGGTAACTTTTCAATATATTGGGTATCCACTATCCAGCGCATCACCCAGGCTAGTCTTGTGTTAAGATGATGATACTTGATATTCCCGATTACCTGCTGCTTTATGTACCACCACTCACGAAATTTCTACAGTGTGTCATCACCACGATATACTACTCTTGGGTGTTTATGTTTGTATCATCGTCTTGTCCAAATTGCAATCTGCTTCCATTTTCGCATGAAGCCAATTACAACACTGAAGGGAACACACCTCACTTGCGGATATTCAAACTATGTCCGTGAATGATTGGACCGTAACAGCTGTTACCACACGTGACATCAAGGATTTGTGTAGGCTTTGTTTGAAGATTCTAACATGATTCTTTCCCATTGACTACGCCCACATTTGGTAATTTGGACAAGACGATTATTTCATTCAGTCGGGCTGCATTTTGTTTGTTTTGTTGTGTAGACAGATAAGAACAATCTAGCTTCAAGAAGCGCTAAACAATGATCGTCTTAGTGCAAGACTACACCAGGCCTATTCTGAATCCTAACAGCAGTTCACTTTTAGATATGGTACTGGATCCCTTATTAAGTTATTGGAACGTTGGCATTAGTGATACAAAGCCCGTTATTCTGACAAGGCTTCAGATGTGTCAACATTTCTGACGTTTTTACCCACAACAAGTGTGCCGTAACGATTGTTCATGAATGCTAATCGGCCATGAGGGTCCCTACGTTACGGGCCTGTGGGCATGTGACGCGCGCGGTAAATGGTTGCGGTAAGTAATCGTCTAGACTCTAGAGAACGACGTTGGTGGGGCGTTAACAGTATCGATCATCTGATCTTATTATATGTCCCAAACTTCATACGGCCAGCCATGACAGGTATGAGAAGGCTTGGAACATGGGTGGTAAAGTTAACGTTACGATAGCAATGTCACCCGCTTTTCTTGGAAGTTTTGTTCGAGGCTCTTGCCGGCAATAGGACCCGAGAATTAGAAATAGACACACTTTACTGTTTTTGCCAATTCAATTCTACTTGTCTCTCACTGGAACCCTGACCACCCGCAGGTACTGGCGATAGTGGTAAAATATCGCCTGACGATTCATGTTAGAATAGATCCACGAAGGAAACAAATGTGGCATTTTACTCGCTATTTCCAAGTTTCACAAACGCCCAACTACTTACCATGGTACACATGGAGAAAAAACCAGTGAATCCGATGGACACACTCTTTCACGTTGACGCTTCGGCGAGAGGGAAGTTAAGTTAATTTACTCAATAACCAAGAGCAACGACGTTTTTGTTCAACAAACCAGTTCGGGGTTCAGGGCAGTATCTAACTACCACGTCCATAATTTCGTGAATATACGCCATTAAGTGTTCAACAGCTGATCAGAGTATGTATGGCCAAGCGCCCCATCAGTTGTGTATAAAATTCATTGTTTGATTCATCAGAAAGTATGTGTAGTTACATATTACTCGATCATGAACTATAAGAAGATTGGGATCGAATGGAAAAAAAGACATGAATGAAAATTTTTTTAGCATATTTATAGGTGTGAACTACAGACTCTATAAAAATAGAACATTAAATTGCATATTCTTCATTTCTTAGCAGAAGATCCAATTCAGTCGTTAAACGTTCAAGACTTCCTGAACAGAGCTGCAGACGTAAAAGACGCCCATAAAGCATGTGAAAACAACCTCGTATTTCGAGGCCCGAGAAGAAAGAGCTTAAGCTTCAGAAATGTTTTGGCAATTAATGACAACTGACATTCGAAACAATGTTTCGTGTCTGCGCAATGTCCCTTGTTTTAAATGTCTTCCTGTAACGTACAATTGCCAGTTCTTTGTACCGGTACCTTGTATATTAATCATATTATTAAATGCGTTTAGGTAAATGGGAATTAGAATTTCGACTTAATGAATCGTTGTTTCCTTGAGTAAATATAGCCTACGGGTTGTCAGGCTCTTCAAGGAAACGTTGTGATGAGACCTCATTCGGAGTAACCTCCGTTCAAAAGTTAGGTCGTAACTCCTCGAGAGGAGACTACTAGAGAATTGGCCGATTGAGAATTCACCGCAGTCGTCATTACTTTTACACCATACGCCCAAGTCATCTCTCCTAGCTCCTAATCTGAGGCGGAAACAGAGGAGTGCCACTGCAACCCCACTTGACTGCCCCTATAGGACCAGCCCCTCTCCATTCTTCTTCACTTGGAGTTTGAGAGGATTTTTTTTCCAGGGTGTACTTGACAGCTTAGCGCTAGGATGTTTTTGTTTCCCCTTAAAGAAGACGCATCTCCTTCGAGAGAAGATTGCGACGCCTTGGTCTGACCTCGATGGATTACTGGGGCGAGGCGAAACGGGGTGACTTGAAGCGGGAAACCTTATATCTAATTACTCGTGTCTTAATTATCTCTCGGAGTGTTGTGGTATAGGCTAATTTATGGAGGATTATCTCCTTTTGACCTTTCGGCTAATAAAACTGAACTAAATATTTCAAAAGACATTGATGTGACATGGAACATGTTAATAAATGTTCGTTCTTCATCAGGCAATATTTTGCTGAATGTAGTGACTGTGCTATCGTATAGTCAGCCGAGTATAAAGTATATCCTATGATACGTTGGATATGTAACAGAATAAAAATTAACCTGGGCTTCACAATGAAGATGAACATTATTGCTGAGATCACACCCAATTACATGTAAAACGGCTTCGCGAAGATCAATGGTCGGTGAATAGAATACCTAGTCCGAATAAGTGAGGGCGGATTATCCGATGCTGGGAGCGGGCGAGTGGCAGTTGCAGTAGTTTGGTTCGTCTGGAATAGGGTAGTCGGTACCGCCGTCCCGACCGCCCGTACTGTGATCCCCAATTAAAGAGGAAATAACAGGGCGATGAACTAGGATAATGATTCCCAAAAGTATTAATTTTTTCATATTCATTTTTGAGAGAATTTCTTCAGATGATTAGGTAACGCTTGTTTTCAACAACACTTTTTTTAAGTCTTCTTGGTAGTTATTATAGACAGTAAACTGACACACATGTACTGATTGTTTCCTGTCATCTTTGAGTACTTTAGGTTGAGATAGATATTTATAGTTGGAATCATGCGTGTACTAGGGTAACATGGCAGCCCTAAAGATTCACTCAATTGTGATGTTCTTTCACTATATTCATTTATTCACTACTTATACATTGCAGCAAACACTTGTGCAAATAAATGGTATATTACATTATGTAATATACCATACATTGAGGTAAGTAAAAGGATAGACAATGAGCAACTAACTCACTCACTCATCCTCATGGGGGGCGCACATGCCCGGAGGGCACCTAGCCGCATCCAACCCGCCGCTTCCAAATCGTCCGCCTCCTCCGTGCAAGCTAGCGACCAGGCCTGGGCCTGCCCCACCCACAACTCCCTGAGGTAAATCGACAGCTGCGCCAAACCATGAGGCATGGGGGGGGGGTCCCGGCGGTCAGCTCACCAACCCATCGATTATAAATGAAAAGTTAGGTGTGGTCAAAACACGGTTGTTTTAGTGATAAGGAATGTATCAGCACTGAAGGCAGTATAAGTGAGGGAAAAGGGTTAAATCTGAATTTAAGTTCATACGATGTTAGCTAAAAGAATGCACGATTTTGTTGCGACTCGAAATACCAGGTCGCGTAAGACAGGCCTCGGAGAGGTTGTATGTATATATTATATGAAAACCATCTGATTCTAGGGCCTTCCCGTTTACCTAATGAACCCGCGATGTACGCATGGCATAGTCACATATAATTATCATAACATTTTAGGCTTCCACTTACATACAACAACGTTGATTCGATCAATGGTTAAACTTTCTACGCAGATTGAAAAGTAAAACACTGTCGATGATCGGCAATCAGAAAACAATGCATCGCCTGATGATATCCACGCCTTGCAGCAGAGATAACAGAAGGCGAAGGACATAGTACTGAGATATTACATAAACATATGTCGAGTATCGAGCTGTAAGAATGTTTATGGGGGCTGTGACCATGACGGGTACATATAAGCAATCACTCATAATTGCCATCTGTTCAGTCCGCGCAACGGAAAATATGGAATAAATCAGAGCCCAGGAAGCATGTGAATCCTATACCTAAAGATATGGTTATTGGTCACAACAAGTTATGTCGTTACCTAAAGGTTTAACGTAGGCGATCGTAAGACGGAACTGAACCGATAATAAAACCGACCAGGGCTATTACCCTCGTAAATACCCATAGGCTATCTTTGCCATGAACGGTGGGTGGTTTGGGCTTGTTGTGTTGTGTCTACAGTACTCGATCTTTATGAGCAAGCGGTGATTATCTAAAGAGGATACATAGTTTTTCTCTATACAAAGGTTAAACCGACCCGATCTGTGCATGCGGGTGTTGGACTGCTTGTGATCTGCACTTTTAATGAACAAGATCGCCCCCTTACGCTTGAGGTCCCTATGTGTTTGAGAGCGCTGTGTCCTTTTCGTACCGCTAGTGGCGGAAGGACTCAGTGTGATTACTATATCTCCGCTTGAAAGTACCGCCCGATTATCCAATGTATGAGTAGTGCATGACCGGATGTGGACGTCAGCCTTCTTCTAGACCGGGTTGCTCGGCAAGCAGTTCCACCGAGCGGCAGTTTTGTTTACTCGCAGGTTGCAGGTTTCCCGCTCCGATGCTGGTTGGCGCCAGTAATACGTGCTTTGCCTTAGCACGCAGTGATTGTGACCACTAATGATGGATTGCATGTTTCCCATACAAACTATAACTCAGCTTCATATTGTTTTTATTAACATAATTTGCGTATAGACCATGATGTCCTAACCGGGAGAAGTGAGTGGCGAGCAGCTTCAATCTCCCAATATTTGTTCACGTTGTGGCTGTACGGTGGGTTGAACCATGTTGTGTTCCTGTTCGGGTCTTCTTGGGCGTTGGTGGATTGTGGGCGGTGGTTGTGTTGGCGTTGCGTTGATGTACTGTATGGGTTTTTTAGGGTCCTGGTATCCGTGTCCCGTAGACGTAGAGGGCCTGATTGTAGATGGTGCGACGCTCGTTGAAAATCTCTGCGTTGTGATAGGGGGATATCCTGCCCGCAAGCTCTCGGGATGCGCTAGTGACTGCGGGGGTGGTTGACACACACATATATATATAATATATATATATATATATATCTATAATATAGATATATGTATATATATATATATATTAAGATATTAGATATATATATATATATGATATATATATATATATATATATATATAATATTATATATAATATAGTATATATATAATATATATAATTATATATATATATATATATCGATATGAAGACTATTGATAAAATGAAAATGCAGTGCAAGAAAGAATGCCACCATCAGGAAAGCCGGGAAATGGCCATTTCTGCAATCGGAGAGGGTCATATTGTCGTAACCTTTCGGGAACGAAACCGCGGCAAACCATGGTGCCGTCCGCTTGGATAGTCGGCTGCATATGACCACCTGAATTAATTCAATTTTTTCGGGCAAATCGTTCGCTGAATGAAATGGTGTCAATACACCGCGAAGCGAGAAATACACCGCGGCGATTTGCTTCGAAATTGTCGTTGCCTATGAACAACTGCCCACAGTCACCCATATGGGTCCCATTATAGTAAGCATCAGTCCACGACGTGCCAGAATTGCCTACATGGAACCCACACAACTCCCAAATGGGCCCCACAAACACTGCCTATCACTAACCCGTGCTCACAAATAGCACACAATCCATATGAGCCCAACGCCATCCAGGTGGGGTCGAGTCTCGTGTTCACCAGTTAGGCGTCACTCACATGAACATACGCACACTTACATAATCACACTTCATGACTACTAGAGATTCCTGCCTCAGACTTCTGTCAAGAATGGAACCGATACTCTGACCGCATTTTCTGCACATTACAAACGCAATATCATCACAGCGCTGAAACAAACGGTGCTTACATAGGCACAAAATGGTGATCCATGGTAGCGTCTGTGACACTTCCACGTCCTGAAATTGCTCACTGAGCGATTCTCCCGAAGTCACGGTTGGAAACGGAACGGTACATGATATACATGCACTTTGTACCATTAATACATTACGATGGATGATGTTACTTTTATTTTCTATGTGCACCTGATTCTACAGATGATGTTAGTTTTAACATGGTGTAAATTGTGCATATGTTTCTACACGCGTTCTTATCAAATTTCATTGATGTAGGTCTGTTTTCACAGCATGTAGGTTTAGAATAGAATTCCATTAGTGCGAAGGCGGGATGACTCCATGAATGGCCAAATTCACGCAGGTCGGATCTAAAGAGAGACCCGACTGAAGAAGGGCTGGGGGCGCGGGCGCTATGGGGGCGCAATTCTAAAATACCACCCTGATGAGTTATCCATAGTCGTCAAATCCAACTCTTCAAAGTGGGGGGGGGGGGGCATGCAAAGACCTGGTGATCACCCTCGGACTCTCGGGCCGCCAAAAAAATTACTGTTGAAAAAAAATGAAAGTCATGGTAGCATCCCCAAACTGTGGGTGGGAAACGTCCCCGTGTTGGGGGTGGCCACTCCCCCCCCCGTCCCCATACGTTCCCCCTCCCCCCACAACAGATTGCGCCCATTAGGTTTATAACTAGTTAGAGAACGCAACAGTGACGTTAGCCCTAGGCCAATCTTTGCTGGATGGGGGAGGGGGGGGTGCGAAAAGCGAACGACTATCAAGATCTCATTCGTGCGCCTCGTCGGGGCTGGCGTGGAGCGTATCCAAAAAAATTAGCGAATTGCCCCGTCCTTTCCATTGAAGGAGCCTTTCCACATCGTGATTATGTTCCGGACATCTTCATCCGAGGAATGTTACCTCGGGATTTTTCCTCATGGAAGTTCTTGCCGCGCCAAAGACATTTCCCTCGGTATCTCTCTGTGTTGACTACCGTCTCGTCAAATGACAGTAATTGGGAGGAACGCTAGAATGCCAACTTTTGAGGCCTTCTAGAACTGTGGGGGTTAATGCGGCTGAGCCAGGTTCATGTTGTATACTTAATGGCCAGCTATGAGACCACGACAGCGCCTAGCAGCCCCCAATCTCGGAGCTTTGCCCGCTTCGACCAGCGTGAAGAATCTCTGCAGCTGTAGGCCGGTAGTCAATCCGGTAATTTGGGCAAAATTCCAGCGATTGCACTTAGTATTCCCCATTCACTCTTCAGACCAAATGTGTTTCCTTTTCCGCCATGCGAATCGTTGGTTGATATTCTACTCGATTTTTTTCTGTCCCGCGAAGATATCTCCCTTGTTTTCCCTCCGCCTGCCTACCGTACAAACCCAACTTCTTGATCTTCGATGAACCATGTGAGTGGTGGGAATACATCATGGAATCACTCCCCCAACAAACCCAACGTCAACTGCACCGGTGCACATGCATTCATGCAAACATATATACAACTCATGGTTAGAAGTTGGAATCTGTGCTCTGAATATATTTATAATATTATAACATTTTGGACAGTTCCATCTTTTACGCTGTTATCAACGTATGCAGACACCGCAGAGCGGCGCAGACAGAAACCGCCGGACGCCTTATTCGCGAGTAGCACGAATGGTTTTCAGAATATGCTTCCTCTTGATGAATATGTCAAATTCACCCTCGTCGAGTTCATACGAGCCATATGACTCGGTCTGCTTTCATGAAATTTCTTCGATATTTCTAACTTTCGGAGTAGAGGGGCAATCTATGGGCGGCGTTTCCTGGATGGGTGGCACGAACCCGCCATAAAATCGTGACTGCCCCACCCCCCACACCCCCCCCCAGTATCCTCCGCCTCGTTAATTTCGCGTGAAAGGGACTGTAGAAGTGTTCCATATGTTATTCGATTTGCAGGATGGTGACGGGTAACTAATGGTGTCCCCGAATTGTAAGAAAAAAACATCGAACAGTTCCTTCAAGAAGTTTCTTGAGATATAAATTTCCGAAAATGATTGCCAACGGCAATACGGATCAGGGAGGTGACGTTTCCTGCAATCTGGGGGTCTGTAAAACGAACATTTTTCTTGTACCCGTACGCGTCAACCGATGGTGCATGGCCCGATTTGTTCGGGAATATAACATCGATCAGTTCTTTCAAGGAATGTTTCTTGGAATTAAAATTAGAAATCAATTGGCAATTTCAGGATCTTATATATGGCCCGGGAAGTGCCGTGAACTGCAATCGGGGGACCTCCGCGCCAATAAATGTGTGCGCTCTGCTTAGATGGTGAATAACTCGTATATCCCTCCCCCCAAGATTAAACACAGATCGCTGCCACGCCTTTGACCACAATCACTGCTTCTATGCAAACTTCTTTTCTCCCAGGGACTGCTTTCTCTTTCTTCTTTTCTTTCTTCTTTTTCTTTTATCTTCTTCTTTCTTTTCTTTCTTTTCTTTTCTTTTCTTTTTCTTCTTCTTGTCTTTTTTCGCCTTTTTCTTCTTTTTCTTGTTTTCTTTTCTTTTCTTTTCTTTTTTTTCTTTCTTTCTCTTCTTTTCCTTCTATTCTTTCTTCCTTCGTTCTTCTCTTTCTTATCTTGTCTTATCTTTCTTCTTTTCTTTCTTTCTTCTTTCTTTTCCGCCACTCTGTTAACTCAATGGAACCTCAATGATTTCGGGCGATCTTTTCAAAGATTTACGTCCGGAAGGATGGAACGTGGCAAAAAATCATGACTAATCTAGTAGGAACTGACTGGAGGATCTTGGCGGTCCCTGGAAAGTGAGATTTTCCGACCAAGCTTACAACGATGGGCACTCACTGCCCATGTGCTCATCACATTTTTTGCAGAAGACATCACAAGGTTCAAGCAACAACTTGCTCTAAAGGACATGTGATAATTAATGCAAAAGATTAATTTTGAAGACGGGGGAGGGGGGGTGCAGCCCTTTGCCGTACAGCCTTTTTGAGATGAAAATTCGGGGGTCAGGAATGCACATCGTGAAACATTTTGGGTGGGGCAGCAAAAAGGCAAAATTGGAAAAAACATGGCCCGAAATCTTCGAATCTTCTTTCTGCTTACTGGACTGTGCCAAATTTATGATAAAATGCCCGGAAAACATGCGGAAATTTTTCCAGCGCGGTACCAGTCTTCTGGGCAAATTTTTTGTCGGTCCTTAAAATAGAATGGCCGTTGCCCCTATGTTGGCGGTTCCCGCTGTTAAGTTGTTAAAGTTAAGATCCACAACCAACCTCTCAGCCTACTTACTCTACTACGCGCATTGACTCAGTACAACTCGGCAGAAAAGAAGTCACGAGATCATCCCTAAGTAGCACGTCGCATCTAAGGACGTGAAAATACAAATATTCTGGAACAAAGGGAGAGTTTAGGAGTGTCATATTGCAACATACTGCATCTAGGGGCCACCTGAATGCAAAGCATTTTTCTTAAAGTGGGAGGAGTGGGGCTTCGGCAGTCCTCTGAAAAGTTAGATTTTAGACTTACTTAATCTTGCTGCCCTCCTTCGATTAGCAGAGCCAGGCCACAAGATTCAGACGAGCAGCAAGTTGCATCGATTAAAGGAACATGTGGAAATGCGAAATCATTTCTGGCAATGAAGTGAGTGTTTTGGCGTGCTACATGCAATCCAAATTTGCATCTATGCCACCGGAAATTTTTTGAAGGGGGAGAGAACTCCCCCGACCGGCACTACGTGTCTTACGACGCCGACGGGCTTACGCCTCGCCACTAGGTTCTACTAACATAACCCCCTCTAACTACGCCCCCTACCTACTACCTCTACTAACCCCTAACCCACCAACCCCCCCCCGTCTACTATACCGTTCCTATAACCCTGACTACCCCCCCCCCTCTCGAACGGAATTTCCTTCGATCCTTCATCATGCCTGTCTAATCGGCCGGAAAGCGTTCTATATCCGGAAGTAACATTAACACGCTTTGCTCTATTTGACGTCAATTTATCTGTAATGTTGACCGGCGCGTGGCGCCCATGATGTATAAAGACTTTATAAATCGTGACGATGTGCTTGACCCCCACGAAGTTTCTTTGCCTAGTTGTGGGCAATTACCACAGACTTTCCATTTTCGCCAACTGGTGTGGTCTATCGGTATATAACTAGCCGCTCGCTATTCTCTGGAACTTTTAAAACACTCCTTGGAGTATTTTATTAACGAAGGGTAAATATTTTCCTGAGATCGGGTCAACGCTCCTGCCCAATATAGTCAGACAGTACAGGCAGAGTGGCATAGGAAACCGCGTTAGGGTAACCCATCATCACCCATGGGCCTCCGGGTCAGTGCCTATTCATAAATCAAGTGAGATCGACTCGAGAACTCGAGTCGGCCAGTGCAAGGGAACATAATTCGGGCGGGCGGGAAATGGAGAAATACGAGTCAGGGTGGTCGAAAGTGAGATGTTTCACACTCCTACGCTTTGCCTTCAAGAAATTGAGGCCTCTTTTTTGAGATTATGGGTAATTGGAATAGTCTGACCACCCCACCATTCCCTTTTCCTTTGATTGCTTCGGGTATTCAGGCCGCCAATTTGACTCTCATGGACCCCTAACCGAATTTTTTGATCGTGTATGACACTAGTGATCGGGTGATATCGAGGCAGAGTGACAAAACCATCCCTGCTCCCGGGCCCTAATTTGTTACGTCCCCCTCCGACGGACGAATCAGGAACTCCAGGACCGCTACCACTTTCTCAGAACCTTGAGGAGCGGACGATTTCGCACGCGACTGCTCACCGCCGACCGACGAAAGGACCTATTGCAAGGTCCCCCCGACAACCCCCCCCCCGAAATTACCAAGCCCAGTGCTCAACAGCAGGACCAAGAAACCTACAAGCCCAGGAACACCCCCGTCGAACTCAAGTACAGAACAGCCACTTCCGAAAAAACGCCTGGTGCTTGTCGGCTGGAAATCGAACCCGGGACCTGTGCATGCAAGCGACAACGGAATCTCGCTCTACTTATTCTTCCGCCGATTCATTACACTGAGCCTTTACTAAATACCATGGCCGCGCCACGTCATCAGCTCCTTAGAATGGTCAAGAAAGACCCGTAAATACCACCACCCCCCCTCCTCCGCGCCCCCCACTGAAAAAGAATCCTAGCTACGCAGTTGGATCTCTTCAACTTTTCGTTGGGTACCGAAAGTACGTTTCCTGCAATCTGAGTGACCCATTTCTTCAAATTCCCTCAATGATCGTTCCGAGGTACCTGCAAATTGTAAACTGCAGTGGGTTCTTGGTATTCATTTGGTTGTAGTCACTTGCTGACATTTCTTTCACCCAGATATAAAGAGGTCGTAGATGCGTGGCCAGTCTTCAGCCATTCCTCTCACTAAAATTGCAAACTTAGAGTTTGCCATTAGGCACGACAAGTGCCATTTCCGGTGAGCTGGGAGGTATAAAAAGGCCGAACATTTCCTCGTACGATCCGCGACAACCAACGGTGGCGCTCCGCTAGATAGTGTCGCAGCCCCGCCTCGTCCCCCCCCCACGGTTTTTGAAATGGATTGACGCCATGCCTTACAGCCAATTTTTTTTTATAGCTCACCTAGGTATTGAGTTATTGGGAAATTGTATGTCGTTTATCCATATACATCTACTATCCAGTGTGCCAATTACGATCATCTTTTTGGCCCCCAAACAGGCCATTCTGTGAAGGGTGTCGACCAACTGGGACACACAGAGGCACTATAGGCTCTTAGGTGTAAAATACCTTCAAAAAGGATCTCCTCCTACAAAGTTACATCAATAGATTCTCTTGAAACGTGTCATACTGTCTTGGGTGGTGCTCCATTAGCTTATTCACGTCTTTCAGATGCAACGTCACATAGTGCCGTTAAGTGTTAACATTATAACATCTGTTGGAAAGAAGGATTACGGACCCCCAACAGTCATTTTTTGATGGAGGTTGACCAACTCGGAATCAATGTTCACCGCCCTTTGGGACATTTTTGAAGGTCGAGGCTAAAAGTTCAATTAGTAGGGGGCCACAATGGGGGTTCCGGGGTCTAGGATTGGGGGGGGGCAAGCAATGAAATTCCAATATGTTACCATCTAAGGGTCGGAGCGCCACCACGTGTTGGCGCGGATCGTGGAAGAAAATTTTTGGTCTGAGAGACCTCCCGATGGCCGGCAACGGCATTTCTCGTGTATTTTTTTTGATAGAACCACAACCAAATTTTTTTGAAATAGTGTTGCATTTTTGGATTCTGAGAAACCTCACTGATGGTCCATAAAGGTTAGCTCCTGTGTTGAACCCACTTTAACTTATACTAGCGGACAATTTTGCAATTAGTGATCCGATATACATAGTTTTGTGCCGTTGATGGACCACTGCGCGATGGAATTTGACCATGTTCATACATCCCCGCAATTGTTTCAGGGTTTAGCCATGATTCTAACCAAAAGCTCAATCCTTAATACATGCATTATGAGTAAAATGAACAATTGTTTTGGAGGAATTTGAAGGTCATAAAAACTGAGATTACTAGAGGTCTATATACCACTACCATGCACACACGAGTGACAAGCAATACAAATTGCCAATCAGAAATCACGGCTTAGATTGAGTGTGTAGAGCTTTCTTAGGTGGTGAAGTAACGACGTTACTGTTGGTGTGCGTAATATGGGTCATTTTGAGAAAAAGAGATCGTGAGAATGTATTTCTCGACAACATCGGAGTTACTCGCCATAAGCTTATCAAGAAACTCATATCAAGCTGAATGTTCCCTAACTGAGTGGACAGGATACTGTGATGTAGAATGAGGGCGACTTCTTAGAGAAAATCATGAAAAAGTTATATTTTGTCAATTTTGGTGTATTATAAATACGATAACACGATCCCACCAACATGTCCATGTACGGTTGTCTCTCAATCCCCCATGGTGAAGTAAAAGTGATTGTGGCACCTTTAGCACAATACTTTGAACATGTGTGGACAAAATTTTTTTTCCCAAGAGGGTGGGCGATATTCAATCTGTGAATCGAGAATCGAGTACAGATAGAACATTCCTATGTGCCGCAGCGCACCTCAAAGGCACCAACCCCATAGTCGTGGGTCCAGGGCCCCCCTCCCCCCCTCACTCCAGGGCTCTGGAGCCTGTCGGATCTAGATGCTCTCTAGATGCACCTGAAGGCTCATTTGGGAACATTTTATCGTGATTTTCGTTGATAAGATTAGTTCCTCCGAAAATTATCGAGACGATTAATATAATTCTATGCATCAACAGACGTCTGGGAATATTAATGGATCTACTAGGTCCATGTCGTGTCACCCTCAGGATGTAGCGAGGGCTCGTCTATGTTACCATCCCACAGAACCAGACCAATGTTGCGTATCACACTCATGAGCTAGCAGCGCGCGAAGTCCTTTTTCGGCATGGGTCCGGGTCCGCCATACAGCCTTAGGGCGTGAATTGAGACTCAGTCAGACAGAACATCCCTAGTGTGCGCAGCGCCTTCATGGGTGCGAAGTCCTCTCGGCGTGGGTCCAGGCCCGCCCTAGGCCCTGGAAACTGGGCACATTTTATTGTGATTTCGGTTGGACAAGATCTAGAACAGTATCAAATTTCATATCATTCTGTGCACATAGAACAAATGTCTATGGGTTGACATCAGCCACAGGTTCTACGTAACCCCGCCGTCGTAATTGCGCAAAGAAGTCCCCCGCGAAATGTATTATCTAACAGGTGAAAAGTATAAGTTATGATCAAGGTACGACCGATATTCACCCGATCCGCCCCTGTTGACCTCACTCTTGGATTGATGAAGCACTATTTATTCTTGTCGCCCATAATGAGTACATAAACTATATTGCTTTGGTGGGGCTCTAATATCAACAGAGGCCAAAGTCCTGTGGACAGGATAAGCCCATGATGGTTCATCCTGATGAAATTGGTGTGGTGGCTTACCTTATCGGGAGTACAAGAACCCCCTATAATTTTTAAGTTTGCCATGTAGACCTGGGTTCATGTTTTTTGTGAAAAAAAAAATATTTGAACATGAATACCCTTGTAGATTTTCAGCATGTTAACTTGGTGTAAAATTGGCCCCACTTGGATTAACCGCTTATTGTTGATGTGTCCTTTCTCATAATGAGTAAGATGAGCCCTGGAGCATGGGATCAAGCAACAACTTGTTTTACATGATAGTCCATTTTTGCAGTAAAAATCATTGACCTTTTGGCAATTTCGATGAGTTGAAACCATGGTCATATGTCAAGGTTTTTGGTATGGAGAGCATTGTGAACTGGAATGTATATACTACTGCGTGTGTGTCGTTTGAGACTGAGAAAAGTGAATCCCGCTTGAGGTGGGTTAAATTTTTGCTAATTTTTACTGACATTCGGTTGACATTAAGTAACTTAAATGACAAATTTTGTCAATTGTTGGGGTTTGAAACAAAGGTAACCCTGGTCAAAAAGGGTTTTCCAATATCAAGGGGGGGGGGGAGGGGGGGGGGCGAGCGGTTCATGGGGGGGGGCTCGGCTCCCCCTCCCAAGGCTCCCTCGTAGCTACGCCACTATGCAGTTGTCATGATCTTGAACATTCAAAACATAATTTTGCATTCGTCTCGTACATTTTGCGGTTTGAGCTACAACCACGTGCCATACAGTCGAAACTTCCTTCGGTCTTGAGGAGTCCTTCGGGGGATTTCCAAGTACCAAGTACCAACAGTGGTCTGCGAGTATTTCCATGGGCTCCTCAGTACAGGGGTATCTATCCCATCATCAGAGTGTAAACTCCATGGGACACAACTGGTTATTTTTCTCTCGAACAGGTGAGGGCAAGTAATAATTGAACTGAGCTGCTGGGGTGAACATTTTCATAATCCTTAGACATTATCCTACTTTTAATATCATTTTAATGAAATGCACGCACCTCAATTCGAAAAACGAATGTTAGTTCTGAGACCCCAATTCCTTGAATTCGAGCATATTTGAAAAATCCATAGAAATAAAACACGATGTCTTCCCAACAGAGGGAGATTCCGAATTTCTTGCTATACAAAAAATTAAAGGACATACTGCGCTGTTTTGAGATTCGCGCTTGGTTTAAGGGATTGAGAGTTACCAGAAAAAGCTGGTATAAGTAGTGGTTGAAATTGACGTCACTCAAAGTGAGTATTTCCCGATTCTATTATTGGGATCGTCGTACTTATTTCACTTCGAAAGTTCGAAAAACAGGTCCCAGCCCCATGACCTAGCGGTGTGAGCTAAGTACAGGTTATGTTAGCACGTTTTCCTAACTTATCAGATACCAGTTCTGCGAAACCAAGTTGGACTGTGTTTAGGGTGGGTTACACACAGGTACTCTGTTTACACAACAGGCGCTCGAAACGTTTTGACTAGGCTACCACTTATCATATTACACAAGGAGGGATACAAATCTACCGATCGTCGAACCCGCGGCATTCAAATGCGAATATAGAACGCCGGACCGGCTATAGACAGATTAAACGCTTCACGTGACCACGAAAGATTCGTTTTACATGGTACCTGCTCTTATCGACGAGCTGATGGTTAAACTCGCGAAATCGGGAGAAGTTTCTGGACCTAACACGTGGAAATCTGCTTTTGAAGAGCTGCGCGGCCACTTGGATATCGGGTGCCGATACTGCTGGGGACCTTAGTTAGTCTGGGAGCGGTACTACACTGAGAAAAGTGATTATCACTACAAAATCCAGAATAATGCATTGTATAACAGGACAATATATATTCGAAGTGTAAAAACGAAATAATTATAATTCTGACTGCCTTATTAGAATAATCAAAATAAAAAGACAAATGTATTTTTCACTCCAATTCAATCAAAGCACATGTGCTTTTAACGTGACTAGGAAAATTCACACGGGGCCAACGGCCAAAAACCAAAAGCAGTACAATGGGTCGCCAATTGCTCGTTTCACACCTTCCATATGTCTGGAATAACACGAAACCTCTAACTCTCCCTTTCAGAGAGCACTTCCATACTTTGTGATACAGGCTACTACCTCATCGTTAGATAATTCGCATGTCATACTACTCAATTCTCATCTGGCGATTAAATTCGACGCGTCGTCTTCTTCCCAGTGTAAGTACTGCTCCCCGACAACTAAGGTCCAAGCAATAATCGGCAACCCGATATCCCAGTGGCCGCGCACTCGTCAAATGGCAGATTTCACGTGTTGTTCCACAAATATTTCCCGTTCGCGAGTTTACCAGTCAAGATCGTCGATAAGAGCAGGTACCATAAAAGAATCTTTCGTGGTCACTTAAGCGTTTAATCTTCTATAGCCGCCGGTCGATCTCGATATTCGCATTTATGCCGTCCGGGTTTCGCATGATCGTTAGTATTTGTATCCCGCCTTGTGTATATGATAAGTGGTAGCCATAGCCAAAACTGTTTCGACGCCTGTGGTTTTACATACGGGGAATCGAAAGTTTTTTCGGAGGGCCTCAAATCATTGTCATCTGATGAGGACCAGCCTACAGGCTAGGATTGGAATGGTGGAGTGCAATGTGGCATAATTGCATAATGTATACCCATGGTGTCCCTGGGTGTATGAGACTAAGTTAGTGTTCTAGAATCTAGGGATTAGGGGTGGGGTTAGGGGTTACTCAAACTTAATGAGCCTGATGTTTAGTTTGTTGAGTGCATGGCACTCACCTGCAGTAGCAACGCTTCAAGTGTCAACAGTCCCCAACCCGTCTTTGTCATTCCAGAGCCCAGGTTTGGTGCTATCGCTGCCTAGGACTCATGTATTTCCAGTATGGGTGACCGCCCCGATGTTCTAGGGTTTTTTAAATCCATAAGGTCCGTTTGTCATAATTAAGGCCTTTTATTCATAAGGCCTTTTGTTCATAAGGCCCGTTATTCATAATGGCCGAAAAGGTTCTTTATTCATCAGGTCCGATATTCATAATCACAACACAAGTCCGATATTCATATAGTAAAAACGTCCCGTTATTCATAATAGTGAAAAAGGTCCGTTTTCATAATAGAAAAAAGGTCCGTAATTCATAATAGGAAAACAGGGTCCCGTGTTATTCATATTGATAAAAAAGGTTCGATATTCATAATGGAACAAAGGTCCGATATTCATAATAGGAAAAAAGGTCCGATATTCATAATAGGGAATAAGTGTCCGATATTCATAAATGAAAAAGGGTCCGTTATTCATATAGGGCACAAACACCGTTCGGGATCTGCCAGGGATCGCACCTGACAAAAAGGTGCAGTTGTAGGGTTGCATCCTGCCGACCTCGCATAGGTAGAATCATCGTTTGGCAAGATATCATTGAAAAGAAACACATTATGAATAACAGACCTCTTCGCGAATTATGAAAACGGACCCTCTTTTGCTTATGAATAATGGACACTTTTCACTATTAGAATAACGGGCCTTTTCTGCGATTATGAATAACGGACCTCTTTTGCTATTATGAATAACGGGTCCCCCTTCGCGTCATGAATAGGACCCTTTTCGGCATATGACTAGCGGACGTTTTTTCCATTATGAATATTGACTTTGTGGCTCTGTTTTATGAATAACAGACCCTTTTGATGATTATGAAAAACAGGCATTTTTTTTGTTTTTTTTTGGTCATTATGGAATATTGGCCTTATGAACAAAGACCCTTTTTTTTATATGAATATCGGACCTTTTGGTCATTATGAATAAGGACTCTTCTTGCGGGAAAATTCGCACGTTATGAATAACAGGCCTTATAAACAAGAGGCCTTATGAATGAAGGCCTAATAAACATCGGGCGGGTCACCCCAGTATGTTGCACTATCCTACAAAGTTCCCGCCAAGAATGTGTAGCCTACGATATCGTGATAGATTGAGCTCTTGGTGACGTACACCCTTGCCAGATTAGAGAAGAGTGCGATAGCTGGCTGGACAAGATGGAGGACCATGTGCTGCCATAGAAAATAGTTCACATCTCAAAATTCTGACTTCCGTAGAAGTAAAGGTCACATTCTTTTTTTAATGGAAACTACTGTATAAAGTGATAATGCAGTGCGGGACCGCAGGTACAGCAAATTTCACAGGAATCTTACATCCCAGAAATTCTTAAGGTGGTATGGATGAATATTTGAAGTAGCCCACGAGCCCAGATACGATAACGTGAACTTTAGTGACCCTGATAAGCTAGCGTCCAAGGTCTTACATGTATAGGGACACATAGCGACACACTGAAATGTGATATTCACTTGAATGCCACAAAAGTATATGATACCTCTGCTAAGTACAAACGTTTCTGGAATTAAGGCCAAGCCTCAGGCTATTGCCCCCTCCAGAAAATTATTCTACTGATGTTCCAAAGCTAATTAGGGACTTCAAGCCAATATCAACTTGATTTAAAAGAATTATTGTACATCAATTTTCAATTTTAGGCCTCCATATTTGCAAAAAAATGAATTGGTGCTTGTTTGTTAAATCAAGCCTTTAGCTGTGATGCTGATTCTCATGTTTGCCTACTACCCCTTGTCAAAAAGTGGGTGATTGATTCCCCCCCCCCCCAAATGGAACATCAGGGCATGATCGCTTGCTCCCCCCCCCCCCCCCCCCCCCCCACCCCCCCCCCCCCCACCCCCGCCCCAGTCAGGAAATCTGGCTTGCCTGGCGTTGTCTCCGCACCTTCTGTGAGTTAGGGAGAACGGCTACGCATGGACAAGTAAAGCTGTACTAACGGCCTACAGAAGAGATCTTGAATGGCGGTCCCAGGAGCAGGTAATCCAGGAATTTCTCATCCTCTGGTCACTGGAGACTAGAGGAGGGCGATTCTTCGACCAGTGTTCATCCATGTCACATGAAGATCAGTAAGAATCAAATGATACGGCAGAAGAGAAAGCACTTGTCGGCAGGTGCGTCAATAAAATACTAAATGGACACTCAAATATTATTCAGCACATGTTAGCCCCAAGTCTGACAGATCCAGATCTCGGGCATCCAACCAATTGGTTATCCTCACTGGTCACTACAGTAATAAGTAGATGGTCTGTACTTGACTCTTTGAATTCACTTTTGGCAATCTCCAAACTAATAAAGGTGCATGCTTTTGAATCTCCATGATCGAAGAGTTATCCCAACTAGTAATCATCCCACTCTGCCACGGACACCACATTGAAACTTGTTTGAAATCAGGAGTATTCTGACAATTTATTGTAGAGGATAAAGGTACTACCATGTGGTGGGATATTGGGATGATGTCCCTAATGGGATGAGAATACCGTAGGTTCGTAGAATTTAGAAAGAAGAAAAAAGTAGTCCTGGAGGCTGGGCCCATTGCAATTTGCTACTGTCGCAAATTCAGTTCTATTCGTAGGCGGGATGGTGTATTAATGCTAAATATAATACGCGCAGTAAATCAGTAATAGTGCATACAGTATGTCCAAATGCACATTCCCACTCATTGTACTGTAGGTAATTGCTAAATATACTGTGGTGATGGGTCCCCATGCGGGCAGGTCCCACATACTGTAGGCATTAGTTGAACACATTCCCGTACAAAATTGCTTGTTCACACGTTGCGACATGTAGGCAAAACCATGTGAATAGTCAAATGTATGCATGGTAGGGCCTCGTCATTGGATTCGTTATCATGTTAGTGTGGTATGGCTGGTATGCACCATGGCCTTTAGTTGAGCTGCACACTAAAGGGACTATCTAAGGTATCTCCAAAACTTCTGCAATTTCTAATCACAATCTCTAACTGTTGGTATTCAACTCAGTTACTATTTACAGAGAAAACTGTTTCCTATCTGATGATTGTCCAATGTTCTCGTAGTTTTTTGATAATATAATGTCACTTGAACTTGTCTCAAAACTCTTGAAAAAAATGTTTGAATGGAGGAGGAAAAAAAATAGTGTAACTTCATCTGTTTTATTGTCTTCTCTTCCCCAGGGAAGCTTTACTCTCAACAGTTCGGGATCCGAGGAATGTGGACTAGATGGACAGCCAACCTTGATTGTGATTTTCTGTCATACTTCCACGAGAGCTGTGGTGAAGTTTGAGGCTAACCTTTCTGCTGAAGATCTGAGCCATGTTGCTGGCTGTAGCAAACTTTTTGAATCATCACTAATGTGAATATCCTGTTGTTAGCCCATTGGCTAATTTTAACTTTCAGCAAGTTTGGGCATTTTCTAGGTTGTTTCAATTTGTCATGTATCTACTGTAAAACAGTCAATGCTGGAAAAAAATCGAGATATTGTGAGGCTACTATGCTCTTCGTCTCAGTTGACTCGTGAAATTGTGAGGCTGTGAAAAAAAGGGGGGGGGGGATGGGCATGTATCCGTTTTTGAACGTTGGCCCGTCAGACCCTCATCCCAATTTGTAATCCTGTTCAAGAATGAGATAGGCCATATACATACTACCCTTTACTTTTTGTACTTCATGGCCCATTAGGCATACAGCTCCATATCCAAGAACATATCTGCAAAATTTCTTGTTTTACAATCTTAATCCTGTAACCACTGAACTAGACAAAACCCCACTCATAATGCTACTCTTTTCTGCCCTCTCAGAAAAATTAAGAATTTCTTTCCTTCACATTCCTTAGATCTCCCTTGTTTTATGAACTGCAATTGCTTTTCCTCTTTAGGCACGGCTCTGTGACTGCCAAAATTGGTTTGCCTATGGTGGTGATCCTGAACATATCGAAGCCGGCAGGACTCAGATGTTACAAAATCGTTGTCATCAACCCTCATTTAATGGAGAGAACTTGATTAGCAGCAAGTCCACTCTAAACGCAACCTTCGAATGGAAGAGATATTCTTGAAGGCAGCCCACCTTGAGAGGAACTGGGCAACTGGTTGTTACAGAGTCCTTCCACCTTTAAGAGGTCACAGAGGGAAGGTCACGTGTATAAGATTCTGATGGTTAGTTAGTACTAAGAGTAATGTTCCTTTTCTCCTGTATGATGTAACTATACACAGAAGTAAGACTCTAACCATTATGTCATCGAATTTCATCCCACCACTGCCAACACTACAAACATATCAAAAAGAAGATGGCTGGGACCCTACAATCTGATTAAAAAAAATGCAACAATAAAAAACAATGCCGACACTTCTGCGGAGAAAATGTGAACTGAGAAAACCAATGTTAATTCATCTTTTTTTTTTAAAGAGAATGAACTTTGATGCTTCTGGTAGTGGTTGAGGCTTACAGAGACCACGCATGTTCTGATGCACCCCTTTGTCCCAAATGTACGTCTCCCTTACACTTCCAGGAGCACACAGACACAGTAGCTAGCAGTCAGAGCAGAGGAGGGAAGCTGTCTTAATGCAGGATTAATTAGGTATTGCTACTGAGTCCTGAATGTGTCGTAATGTTTTTCCAGGATTTCATAGCTGCAGATGCAGGATTCTACATAACACTGTCATGTCCGATTCGCATGATTAGGAACATGGAAATTCTTAATACTAGTAAATCCAAGTAAAATGGAACAAGCACTGGGCAAAATTACCATGTGTACCAATCCATGTGGCATCATATAGATCACATCACTGAGAAAAGTTTTAATGGAATATTTCCCCAATGAACTGATTCGGAGTCCCTTCCTAAAACATATTTAGGTCTGGTCCACCTCAACATACATACACAATAGTCTCTTTAAAGTTATCTTCTTTGCAATTGTGATTTTCTCAATGATAATCATAGCCTTTTGCCCTAAGGTGCCATAGACAACATCATGATTTACGCTGGTGTATTGTTCAAGGTAACATCATTAGCAGTGGATGTGCTGATGGTACAGTGAGGGTCTGGGATATGACTACTGGTCAGTGTCTGCACATCATTGATGGACATACAGAGGCTGTTTCCTGTCTGCAACTGAAGGTAAGAACCACAAACGATTGGGGCAATTTACACTGCCTAAATATTCACATTCATCAAGTAAGGCTAGGTTGGAGTGATTCAATAATACACCAATCAGTTTTCAGCAACCGTGATGTGTGTTATGCACATAGTCAGTTCAACCAAAGTAGGAGATCATGTCAGCTTCAAAGTGACTGATGTGTGCATCACTTCCTCTAAAGCGTTCAGGCACGAACAAAATCTGAACAGTTCCATTCTACTCTAATCATGTATAGAATAATAGAAAAAAATGACCTACTACTTTCACGAGGTACTCAGGGGCGCCATATTATACAAAGTTGATGACCTCTACCTTGACAAGACTCATCGTCTGGGGTATAGGGGGACAACAGTCTGGCATGGTTATATCGCCGTAAAGGCAGTAATATCCTTCCGAATTGCCTGCACATCATTCTGCAAATGTCAATAGTTCATATTCGTTCATATGAATCATTCAATTCACCTCTTGATCTTCGTTGCAGAGGACTGACTATCTAGTCAGGTGATGCACAGTGTGTCACCTGACTCACTTTGGATTTGACAGATTTTAGAGGAGATTTGTGTGTTATTTGTTTTACTGCGGCTCTCATAACAGGCGCAAGATTCAAGTTGGTTTGTCGAGGGATGGGTATATTTGTAGAATGTTGTAGAATTTTGTAGGTTTTACAGACATTCATTACATGGATGCAGAATGACACTTTGGTTTGGAGTTTTGGGGAATTTTTCTATTTATGGCAGCTATCTGAAATTAAAAAAACTATGAATATCAGGAGATATTATAGGTAGAACTGTTTGATTAATGGTCATATTAACGTTGGCTCTTGGCAAAAATTTATTCTTGAACATTGTGCTAGATAATGGAATTACAGTGTTCGACGCCTTATAAACCAGGCATAAATCCAATTCTTCAGCGGCAATGAGTTTGACTTAGGAAGCGTACCATCTTTGTGATATAAATACATAGCGCTCACCCAAGTTAACCCCAACAAAAGATCTACAGATCTGAGATCTGTGTGGGATCGTACACTGCAATAGGTTGCAAATAGAATTTGAGAATATCTTAGATGTCCGTGATTGCCTGGCCAGGTTAATGAATGATACTTATTGTCGTGCCTGTTATATGAATTAAGAGTATACTTTTACAGAATGCGGTTAGAATTCTCGTGTATGTATTCATTTAGGATGGCTCCTAATTTACTGGGGAGTGCAGACAGATAATCATGTTTTGAGATACCTCACTTGCTTGCAGGAGAATTTAGAAGGGCCATGAGAAAGGAATGTTGCAGTGAAATGTGGAGGGAATAATATCTGGTGTCTATGCTGGAGACAGGTATGTGAATTAATTCATCATGTCTGGACCATGTGGCATGATGGTTTGACACACATACACTCACCCAGGCGTGTGTATATAAATATACCTCAAGTTACTTCATCCCAAACGTTGGAGTCATTTGTCTAACATACATTGTGTAACACTAACTTGACAACGAACTATAGAAATTTACCCCAAGGTTTGGGTAACTGGTTTGCAGGACCACTTTTAACATTAATTGATACATAGTTGAACTACATATACCGTATTCATCCTAAAAGAAGTGTACTGCACGATTCCAACACTAGATATTGGAAAATTATTTGAACATTGCCAAAATAGCAAATGTATGCAACAATTTGCTCATCTTGAGACACATTGCACCTGCAAAGAAGTCTGCTGTCAACCGAGGTACCCGGAATGGGATGAAGGGTGGGGGCATATAGAGCTCAGCTCTGAGAAGCAATGGCCCAAGACGTAAGCGATTGAAAAGGGAGAGAGCTGCGACACATCTACGGTGTGCAATTGCTTTGGTTTGTGGGATTCAAGCAAGAGTGGGGTTTTGTGTTAGAAGCCCTCACCAGTGACGTGGTCATAACTGCAATTTCCCCGGAGGTGGTGAAGCGACGGGACAACCTTCTTCTCATGTCATGTTAGGCCAACAAGGTTTCGGAAGCTAACTAAGGTGGTAGTCATAGTCTTCAACATATAATGATCAACTAGATACACTCATATCTTGTTGTGAAGAAAAATTTATTCATAATCATCAATTCCAGTATGTGCTATAGACTAAGTTGGGTTCAGGTCTTCATTTATTGACTAGCGTGGATGCGATTTGGGCTGTCGATGCTTGTGCTACCACCACTTTTAGTTTGTGATGAATCGTGATGATTTCATTTTTTCTCTCCACTTTCTACAGGACTATCAGGGGTCTGGTCCTGGCCTCAGTGCCGCTGCTTACATTTCTGGCAGGATATGTGGAGGATTTGGAGGGGGTGTCATAACTGAATACTGTGCTACTATGTCCTCCAAGTATGACATTTGAAGGCAAAGTCTAGTCAAATTAATACTCTTTTTGGTGTCAAAATGTTAAAGAGAATAACAAATAATTCTAATATCATTGTTCCAGGTTTATAGCATGTTCGGTTGGGAAGAGGAGGCTCTTCCTCAAATTTCGTATAATTTGGTGATTTTCGCCCAAACGCAATCTCATGTAATAGCTACCAATTAAGGGAAAGGTTAGACATATGTCTTACTTTCTTTAAATTGGTAGATATGACATATCAATGTTGCCAATTGCAAAAATGCCAACTGATCAGTAAAAGGTAATAATCTTTTAAAAATTGTAACTTTATACCGAACATGCTATGAAATTGGAACAAAGTGTGTATGGCATGATTTTAAGCACAATATATGACATTGAACTATTTTTGGATGGACTTGCTCTGTAACCTCACATTAACTGCAATCAAGCACATTGTATCTGTTTCATTGGTTTGTCTGTCTTTTGTTTTGCATCAGGTATTTTCCTTGCCGGTGGAGATACTGTGCACCCCTGGGAACACTAACCTCAGTTATGGGAGGAGCTGGATATGGTAACTGATGTGCAGACCATTGAGGGGACATACTGAAGGTAAGTAGATATACCAGAGGTGAGGAGGGGAGACAACTGAAGGTATACTATTGAGTGGCAGCAGTGACAGGGTCTGGATAATTATAGACGATCAGGACTGTGCTAGTGATAGGAACGTATACAGGAAGGATGCAGACCTGGAGATGGCACTATGTCAGCGCGAATCCCTCACTGAGATACACGGAATAAGGCCACGCCTCTATGGCATTACCTTAATATAATAATAATAATATACACCATTTATATAGAGCCCCCTACCTAATCAATCAGTGACTGCTCTAAGCCCTTCAAAAACAGCAAAACAAAACACAAAACTTACTAGGCAATATGATATAAATACGTTTTAACTATACCTTAATGTGGGAGGGTGGGGTAATCACACGCAGACAGCAACTGCAATTGCCTACCTCGTTTGCTCTTCTCCAATCCTTTGGTGCGGAGCGTCCACGAGAAGGCAAACAGGTACAAAGTCTTTGGTATGATCCGACCAGGAATCGAACCCCGGGTCTCGCCGGGTGGAAGGCCGAGCATCTACCAACTCTGCCAACCACTCGGTCGATATACATCAGAGAGACTATGCTCCTTGTGTACTAATAGGGTTATACTTCATAAAGGTTTTTTTTCATTTCACAGTGGTTTCTGCTGTCAGCCGTTGATGATGTTTTGTGGTTAGAGCCATAACTGCTGGAGGAGATGTCTGGTGAAGATCTGGGACCTCTCTACTAGTGTCTGTACTATACAATAGCTGGACACCACTGATGATGTGGTGGAGAGTGGTATGGCTCGGTAGATTCAGAATCTCTTAACTGGTGTTTGTACCCATACACGAGCTGGACACACTGATGATGTTGGTATGGCTTGGTAGATTAAGAATCTCTTTATGGTTGTCTGTACCCACCCATACACTAGCTGGACACACTGGATGATATGGTATGGCTTGGTAGATTCAGGACCCTCTGTACTTGTGTCTGTACCCATACACGAGCTGGACACACTGATGATGTGGTAGGGCTTGGTAGATTCAGAACCTCTTTATGGGTCTTACCCATACACTAGCTGGACACATGATGATAGGTATGGGATTGGTAGATTCAGAACTCTTTACTGGTGTTTGTACCCACCCATACACTAGCTGGACACCACTGATGATGTGTATGGCTTGGTAGGATCAGAACCTCCTTCCTGGTGTCTGTACCCACCCATACATAGCGGACACACTGATGATATGTGGTATGGCTGTAGATTCAGAACTCTTTACTGGTGTTTGTACCCATACACTAGCTGGAAACACTTGATGATGTGGTAGGCCTGGTAGATTCAGGAATCTCTTTACTAGTGTCTGTACCCACCCATAAACTAGCTGGACACACTGATGATGCGGTATGGCGTGGTAGGTCAGAACCTCTTATGGTGTCTGTACCCCAACATTACACTAGCTGGACACACTAATGATGTGGTATGGCTTGGTAGATTAAGAATCTCTTACTGGTGTCTGGACCCATACAAGCCTAGATGGGACAAACTGATGAGTGGTATGGCTTTGGTTTGGATTCAGAATTCTTTACTGGTGTCTGTACCAAGACACTAGCTGGAAACACTGGATGATGTGGTGGTATGGCTGCTTGGTAGATTCAGAAACCTCTGTAAGGTGTCTGTCCCAACACTAGCTGGACACACTGATGATTGTGGTTATGGCTTTGGTAGATCAGAACCTCTTACTGGTGTCGGTACCAATAATAGCTGGACACACTGATGTTGAGGTGGTATGGCTTGGTAGATTAAGAACCTCTTTTATGGTTGTCTGTACCCATACACTAGATGGACTACACTGATGATGTTGGTTATATGCTTGGTAGATTCAGAAACCCTTTAATGGTGCTGTACCCAGACACTAGCTGGACACACTAATGATGTGGTATGGCTTGGTAGATTAAGAACCTTCTGTACTGGTGTCTTACCCATACAAGAGCCTGGACACATGATGATGTGGTAGGCTTGGTCGATTCAGAACCTCTTTACTGGTGTCTGTACCCACCCATACACATGCACAACTGGTGATGTGGTATGGCTTGGTCTGGTAGATTCAGAACCTCCTTACTGGTGTTTGTACCCATACACTAGCTGGACACACTGATGATGTGGAATGGCTTGGTAGATTCAGAATCTCTTAACTGGTTGTCTGTACCACCCCTTACACTAGCTGGACACACTGATGATAGGGTATTGGCTCGGTAGATTCAGAATCTCTTAACTGGTGTTTGTACCCCTACACTAGCTGGGAACACACTGATGATTGTGGTATGCTGGTAGATTCAGAACCTCTTCACTGGTGTCGTACCCATACACTAGCTGGACACACTGATGATGTGGCATGGCTTGGTAGATTCAGAAACCCTCTTTACTGGTGTCTGTACCAATACACTAGCTGGACAACTGATGATGTGGTATGGCTTGGGAGATTAAGCAACTCTTTAATGGTGTCTGTACCACTACACTAGCTGGACACACTGATGATGTGGTCTGGCTTGGTAGATTCAGAACCTTCTTTACTGTGTCTTACCCATACACTAGCTGGACAACTGATGATGTGGTATGGATTGGTAGATTAAGAACCTCTTTACTGGTGTCTGTACCCACCCATACACTAGCTGGAAACAATGATGATTGTGGTATGGCTTGTCGATTCAGAACCTCTTTACTGGTGTCTGTAACCATACACTAGCTGGACACACTGCTGATGTGGATGGCGGGTTAGATTCAGAATCTCTTACTGGTGTTTGTACCCTATACCTAGCTGGACACACTGATGCTTGGTATGGCTTGGGAGATTCAGAATCTATTTACTGGTGGTCGGTACCCACCCGACACGAGCTGGACACACTGATGAAATGGTATGGCTTGGTAGATTCAGAACCTCTTCACTGGTGTCTGTACCCATACACTAGCGGACACCACGGATGATGATGTGGTATGGCTAGGTAGATTCAGAACCTCTTCACTGGTGTCTGTACTAACCCATACATAGTGGACACACTGATGATTATGGTATGCTTGGTAGATCCGGAAATCTCTTTACTGGTGTTGTACCAACCCATACACTAGCTGGACACACTGATGATTGTGGTATGGCTAGGTAGATTCAGAACCTCTTCACTGGTGTCTGTACCCATACACTAGTGGGACACACTGATGATATGTAGGGCTTGGTAGATCACCGACATCTCTTTACTGGTGTTTGTACCCACCCAACACAAGCTGGACACACTGATGATGTGGTTTGGCTTGTAGATTTTCAGACCTCTTTACGGTGTCTGTAACCCACCCCTACACTAGCTGGACCACACTCAGATGTGGGTATGAGCCCGAATTAAAAGTGGAAGGGGCAAGGCATTTTTCTGAGGGCAATGTAAAAAAATTTCTTCGGGTTACAATCAAAACGGCAGGGCACCATGGCAATTTAGAACATTTTTATAGGCAGCAAGGCCATCTGAAAAAGAGACAAGGGCAAGGAGGAAAACTGAACGTGACCGCAAAATGTTATCATACTACGTGACATTATAAGCGAGCTCCGGTGCATTCCTGTCGGTGGTCAACCGCTGATTTGGACAACGATGTTCAACTCGTAATTAATGTATTCTAGATACTCAAATGAGAGTTTTTTTTTTTAATTTTCCATTGAAAAAAATAATGGAGCTTCTGGCATATAATTCATTTCGCGTATCATGTCGGACTACTTGATATTGCACTTTATAACTGTGATGTGAAAAGTTTCGGCGCTGCGAAGGAAACCGAGAGCAAAATACATCATAACAGCATCACTCATATCCCACACACACAACCACATCATACGACCGTACAGCATCCTTCTTGTACCGCTAGCTGACCCGCCGCCCGTCGCTAGCGCTGTCCTGCATTCTGCCGCGAACCGGTTTTTGAACCAGTTCAACAACCATGTGCGCGGCCGGCCAGGCTGGGTTAACGTAATATGCACTGTATCTATTTGCATTTCCACAAATTCATACCAATTCCACGACAAAAATGTAGTACATGATGGTTGAAGGATAATCCGAATAATGGCGATGCCGGAGCAAGATGAGATAGGCCTTACTCGATGAATGTGTGACAGTGCGGTGCGGTTGATGACAATAGCTCCAGGGTGCGTACGCAGTCAAGTTTTACTTCACTACGCAATAGTACGGAACCATTGGACATACACGGATGTACGGATGATGGTGCAAAAACATCAATACAATGACGGAAGGGCACCAATTCAGAATTGAGTAGAAATGAAATGCGGGAAAATCATGAAATTCTACATAATGGGCCAGATGATTCAATGTTTTTTGAAACTTTCAGAGTTGCTGTAGGGTAGTATTAGTAGTTTTGAGAGGGGGAGGGCACCGACGAGGCAATGAGCAATAGGGACGGCAGTCCCCTGCCGTCGGTGAAGCTTGAAATGTACGGGCATCATGGCAAATTGGCAGGGCACCGACGGAGATGCCGTCGGTGCTGCCGGCGGTTAATTCGAGGCCTGGTGGTATGGCTAGGTAGATTCAGAACCTCTTCACTGGTGTCTGTACCCAACACTAGTGGACACCCTGATGATGTGGTATGGCTGGTAGATTCAGACATCGCTTTACTATGCTGTACCAACCCATACACTAGCTGGACACAATGATGATGGGGTATGGCTTGGTAGATTAAGAACCTCTTTACTGGTGTCTGAACCCATACACTAGCTGGACACATGATGATGTGGCATGGAGTGGTAGATTCAGAACCTCTTTACTGGTGTTTGTACCCATACATAGCTGGACAGCAATGATGGTGTGGTATGGATTGGTAGATTCAGAATCCTTACTAGTGTCTGTACCCACCCAACACTAGCTGGACACCACTGATGATGGGTAGGTTGCGTATAGATGCAGAATCTCTTACTGGTGTTGTACCCACCCATTACACTAGCATGGACACACTGAGATGGTTATGGCTTGGTAATTCAGAACCCTTACTGGTGTCTGTACCCACCCATCCACTAGCTGGACACACTGATGAGGTGGCTGGGCTTGGTAGATCCAGAACCTCTTTATGGTGTTTGTAACCATACCTAGCTGGACACAATGATGATGTGGGAAGGGCTTGGTAGATTCAGAAGCTCGTTAGAGTGTCTGTACCCACCCACATAGCTGGACACAATGATGATGCGTATGGCTTGGTAGATTAGAACTCTTTACTGGTGCTGTACCCACCATACACTAGCGGGAACACACTGATGATGTGTATGGCTCGGTAGATTCAGAATCTCTTAACTGGTGTCTGGACCATACACTAGCTGGACACACTGAGATGTGGTAGCTTGGGAGGATTCAGAACCTCCTTACTGGGTCTGTACCCATACATAGCTGGACACACTGATGTTGTGGTATGGCTTGGTAGATTAAGAACCTCTTACTGGTGTCTGTACCCATTACACTAGCTGGACACCACTGATGAGTGGTATGGCTTGGTAGATTCCGAACCTCTTTACTGGTGTCTGTACCCGTACACGTAGCTGGACAAACTGATGATGTGGTATGGATTGGTAGATTGAGAACCTCTTCACTGGGTCGACCAATACCACTAGTGACACACTAATGATGTGGTATGGCTTGGTAGATAGTACCTCTTTACTTTTTGGGTGTCTTACCCATACACTAGCTGGACACACGATTGATGTGGTATGGCTTGGGAGATTCAGATACCCTTTAATGGGTCTTTTACCCATACACTAGCTGGACAAACTGATGATGTGGTATGGCTTGGTAGAGTCAGAACCTCTTTACTGGTGTCTGTACCCGTACCCTAGCTGGACAAACTGATGATGTGGTATGGCCTTGGTAGAGGTTCAGAAAAAAAACCTCTTTATGGTGTTGTACCCACCCATACATAGCTGGAACCACTGATGATGTGTATGGCTGGTAGATTCAGAATCTCCTTACTGGTGTTTGTACCCATAGCACTAGCTGGCACACTGATGATTGTGGTATGGCGAGTAGATTCAGAATCTCTTTACTGGTGTCTCTACCCACCCATACACTAGCCGGACACACGGATATATGGTATGGCTTGTGTAGATTCAGAATTCTTTAACTGGTGTTTGTACCCATACTCTAGCTGCGACAACTGATGATGTGGTACTGGCTTTTTGGTAGATTCAGAACCTCTTTACTGGTGTCTGTACCCATAACACTAGATGGACACACTGATGATGTGGAATGGCTTGCCGTAGATTCAGAACCGCTTTACTGGTGTCTGTACCCGTACACTAGCTGGACACCCTGATGATGGGGTATGCTTGTTGTAGATTCAGAACCTCTTACTGGTGTCTGTACCCGTACACTAGCTGGACACACTGTTGATGTGGTATGGCTTGGTAGATTAAGACATCTTTTACTGGTGTCTGTACCCGTACACTAGCTGGTTCAAAGATGGATGTGTATGGATTGGTATAGTCCAGAACTCTTTACTGGTGTCTGTAACCATACACTAGCTGGACACTGATGATGTGGTATGGTTGGTAGATTCAGACCTCTTTACTGGTGTCTGAACCCATACACTAGCTGGACACACTGATGATGTGGTATGGCGTGGTAGATTCAGATCTCTTTACTGGTATGTACCATACGACTAGCTGGACACACTGATGATGTGGTAGGGCTTGGTAGATTCAGAACTCTTACTGGTGTCTGTACCCATACACTAGCTGGACACACTGGTATGTGGTATGGCTTGTAGATCAGAACCTCTTACTGGTGTCTGTACCCATTAAACTAGCTGGACACACTAATGATGTGGTATGGCTTGGTAGATTCAGAACCTCTTCACTGGTGTGGTACCCATACACGAGCTGGACACACTGATGATCTGGTATGGCTTGGTAGATGCAGAACTCTAACTGGGCTGTACCCATTACACTAGATGGACACACTGATGATGTGGTATGGCTGGTAGATTCAGAACCTCTTCACTGGTGTCTGACCCATAACACTAGCTGGACACACTGATGAGGTGGTATGGCTTGGTAGATTAAGAACCTCTTTACTGGTGTCTTACCCATACACTAGCTGGACACACTGATGATGTGTTATGGCTTGGGAGATCAGAACCTCTTTACTGGTGTCTGTAACCATACACTAGCTGGACACACTGATGATGTGGTATGGCGTGGTAGATTCAGAACCTCTTCACTGGTGTCGGACCCACCCCTACACTAGCTGGACACACTGATGATGTGGTATGGCTTGGTAGATCAGAACCTCCTTACTGGTGTTGTGTACCCATTCATAGATGGACACACTGATGATGGTGGTATGGATTGGTAGATTGAGAATCTCTGTACTGTTGTCTGATTACCAACCATACACTAGCTGGACACACTGATGATATGGGATGGACTTGGTAGAGTCAGAATCTCTTTACTGGTGTTTGTACACCAGTACACTAGTCGGCCACACTGATGATGTGGTATGGATTGGTAGATTGAGAACCTTCTACGGTGTCTGTACCCCACACTAGATGGAACACTGATGATGTGGTACGGCTTGGTAGATTCAGAACCGCTTTACTGGTGTCTGTACCCGTACACTAGCTGGACACACGATGATGTGGTAGGGCTTGGTAGATTCAGAACTCTTCACTGGTGTCTGTACCCATACACTGTGGGACACCACTGATGATGTGTATGGCTGGTAGTTCAGAACCTCTTTACTGGGTCTGTACACATACACGAGTGGACACACTGATATGGGGTATGGCGGGTTAGATTCAGAACGTCTTTACTGGCGTCTGTACCCACCCATACACTAGCTGGCCACACTGTGAGTGGTATGGCCTTGGTGATTCAAGAACCTCGCTATGGTGTAGTACCATACACTAGCTTGGACCAACACGAAGTGGTATGGCTTGGTAGATTCAGAACCTCTTCACTGGTGTCTGTACCCATGCACAGCGGCACCACTGGTGAGGTGGTATGGCTTGGTAGATTAAGAACCTCTTTACTGGTGTCTGGACCCTACACTAGCTGGACACCACGGATGATTTGTATGGCTTGGTAGATTCAGAACTTTTCTGGTGTCTGACCCTATACACTAGATGGATCACACTGATTGAGTGGGAGGGATTGGTGATCAGAACCTCTTTACTGGTGTCTGTACCCATACACTAGCTGGGACACCCTGATGATGTGGTATGGCTTGGAAGATTCAGAACCTCTTTATGGTGTCTGTACCCATACACGAGCTGGACACACTGATGATGGGGTAGGCTTGGTGATTCAGAACCTATTTACTGTGTATGTACCCATACACTAGCTGGACACAAGATGATGTGGTATGGCTAGGTAGATTCAGAACCTCTTTAATGGTGTCTGTACCCATACACTAGCTGGACAAACTGATGATGTGGTATGGCTTGTAGATTCAGAACCTCTTTATGGTGTCGATACCCACCATAAACTATGGCTGGGACACACTGATGATGTGGTACGGCTTGGTAGAT
Organism: Sclerodactyla briareus; assembly: GCA_026419785.1. Taxonomy (NCBI): domain Eukaryota; kingdom Metazoa; phylum Echinodermata; class Holothuroidea; order Dendrochirotida; family Sclerodactylidae; genus Sclerodactyla; species Sclerodactyla briareus. The sequence goes on along the minus strand of JAODTK010000267.1, from coordinate 182,301 downwards.
TCAGAACCTCTTACTGGTGTCTGTACCATACACTAGCTGGACACACTGAGGATGTGGTATGGCTTGGTAGATTCAGAACCTCTTTACTGGTGTCTGTCCCCACCCTCAATAGTGGCACACTGATGAGTGGTATGGACTTGGTAGATTCAGAAGGAACTCCTACTGGTGTTTGTACCCATACACTAGCTGGACCGACACTGATGATGTGGTATGCTTGGATCGATTTTCAAGAATATCTTTACTGGTGTATGTACCCAACACTAGCTGGACAAACTGATGATGTGGTATGGATTGGTAGATTGAGAACCTCTTTACCTGGTGTCTTTACCCAGACACTAGCTGGACACACTGATGATGTGGTATGGCTTGGTAGATTCAGAACCTCTTCACTGGTGTCTTACCCATACACTAGCTGGACACACTGCATGATGGGTATGGTTGGGAGATCAGAACCTCGTACTGGTGTCTGTCCCAACCCATCATGCTGGACACACTGATGATGTGGTACGGCTTGGGGAGTTCAGAAACTCTTTACTGGTGTGTGTACCCATACACTAGGTGGACCACACTGATGATGTGGGATGGCTTGGTAGATTCAGAATTCTTTACTGGTGTCTGTACCACCCATACACTAGCTGACACACTGATGATTGGTATCGGCTTGGTAGATTCAGAAATTCTTTACTGCGTGTTTGTACCCATACACTAGATGGACACAGATGATGTGGTAGGCTTGGTAGATTCAGACCTCTTTACTGGTGTCTGTACCCGTACACTAGCTGGACACACTAATGATGTGGTATGGCTTGGAAGATTCAGAACCTCTTACTGGTGTCTGTACCCGTACACTAGCTGGACACACGGATGAGTGGTATGGACGCTGGTAGATCAGCACTCTTTACTGTGTCTGTACCCATACATAGCTGGACACACTGATGAGGGGGTATGGGCCGTGGTAGATTCAGAACTCTCACTGGGGTCTGGAACCCATACACTAGTGGACACACTGATGACCTGGGGTATGGCTGTAGATTCAGAACCCCTTATGGGTCTGTACCCACCATACCCTAGCTGGACACCTGATAGGTGGTAGGTTGGTAGATTCAGAACTCTTTATGTGTCTGTACTCACCCATACACTAGCTAGACACACTGATGATGTGGTATGGCTTGGTAGATTAAGACTCTTTACTGGTGTTTGTACCTACACTAGCTGGACCACACTGATGATGTGGTATGGCTTGGTAGACAGAATATCTGTACTGGGTCTGTACCCACCCATACACTAGTGGACCACACTAACGATAGGGTATGCTGGTAGATCAGAACCTCTCACTGGTGGGGCGTGGGCTGGGGTTTTTTTTTTTTTGGTCTGTACCCATACACTAGCGGAACACTGATGATATGGTAGGCGTTGGTAGATTCAGAACCGCTTTACTGGTGTCTGTACTCACACACTAGCTGGACACATGATGATAGGTATGCTGGGTAGATTCAGAATCTCTTAACTGGTGTTTGTACCCACCATACATAGCTGGACACACTAATGATGTGGTATGGCTTGTAGATTCAGAACCGCTTTACTGGTGTCTGTACACACCCATATACAGCTCGACACACTGATGATGTGGTAGGGCTTGGTAGATTCATAACCTCTTTATGGTGTTTGAACCATACACGAGCTGGACACACTGATGATGTGGAATGGCTTGGTAGATTCAGAATCTCTTAACTGGTCCGGTACCCACCCAACACAGCTGGACACAATGATGATGATGGTAGCTTGGTAGATTCAGAACATCTTTACTGGTTCTGTACCCACCCAACACTAGCTGGACACACGATGAATGTGGTATGGCTTGGTAGATTCAGAACCTCTTTAATGGTGTTGGACCACCCATACACTTAGCTGGCACATGATGATGTGGTATGCTTGGTCGATTCAGACACCTCTTTATGGTGTTGTACCCAGACACTAGCTGGACACTTGATGATGGGGTATGGCTTGGTAGATTCAGAATCTCTTACTCGGGTGTCTGTACCCACCATACACTAAGCTGGGGGAACACACTGATTGATGCGGTATGGCTTGGAGTATTCAGACCCCTCTTACTGGTGTCTGTACCAACCCATACACTAGCTCGGACACATGAGATGTGGTATGGCTGGTAGATTCAGGATCCTCTTTACTGGTGTCTATACCCAGACCTAGCTGGGGGACCAACACTGGATGATGTGTATGCTTGTGGATGGATTAGAAACCTCTTTATGGTGTCTGTAAAAACCCATAGGACACTAGGCTGGACACCACTGATGATGTGGTATGGCTTGGTAGATCAGAAACCCTGCTTTTACTGGTTGTCGACCCATAACAAATAGTCTGGGACCACACTTGGTGGGAGTGGTAGGCTTGGTAGATTCAGAACCTCTTATGGTGTATGTAACCCTAACATAGGGGACACACTGATGATTTGGTATGGCTTGGTAGTTCAGAACCTCTTCACGGGTGTCTGTACTCCATACACTGCTGGACACAATGATGTGATGTGGTATGGCTTGGTAGATCAGAAAACGCTGCTTTAATGGTTGTCTGTACCCTACACTAGCCTGGACACACTTGATGATGGTGGGAATGGCTGGCAGATTTCAGATTCTTTAATGGGTCTTACCCATACACTAGCTGGACACACTGTGATGTGGTCAGGGCTTGGTAGATCAGAACTCTTTACTGGTTGTCGTACCCATACACTTACGGACACACTGATGATTGTGGTATGCTTGGTAGATTAAGAAAACTTCTTTGACTGGTGTTGTACCCACCCATACATAGTGGGACACACTGAGAGTGGTATGGCCTTGGTAGATTCAGAACCTCCCTTTGGTGTTTGTACCCATACACTAGCTGGCCACACTGATGTTGTGGTAGGTTGGTAGATAAGAATCTCTTTATGGTGTCTGTTAAACCCACCCATACACTAGTGGGACACACTTTGATTGATATGGTATGGCTTGTAGGATTCAGAATACTCTTTACTGTGCTGTTTGTTAACCCATACACTAGCCTGGACACAATGATGTATTGGGGTATGGCTTGGTTAGATTCAGGGAACCTTTTATGGCCTGTATGTACCATACACTGCTGGACCCACTGAAGATGTGGTATGGCTTGGTAGATTCAGAACCTCTTGACTGGTGTTGTACCCCGTTACACTAGTGGACCACTGATGATTTGGTATGGCTTGGTAGATGCAGAACCTCTTTACTGTGTCTGTACCATACACTAGATGGACACACTGATGATGTGGTATGACTTGGTAGATTCAGAAATACTCTTTACTGGTGTCTGTACCCGTACACTAGCTGGTCAATGAGATGTGGTATGGCTCTGGTAGATTCAGAACCTTTTACGGGGTGTCTTACCACCAACATAGGCTGGACACACTGATGATGTGGTATGCGTGGTGTAGAGTCAGAACCTCTTTCTGGGTGTCTGTACTCAACCCATAACTAAGTGGACCCACTGATGAGTGGTATGGCTTGGTAGATCAGAACTCTTTACTGGTGTTTGTACCCATACACGAGCTGGACACACTGATGATGGGGTATGGTATGGCTTGGGGTAGCATTCAAACCTCTTTACTGGTGTCTGTACCATACACTAAGCTGGACACACTGGGGGGTTTTTGGGATGGGGTATGGCTTGGTAGATTAAGAACCTCTTTACTGGTGTTGTACCCAGACACTAGCTGGACACACTGATGATGTTGTAGTGGGTTGCTGTAGGATTCAGAAACCTGCTTACTCGGTGTCTGTACCCATGAAACATGCTTGGACACATGATGATGTGGTATGGCTGGAGATTAAAGGAACTCTCTTCCATGGTTGTCTGTAACAATAACAACTAGCTGGACACCACTGATGACTGTGGTAGGCTTGGTTAGATTCAGAACCTATTTACTGGTGTCCTGTACCCATACACTAGTGGACCACACTGATGATGGTGGTATGGGCTTGGCAAGATTCAGACCTCTTATGGTGTCTTTACCCTACACTAGGCTGGGAACACTGAAGATGTGGTATGGCTTGGTCGATTCAGACATTTTTAATGTGTTCTGTACCTCATACACTCAGAATGGAACACACTGAAGATGTGGTATGGCTTGGTAGATTTAGAGTCAAGAACCTCTTTAATGGTGGTCTGTACACACCCTACACTAAGGTGGAACACTGATGATTGTGGTATGGACTTGTAGTAGGAGTCAGAACCTCCTTATATGGGTTTGTAACTCCCATACACTAGCTGGACACTGAGGATGTGGTATGTTGGTAGATTAAGGAATCTCTTTACTGGTGTCGGTACCAAACCATACCTACAGGCTGGACCCACTGATGATAGGTAGGCGTGGTAGATCAGCCTCTCTTTACTGGTGTCTGTAACCATACACTAGCTGGACACATGATGATGTGGTATGGCTAGGTAGATTCAGAACCTCTTCACTGGTGTCTTTTACCAATACACTAGTGGAACACATGATGATGTGTATGGCTGGTAGATTCAGACAACCTCTTTACTGGTGGTTCTGTACCGTACACAGCGGGGGAACACATGATGATGTGTTTATGGGCTTGTAGATTCAGAACCTCTTTTATTGGCCGTGTTGTACCAAACATAGCTGACACAATGATGATGTGGTAGGCTGGTAGATTCAGACACATTTCTTTACTGGTGTTCTGTACCCATACACACTAGATGGAAACACTGATGAATGTGGGAATGGCTTGGTAGATTCCGAACCTCTTTACTGGTGTCTGTACCACCCATACACTAGCTGGAAACACTGGAGTGGTATGGCTTGGTATAGTCAGAACCTCTTACTGGTTGTCTTACCCATACACTAGCTGGACCGACTGATGATGTTGTATGGGTTGGTAGATTCAGAACCTCTTTACTGGTGTCTTACCCATACACGAGCTGGACACACTGATGATGTGGTAGGGCTTGGTCGAGTCCGAACATCTTTACTGCGTGTCTGTCCCATAACTAGTGGACACACCCCCCCCACTGATGATGTGGTATGGCGTGGTAAGATCAGAACCTCTTTACTGGCGTCTGTACCCACCCATACACTAGCTGGACACACTGATGCTGTGGTAGGCGTGGTAGATTCAGAACCTCTTTACGGTGTCTGTACCCACCCATACACTAGCTGGACATCACTGAGGATGTGGTATGGCTTGGTAGATTAAGAACCTCTACTGGTGTTTGTACCATACACAGCTGGGACACACTGATGAGTGGTATTGGCTTGGTAGATTCAGAACCGCTTTACTGGTGTCTGTACCCACCCATGACACTAGCTGGACAACATGATGAGTGGTGAGTGATATGGCTCGTGAATTAGGGACCTATTCAGGGAAGATCTGGGAGCTCTTGTTATGGTGTGGACTACTCATACCACTATGCAGTGATAGTAGGTGTTGCCACAGTACAAGACAAGAATGACACATAGTTGGACACCACTATTGATGTTTAAGGATGATATGGTGATATATAGGTTCGGAGATGAGAACATTTAATTAGTGTCAGTATTCAGTGAAGATATGGTGACCCCATTCAGTTCAATGGAATTTATCATATCAGTTGCTCATACCTCATAATGATGTAAGTGTGATATGGAAGCTTGAAAAAATGGAACTTTATTAATGAGCAAGAGGAACGGTTCAATCAATCAATTATATGTCAAGAGTATGTTACTCAAGCTGAAGAATGTATGCTACCCCCCTCTACACAGCCTAGGGGGTGCCAAATGAAGGTACACAGGAGTTTTCTCTTGATAAAAAATAGGTGAAATCCATGGTCAAATGTGAAAGGAAGTGAATTAAAAATGGGTATAGCGGCCACATGGGTCGGGAGCCATCACTTACATTAGGAATGATATAAAAATTCCGGTGATAAAAATTACCAACTTTAAGGGGCAGGGATGCCTCTGGGGCCCCAAATCAAGTCTCTGGACCCCCTACAAACACCCCTGGTGAACCACTGACGTTTTACCCTACTGCACATCTACTGCTAGCAAGTACCAATTGTAAGAGTTATTTATACCACATTCGAATCATGAGCACCATCATGCTAGGCATAAAATATTAAACACTTCCCAAGTCCCCAGGGACATGAGGAAAAACGCAATGTCTACATGCGATTCTCTTCAATTGTTTCCTGCTCGTCGTCATTTAATACAGTACTGTTTGGAGTACACTGATGATGTCATAGCTTTCAAGCGTCAGCCAGATCGCACTGTCGACTCTGGACTCACTCAGGTATGTCTACATATGTTTCTATGATTCCATCAAGTCACAGGAATCTTTCTCTGGTGTATACTAGTTCCATGTGGAAAATGTCCAGCTCTTTGAGTGAGTTGAAAATAAGGTCATTGGCATAGCGTTTGTGTCCATACTGCACCTGAATCTCTCAGCATGTGTTACATTCAGCATGGTTGCAGTATGAAATGAAATACTACTACTCGGCAGACAATCCTGCCCATGAGCCTGTGTGACCTGGTGGTTGGGGCTGCCACCTGGACACCTGTAGCCTCATTTGCATCTAGCACGATGCGGGGGGGGGGAAGGTCCAGGGCGTTGCCAGAGGGGGGCAACCGATGGAAGCATCAGTGGATGCGGCTAGGTGGATGGTGACTATTGAGTGATAATAGATGGAATTGAATAAGTGATATTTAAATTTACTCTCGATTTCAAATGATGGGTTGAATATTGGTCCATTGCACCCCTGCCTTCTACCTTTTTTTCTGCAGGTGACTGCATAAAGGTCATGAGAGAACACATTGGAGTGGTCCGCTGTCTGAGGCTCACCAATGGAAGAGTGGTAACTGGAGAGACAGGAAAAAATTGTGTCTGGATGGAAAGGTAAACATTTCTCTCAACTAGAAATAGCTATAATGGGTACCACTTGTTCAACCAGAAAATTGATGGTATGAATCCCCATCCAAACTGAATCTCTGGACCTCCTTCTTGGTTTTATTCCCTAATCAGACGTAGCAATATTCATATCCTACACCAAAGAAATAGGGCTAATCCCATTTGACAATCCCAAAAAATTCTTCCACATTATAATTCATGTGACAGAGCGTCATCACAACAGAGCATGGGCACAGAGAATATCACATAATTTCCATTTTTGATATAGATAGATAGATAGTTAGATCGCTGGCAAGGAAATTCTGTCTGCAGTAGAGGGGTTATAACATAACAATTGAACATATCAATGGCATATGCGATAGACGATAAGAACATTAGAACAATAAATGCACATAAAAAATTGGCAAAACCTTGGAATTCAATAAAATGATTGCACACATCCAGCTACTTTTAAATCTAATTGTGTAAGGTAATGCCGTGCCCCAGGAAAGTGAGGCGATGACGGTTATTTTGGTTGCGAACGGTCTAATCCTCCCCTGCGTTGGATAGCCTGTTCACAAAGCTGGCTAAGAGAGCTGGTGATCTCTCGTCTTCCACAAAGACCTCACTGGTTGCTGGACTCGAGAAGAATACACGTTGGGTCGACCGAGGGCAAACTCTCCCCAATAATTCTCCCTGCCTGTCTGATTATATCGTCGATATTCTTCTTGTGCGCATTATGTGTTGTCCACCAACATATGCAGTACTCCATCACTGGTCAAATAACTGAATTATGAAATCTGGCAAAAGATCCGCTCACAATCACAAGAATATAATTTATCGGAGGCCGTGAGAGGCGGGGTCGTAAAAGTTTTTCGATGTCCTCAACAGTATCTCAACATACTTAACATGGTCATGAAAATGCAGTTTGTCAATCTACCCCCAGATACTTATATTCTGCCAATCTCTTGCCAGTGTTGGCCTTTTTAATAACGTGCCAAACGATGCATGGTGTTTTGTCCTATAATCGATGACCGTCTCTTTAGTTTTCTTTACGTTAAATTGCAGGTAGTTTCTGGTCACAATAGTCTACAAACCTGTTAACTACATCGATTTAAATACAATGAGTCATCACCATTGTTAACAGGCCAATGAGGGCTGTGTCATCGGCAAATTTGATGATGGAACCCTAGTATAACCCTGTATAAAAGAACAATAGTTGACGTGTAACAGTGAATAAAAACTGGGACAACACGTACCCCCTGAGGGGCCCTCGGTGTCTAGATGATATCACTGGATCTAGTGTTGAATCGGCCAATTCACTTGCATCACTGAACATGAGGCTCCGTCTTGACGCCCGACATAGGGGCGTGTGAATATTATGATCGACAGCTAGCAAATTTATTCAGGAAGTGTATAGAATTAAAAAGGCTTGATAATGGGCAGAAAACCTGAATTGTTAGGTTTCAATGGGATACCTGTGCTGGAAGGGGAAACCATTAGCCTCAAATCTATCATCTTAGAACCCTTAGAAATGCATTGAGGGTTGGTTTGTTTAGTACGAGTTTGTCAACAGGTCCTTTGCAGTTTTAACCAGTTTTATCACCTACGTTTAAATGTCATTAGATTGCCCTCCTTCCTCCCTTCCATTTAATCCCTGTTGTGATAGGCTTGGAAATATGAGACACTAATTTCCCTAACTTGTAGCTTACCCCAAAGCTGTTGTATGCAAGAATGACAGGCTGCGGGAGGGCATGTGATTTGTCTGCAAGCGCTATACTTGGTAATTGGGCATTCTTGGAACGAGGTGTGTTATCCTCTGGAGTTTAATTGAATTGAGTAATAGGCACTTAGGCAGTACCTCACATTAGTAGCGTAGATTTCCATTGTTTATACTTTGAATCAATGCAGTCCACTAACCCATACCATTTCCTATTTGAAATGTTTTGGCAAGATATTATTGCAAATTTTTTTTTCCTTTTATAAGACCGTGAGTATTGGAATGGGGTTGTTCCATCGCAACCCGCGTCCTACTTCACTTGATGTGGGTGAACAACACTAAACTAGTGACCTGCATCACCTGAATCCCCTGGAGTTATAACAATAATGAGTTACTGGTAAACACTGACTCTCTGCTGTAATAAGACCCACCGCTCCCGTTGAGTTTCATAACTAACTTCTACCACGATGCTCCCGTTCCCACAACCAAGCACGACACATCGAGGAAAACGCAGGCTCTGCTGGTCCTCCAGAGATCGCTCTCCTAACTTAGCACAATCATGTTGCTTACTGGTAACCCTCATCTTACTGGAGCAGTGAAGACCGTCCTCGCTGTGACCATACGTATTATTACGCAAGATTGCATCCCATCTCAACCAAGCACAGACGCGTCAGAAAATTCAAGGCTCGCTGGTCTCCAGAGATCGCAATCCGGCTAGCCAAGCATGTCTGGTTCCTAATGGCTCCGAATAGATGCAGGTGATGTAATAATTCATCTTATGACAGTAGACACTGACCCTGAACTAATGCAACCTTGAGAAATTGCTGCATTTCCCAAAGACCACGATTTGGCCATTTTAATCTGAAAATCATTGGCTTCCATGCTGTTCATTCGTGTGGCAGGCATAAATTAAATGGTCTGTCCTATTTACTGAGTGGTTTGCACCGTTGGTGAGCATCGGTAGACCGGGGTTCGATTCCCGTGGGGTCATACCAAAACTTTAAAATGGTACCCATTGCCTTCATCGCTGGACGCCCCGCACAAGGGATTGGGGCATACAAACAAGGGTAGGCAATTTGCAAGTACCATCTCGTGTGATTTACCCCCACCCCACATTACGTACCGCCAAAGAGCTTGCCGTATCGTGACCTGATGCGGGATACAAGCTGAACAATTGTGGCAGTTTCTGGCACTCCTCTAGGCCTGCTAGGTTCCCTCTCTCTGTCACTATACCATAAAGAAACGAAAAAAAACACGGAGTGCCCTAGCCCTGCAATCCAGTGATAACACTCCTATACGGATGACTCTGGTATTTGGCTACGGGAGATGAACACTACAATACTTTTTGTTTTTTAAAGATTGATATGTCTACCTGCGAGCACGTAAACCACTTCTGTCATCGGCCGCCCTACCTATAGAGACCCGTGCTGTAAGGTGATGCACGTCCTAGCATTGATGTCATTCCATACACATAGTGTCACTTCTCGCATTCATGTGGCTCCATCTAATTTGTCTCCCGCTTCCCCTGCATTTCAAAGTTAAGAGAATGACAAAGACTCAGTAGGTCATCTTTAACAGTCGTGGATCGCTAAGCTTTCTGGCTTACTGATATCCATTTTTCTCCCATTTTTGATATCATGTTTTACCCTTTCTATTCCGTACATATTCCGTCCAGTTTTTTGTACCTGCATTATTCATATTGTGGTATATTATATTTGCGATGCTAAATCTTCATTGCTAATCATTTTGTTCAAATAAAATACTAATCCAATAAATGCAATATATCGTCCAGATGTCAGTAATCACTTAATGTTTTCCTTATATATTTGTCAGAATTCATTGTGGGGGAGTTTTATTACTTTTGAACACTGGTCATTAAAACTTTTCTAGTTCGTTGTCAATTAGGCGCGACACACGGCTAAAATTTTCACTGAAACTGACATGATGCACTAAGGCCAGTTATTAAACCCCTAATGGAATACCAGAGGCAACGGTGTTCTGAAGGTGCGCTTCAGAACAACTAAGTTGGAGAAGCAATCCCAAGCCCCTAGATTCTGTGCTGGATTGGCCTATTCCACTTCTTGGTGACTTGGATTCCAATGGAAAAAGTGCTATGGTAAGCTACTTCGTAGGGCATCCCCCACCCCCGTCCCAAGTAATATTCAACTTCTTACCCCACCCCTATCAGTTTCCAAGCTACTCGAATCTACATGTTGCCCTTTCCCATCGATCCATGCACTGTTTATAAAGTTCACAAAGGTTAATGCAGCCTGTCCATCCTCTTAACTACCAATATAAACAAGCGACAAGTCGAAACGTCTTGAGAGCTGCGGACAGCAAAATTCCTGTGGTTGTGGCGAATACAATGCATGTTCTTCACCAAGCCACAGTTATTGTTTGTCCACATCAATTGACTTTACTGACATCTGTCATACAGGGAATGGAATGGAACATGGCTTACCACATTGGCCTATTATGTGATATCAGTCTGCACAGCACAAAAGTACCCAACTGCATAATTCCCAGGCCTGTATATTAGCGATATGGATGCAACCAAAACACCCACCACAACCACATGTGGAAACAACTCTTTCTGGCCTCCACCAGCCACACATCGTGTGAGGGCGAGATGTGATGACAGACAAATCATCCTTCCCATGGACAATGTTTTATTGTAAACGAGGTGCAGACCGGACCTTCTGACAATAAGGTAAACATGCTCTTAGAGGATGGAAGTATATTTAAACAAACATCTCTCACAGTCAGAGAGCTCAATGAACTTGGAATTGGGGTAATGGGAATTAATTGGATTAATTAAAATTAATCACACTATGCGAATATAAGTTGGAACTCAGCCTAGCCAATAGCGAGCTTCATCCACCTACCACGTGTCAAACCTGATCGCAGTACGGTTTAGAAGTTTATGAATGCACGTGACGAACAGAATGGAAGACCTACAAACGGACGGAAAGAGAGACATGATGACTTTAGAGCTGCTCTAACGCAGCTGAAAAAAAGATGCATTTTTGAAAATAAAGTTACGTTTTGATTCCTTGAAAGTCCAGAATGGTTGGTCTGATCGGTTGATGAAATTGGTGTGTAGCTTCCTTATAGTGTATGTAGGGGTTAATTTTGGTCAAAAAATGAAAAAAAAGAAAAGGGATAAGTCAATTAACCTTTTTTTTTTTTGGCCCATTCTAGCTTGTGAACACGATAACTCGACTTCACTGATTGGATTTGAAGCTCATACTTGTTTATGGGTGTTCAAATGATGAGTATATGAACCTATTGTTTTGGGGTCAGGTCAGAGAAGTCAAAACCCCAGAGGTCAAAGTTCGAAAACCGTGTGTGTGTAGCATTTCACTATCAAGCGTCAGGACCTTCATGGGTTGGTCGGAAGAAAAAAAAATGGGAAATTTGTCAGAAGTTATGTTTGCCCATAATGGGCTGGGTCATTCTCCCATTTATCCTTGTGTCCTATAGGTTGTCAGAAAAGTCAATATTCACTAAGCATTTTGGCTGTCTGGTTATAGCTCCTTTTGTGCTTTTGTGATCGCGCACCCGTCTAACCCATCTGTAAACAGTTGTTAAGCTTATGCCCCTGTCTCAGGTCTGGGTCAAAATTCGATCATCAAATTGGTACAATGTGACCTAGATAGTTGGACATCTGTAGTAGTAAAAAAACAAAAAAAAAAAACAAAAAGTTGTGGTCAAGGGTCATCTAGGAGTTTTGTACACTTTTGAAAAAAAAGGCCAAATGCTTCTGCTCCGACATATTAACTTGGATTTTCCAGATAATTGGTCAGCAGTACTACTAGTGTACCTATATGGTTTTCAGGGATTTTTCTATTGAGGGAAGTTTTGCGTCAAACGGTCAAAATGCTTCTCCTCCTACATTTTCATGGATATTATGATGTGTGGTCAGTGTCATCACTGAGATACTGGTGCATACAATGGTGTTGAGGAATTTGGGGTCACGGGTACTCTGAGGGGTCAGTTTTTCGACCTTTTTGTAAAAATATGCAAATGCTTCTCATCCCACAGGTTAAGTTGGTCTTTCTTCGTAGTTGGTCATTATAACTATTGATATTGGTACCTGTGGGTGTTTCAAGAATTGGGGTCACTGGGCAATTTCGGGGTCATTTTGACCCCGAAGGTCATTTTTGGAGTCACACCGTTTAAATGTTCTTCTACAATTTGATTTGGCTAATCATGATGTGTTGTCATACGGGTGTTGTTCAGAATTTGGGGTCAAGAAGGGTCAATCTAGGGTAGTTTCGAGCCATTTTGTGCAAATACAAATGCTTCTCATTCTACAGATTAAGTTGGATTACCTACGTAATTGGTCCGTATATATATTGACTATGTACCTGTATGGTGTTTTAAAGGATTTGGGGTCGACGGTCATTAGTCAAATGCTTCTTCTCCTACATTTTGATATTTGGATACCATCGTGTGGTCATTGTCATCATAAAATTTGTTGTAGTAAATATTTCTGGTGTATAGATAAAACTGTTATAGAAAGACACTAACTAACACATCTTCATAATATTCTTAATATTGGCTTTGCGCTCTCACCTGATTGCACTCCCTGTAATGCTTTCATAACTGCAACTAAACTCAAAGATGATTTGCAAAACCGTCACTTAGATTTTGCACTGATTCTTCATAAGGCAACTATCCTCTGACAGGGTATGAGCTTCTGAACCCTTGGTTCTCTAGTTCCTTGGCGAAGCGGAGGAATTGGGCAGTGTGTGTGTGTAGCTATATCCATACATCTGTGTGTGTGTTTGTGACGCTTGTATCGTGATGATGTTCCATACATGAATGGTGAAGGATCCTAGTCTTTCCGAAACTTTTGTTAACATTGAAGTCCCCAATGACAGGTCCAATCAAGTTGATATTCCATTTGTTGGGCTTTTTTTTTATGGTCAGTACATTTTTGCACAAATATCGAGAGGGAAAATCGGGGAAATGAGGGCTAAAATAGGAAACTGAAGGGTAAAAATGGGAATGAAGAGGGAGGGAAGGGCAAAAAATGAGACGAAATAAGTGAAAAAAAAAGACATTAAGTTGGGATAAATTGATCATCGCGAATCCTAAATGAGCCCAAATGGCACTGGCGGATCCGATCTGGGTCAAATTTTGTATTCAGCGTCCTCATGATATGTACAAGAAACCTATCAATTATAGTGTTTTCGGGGTTTTTTTTTGTTATGGTAATTTGTTTTTCCTTTTTTTGTGAACTGAATATCTTGCCATGGCGAGTTCGGTTTTTCTAACACGATAACTCGCACCCCCCATCTTGGTGGATCGATAGGAGCGAGCTCAATATTTTGGGCGGACCGCGGAAGAGTGGTAGAGTGGTATCAGTGACACTTTAACAACCAAAATATTTCCGGGTTCAATTCCAGCAGTCACCGGATTCCCCAAGGTGAATGCAACCTGCAGTTGCGATGGGCAGGTCTTGGTCCTTCACTTCATGGCTGCCGCCGCCGCTGTGATTCCGTGGATTTCTGTAATTAATGGGGTTTGTTAACGGTTTTTTGCAATAGTCTCGTCCTGTCGCTTGAGCAGTCACGTTGAACTTGAACTTCCGCTCCTCCAGGTTCGAGGAAGTGTCGGGATCCTTGAGTTCACTGATAGCTTTCGGATGGACGTGAATGTTCGGTCCCGTGAGCAGGTGGGGATTGTTTACAAATCCAAACCCTTCCTCATTATCATCTGAGCACAGTCGAGAAGAGACGGCGAGTCATGCCCGGGATCATCCACGATGAATACGGCGAGGGTTCCTAGATTGAAGCTTCAGTTGGGCTTTACTGACCCGTGAATAGAAATCAAATTAAATCTATTGATATGTGAGTTCCCCAAATTCCCTATTGTTTTTGGTCAGTTCAACGGTCATCTAAGATCATCAAAGGTCGAAGTTACCCAGAAAAAGAGAAGGGATAGTGTTTCCTTGAGACAACCGACTGGAGGTATGCAAGTTCCAATTTCTCCTAACAGTAAGTCTGCTCAACTGAGATCAAGAACATAAATATACAGGATGGTTCATGGCAAGCGGAAACCATCCCCCCTCAAAGCACTTCTCGTTTTTTAGGATCAATAGCATCCATGCACTTATCGCGAGGAGGAATCAGCAAAAAATATCAAAGTTTCTACTTCCAGCTCCGTTGAATTTGATCCCGCCAGGCATGTGGGCTTCTGATAACAACTTCAATTACAACTCCAATCAGGGGAAACAATAGGGTTCATGACTCCCAACGTGAAAGCTGCAAGTTCACATTTCATCGCGATCGTACTAACGCGTTAGGCTAATCGTGTTAACACCTGAAGGTTTTTAGATTGACCCTGTTGACCTAAAAATGACTATTGACCTGACCTTAAAACAATAGCGATCATGGACTCATTATGGGGGTTGGAGGGGGAACCAAATAAACCGAGTGCGCCCACGAGCTTGATCTATATGTCTAGGTAGGGTCGAGCTGTCGTGTTAACAAACCAAAAACGGTTTCGCCCTTGTGTTTTTCGCATCATCAATGTTCAACAAGTCCCTCATTTAGCTCAAAAACCATCTATCTATCTATCTATCTATCTTCTATCAGACTATCTATCTATCGATCTATCTATCTATTCTATGATCGTATCTATCTATATATCTATCTATACTATCCAGTCTGTTAAACTTTTGCTTTTTGGTAAAAATGTCATGTTTCGATGAATCTCGACCAGGACTTGGTCATCGTTGACAACTCTAAATGTCAAGGTCAAAATGGCATTAAAGGGTCACATGGGCCAATAAGTGAAAACTGCCAAACGCTACCTCTCCTCCAAATTTGGTGCAAAGCTGATATTCGGTCAGAATGATGGACTATCAGCCGGGGAGGTGTTGCAGGGAATTTTTGGTTCCAAGGGTCCCACTTGGGCCAGAGGGCCATTTCATGAAATTTCACACAATGGTACTTGTGTATGCATTCTCTCCTACAAGCTTCAATTTTTTTTCTACAAAGTTACATGTAAATATTCCTTGGGAGTAGGGTATTAGGGGTTCAGGAAGTTTGGGCCATAAGGGCCCATAATGTGAAATAACTACAAAATTTAATGCATAGTGCTGATGTTTGACATATGATGGTCTAACAGACACACCTCTGGGGTGCTCAAATTTTTTGTTCCAAGGTCAGACTGGCCAAAGGGCCCATTTTATTAATTTCACACAATGGTATGACTTGAAAGCATCTCCTCCCCACAAAGCCTCAATTGATTTCTTCAAGAGACAGGGTATAGCCTTGGGTAAGGGCAATGGATTGTCAGGAATTTGGGGCCCAGGGCCCTATTTGGGCCCTAGGGCCTATTATATGAAATACTGTTAATCTTGTATCTCCTACAAAATCTAGTTGCCACCATGTGATGTTCGGTCTAATGCTAGTCTTATAGCCCGTACCTTCAGGGTGCCAGGGATGTAGGACCCAAAGCCTAGTGTGAGCCCAGGGCCCGTGTGGAATTACGAAAAATGATTCTCCTCTTACAAGTTTGGGCACCCGTAATGACATTCGGGTCTCTAATGATGGTCTAACAGTCGTAACCTCTCTGGGGGTTCAGGAGTTTTTGATCCACGGTCCCACTTGGGCCCGAGGGCCCTTTATGGAATTCACCATTAGTACCTTAAATGCAATCTCCTTCCACAAGTACTAATTGATTTTTATTTAGAGTTACATGTAACGCTCCTTGCTTAGTGGTCTATTGGGGGTGGTGCAACTTCTGGCGGAAGCCCCAAGGGGGACCCCAAGGGCCCACCATGTTAAATCATGCAACATGCTCCTACAAATTTTGATGCACAAGTCAGGGTCTGGAGTCGGGCATAATGAGGGCCTAGTAGACGGACCTTCAGGGCTCTCAGGAATTTTGGACCCGAAGCCCAGTTTGGGCCAGAGGGCCCCATCCAACGTGCAATCAGGCAAAATGTTTTCTCCTACAGTGCTGATGGCATTAATGATGAATAGTCATACCAATGGCTATGGATTTCGTTCCAAGGACCCCACTTGGGCCCTACAGCCATCGACTCTATCCAGTGTGGTCAAACAATTGCCTTTGGACCTCCGAACAGTCATTCGGTGAGATTTGTCAAACAACTTGGACACATTGTTATTGACCCATGAAGAATTGTTTGACTTTGTGAAGGTCAGGGGCCATATAGGCCATTATGTATACCAATTTCAAAATGTATCTCCTCTACAAAGTACATTAGATACTGTGTCATAATGTTCCATTGGAGGTGCTCTTGTAGCTTGTTTGGGATTTGGATACAATTCATATAGGTGTCGTTAGAATTGAAGCAGGAGTAGTAAGTAGGAACATCGGATGAAAGAAAGCAAAACAGCATTCTTTGATGGATGGTGATCCAAAACTATCACCCAATGTCATTGACTTTTGTGATTTGTGAAGGTCAAAGTCAGAGGTTATTAAAGGAGTGCAATAGGCCATGGTTGTGAAATTGCCTTTTTTTCTCAATTGGGCTTTCTTCGATGAATGTTGACTAAGTGAGTAACAATGTGCATTGACTGCTTAAACCTGATTGGCCATATGAAGGTCATTGTCAAAGGTTGTCAAGGCACAATAGCCATTGCGTGAGACTGCCTTCTTGGCCTCATGATCTTGAACATTTAACAATTTATAATTGTACATTCGTCTTAGTACATTTGGTCAGTTTGAGCTACAAAGGCACCATTGGGCTCTTTGTTTACTGAACCTGAAACCCCGGCCAACAACCACCACAATAGGCCTCGTTAATTCTCGCGCTATATCAAATTTCAGCCTGATCGGACCAGGAATTATATACTTATCGGTAACATGGTTTTCAGACTCTGATTTTTGTTGATCTCAGATGACCCTTCAACCTGACCCCGTTGTCGCGAGTACAGTTGTTGTAATGCATGAGTGCATGAGAAACAAGGTCATCAGTTCACTCATCACGACCGGACTTTCACTGTGAAATAGAAGGAAATACGTAGCGCTATCTGTGAGAAACGGACACCAAACCACCATGTTTGAAACCTTGCCCTAGTTCATTTATTCAAACGTTGTTCCATCCGGTGCTACAGTATCAATATTCTTTCAAAGTGTAAATTCCCTATTCTTATATTACTTCAGTTTAAATAGTTCCTTCAGTGGCCAAGGATGATCAAAGGTTGAATAAATAGGTACTTAATTCCCCTGTCAGGCGTTACGTTATTAGTAGTCACCCTATTAATTTACCTTGACAAATAACATGCTACTCGGTGGCCAACCCAGGATTTTTTACAGCCCCAAAAGTAAATATAAAATATGCCTACATTGGCCAGTGTTGGTTCCGTTAGCCCACGTAATTTTCAAAACAAGCTATACGAAAATGCGATTTTCAGACCAAGATGGACATTTTACAAAAATGTGACGATGGGTGTTTTTTGGCACTTTTGCCTAGGACCCACTTCATTACTTATGCATGCCTACCTAATGGTGGAATGGCAGCACAGCGATTAACAAGGTCCTGAGCTTCAATAGCCTATAAAGATAATTTTAGTGCAAACAATATCGATAGTAATAACATGTTTGATCACTGAATAACGAGACAGGCCATAACATTTCTTACTGCAGGAAACTCGAGTTTGTTGGGTGGTGAAGTATTCACAATGGGGTATTTTCCGAGGGCAGTCTTCTCCTGTTCTTTGCAGTACGCCTATACTCGCAGGTTTGTAGCCAGTATACTTTAACAACAGCCTATAATCTTGTCTGCCAGTCAGTGCGATGGCGTTATGAGGCGTAAACTTGTCACTCTATATTATCACACCTACTAGTACGCAATTGGTATTTGTGATTCATTCACTCATTCAGCCTTTCAGTCAGCCAGTCACTCGGTTGAATCGGATCGTCCAACGGATCGCCATAACTATTTGTCAGCAATACTAATTCAAAGAAGAAGCGTTGCAACATGGTCAATTCGATTGGCAAATGTTTTTCAATGCCGAGTAGTGAAAAGTTATGCATGTTGGTTTCACAATCGCAACGCTTCCTTAAGGTTGAATGGCCTAAATATCCATCAGGGGAATTCAGAAAAGGAGCTATTTTTTTATCTTCTTTGAAAGTAAGTACTTTCTAAGTAGCGTGCTGAAGCTGCGAGGAAAGGTAATTGGATTCTTGGCTTGATTCGACGTCACCTAAATTTCCTCCCTTGGTAAAGATATTGTTGTCAGGCTGTTGAGCAACTGGTGGGACCTCTCTTGGAGTATTCGTCCAAGTATGAGATCCTTACTTCTCGAAAGATAAGCAGGTAATTCATCGGAGGGCTACTATATAATTCACTGTCTTAGATATTGACCATGCGAAGAACGATCAAGGCGGCTCGGTGTAACGTCGATGGAGACGCATTCGATGTGATTTGATTCAGGTTTTCAAAATTCTTCATGGATTAGAGGGCCTTTCTTTTCTTTCACGATTTGTTTGAGTTTTCTACAATGTTACCACCATAGGGGTCTTTTGGGTGGCCTCCGATCTTCGTGTTGCAGGGGGGAGCCGCTGTAGATCTGGACATTCGTGTAATATTTCTTTTCGCGGAGAGTTGCATGAGGGAAAATGGCTTCCTGAAGATGCGGTTGTTCTGTCTAACTAATAGTGTGTATGCGTTCAAGAACAGGCTTGATTTTATTTTTCAAGAGATGTGGGCGAATTCTGTAGAAACCTGAGTAGTGTGTTATTCTTCTCTTTTGGGATGTTGTGGCTTCAGGGTCTTTCGTGAGGATTTTGTCCTTCCGTGACCCTTTTTTCCCTAACTAAATTAAAACTAAAACTTGGGTCACCAGTACATAGGTTAGCTTGCAGTGGTGCAGCTGGGGGCCGTGCGCCCCATGAAAAATCGCCACCCCCATTCCCTCCCAGTGGAGTTATTATTATTATATTATTATTATTATTATTATAATTGTTACTACTACTACTACTCTCTACAAATCTTCCATAATGACGACGACCAATCTTCGAGTATATTTTAAGAGGGAAATTGAATCCGACACAAGGTTCCTGGGGCTGTTACCGACATGATGAAGGAGTTGTATGCGGGGTCTTGCAGATTTACGGCGTGTCCTGCCGTTTATATAAGGCATTAACTGGTCACATTTCAACCTCACCACTCCGGCATCGCCTATCCCCCGGCATCACGACCCCAGGGCTCTCGCATTAATATCAGCCACCAGAGACTGCTATAAGTTTTCGTATTTACTCAAACGGAGGGAATGGGGGAATGAAAAATCTTCCGAAATTCGTTCTGAACGATAGAGTAGAGTGATAAGTTCCGGTTGGCAGTCAGAGACTACTATGCGTTAACCTATGAGTAACTAGACATGTGCAGGCGGGTAAACCACCGACGTGTGAGTAACCGCAGAAAACAGCCTTTTGTGGAACCCGTTTTAAAAGGAAGCACATTAAATTATTTGACTATTGACCTCCACATTCCCAAAGTTTGTTTAAATACGACAAAGTTAGAAAAATCGCATGATTGATGCAAATTTGACCTCCTGTGACCTTGAAATGACCTTCATGTTGTTTAGGACTAACAACGGTCCACATCCACAGAGTTATGTTCGAATCCGACGAAGTTTTAGGAAAATTGCGAACGAAAACACAACACAAATTTGACCTCTGGCGAACTTGAAATCAACGTCATGTTATCCGGGACCCCAAGTTTTGTCCCCACCAGCAAGCTTCGTGTGAATCGGACTAACTGTATTCCGCAAAAAAACACAAATTTGACCTTCGTGACCTTGAATCACGGTCATGTTTTTCGTGTAAAACCTGAAAAATAGAGGGACACCAGACATGCAGTGATGCCAAATTTCGGGAAACTCTACGAGATTTCAATAGCCGGACATGTTGTACCAAGTTACAGATCAATCGGACTGTCGGATAAGGCGTTAAGTTATTGGCTACACGGCCAACCCCCTGCTAGAGTTTCCGGCGGCGGCGGCGACTGCGGTGGCGGAGATGGAGATGGCGGCGGCTACACCCTCAAAACCATAATATATGTTAGTGACTATATGCTGTATGTATGCTTGTATGTAAAACCATTTAACTGGTAAACACAATAGGTTGTCTATATCTCGTTCGGGTTGATTCAGGGTGTTCCCTGAATCAGTCAAGAATGGAGAGGGGAGGGGGGAGGGGGGTTGATAGTTTGGAGTTAGACATCTAAAATGGTATTCCAGACCGATTCGAATGATAATGGTGATATGGTCCTTGGCATCATCGACTGTGGTCAGTGTTTGGACATTTGGTGGCAACGGTCACGCACCGGTAGTGGTTAATTTCAGCCATTTTATAGGAAAGGACGGATACCGCTTCTCCTGCGTTAACGATAGACACGAATGTGGCATGAGGGAGTTCGGTGATCTTATGTGGGGCACTCAGTCGACAGAGCCATTGGGGCGTTAAGTGATATGGACTAAGACCAAAATCCAGCCCCTAGTAGTATCTTGGCAATTGAACCGACCCAACAGGTCGATTCAGACGTTTGGACAAAAACGTAGAGGTCTTCCGTCTACGTCAGCAGTGTTCTCGCTGACTTTGTTTATACGAGTCCTGAGGTGAGTGGGCGCCTAGTAGTGGTGTGTGGCGGTAAACGACATATGGGCATTGGGCTCGCAATCTCGCTATATTCTAGTGAGGCGTCGACGTCCACTATCAGACGGATTACTGGAAACTGGATACCATTAATGAATACCTCACATCGCCGCATCACTTAGCTCCACTCGAAGGATGTCGAGAAGGCGGTTAAGATGAAGGTGAGCTGCCTTATGTGCGGACTGTCAACTGCGGTTACTTGCGCATATGGTGCGTCTCCCCGCGAATGACCCTGTACTTGTTCTGTCCTTACGGACCCCCCCTCCTCCGACCCCCGAACTGCACTGGTAACTCATAATTAATGTCGCTTCCGGGGCCTGATCACTTGGAATGGGAAGTGGCGGTAGATGCCGCCAGGTACCTTCCAGGCATATGATCACATGAGTGAATAAGAGAGAGAAGTATATGAACTGCTACACTAATAATGTCACTGGTTGATGTACGATTTTTTATTTTATTAAATGGATTATATTATGCAATCGATTTCTCAATTTTTCCAGAAACCTGTCAATTTG
Source organism: Sclerodactyla briareus (assembly GCA_026419785.1). Classification (NCBI taxonomy): domain Eukaryota; kingdom Metazoa; phylum Echinodermata; class Holothuroidea; order Dendrochirotida; family Sclerodactylidae; genus Sclerodactyla; species Sclerodactyla briareus. Next base: position 160,513 of record JAODTK010000267.1, on the reverse strand, counting down.
AAGGCGACGCACCAACTATCTGGATCGGTGAGTACTTTGTAGTAGGGAAAGAGGAGTGAACGTTATCAACGAGTGAAGCGGTAAAAAGCTTGGGGCTCATTTCGTATGTACGATATCCTACGGTTCTGAGAGTATTGGAGCATAAATATTTCAGACAAAGTGTGATACGTAAGTTGCTTGGTACAGCTCCAAACGAGATAGCCTATGGTATAGACAAACCTATAACAGAACAGAAGACAGATTTACAGCACAGGTGATGAAATATATCGACGGATTAAGTCTATTACCAGGTTACGGTCACCACTGTAGTTATTACCCCAATACACACAGAGAAAGCTGGTCCTTTGCGGAATCGGAAGGAGCTCCATAGAAGCTGAGGACTTAGCTCATTAACGTGTACCGTTAGTGTATGTAATGGGAATTTTAATATTTCATAGTCCTATTTCAACTAGACATGCTACTGTGGAACTGACTCGATAACCCCATAGCTCATCTAATCTGATAGCAACAATGTAGTCTCGCACGGCAGCGCACATCGCTTTCTGATGACTCGGTAATTATATGGGTGAACAAGCCGATCATACCTTACTTCATCACCTCTAAACCCTTTCCCCCCCTCCAGACGACGCGCCGGACTGCAAGACAAACGCGACCTACTGCGATCACTTCGGTCTCGACTTCGTGTGCCAGGCACCTTCCATAAATTCATCATGCTCTGAGGGTACCCGGGTACTCTGCTCCTACCCAGTCACAACAAAACCCCTGCCAAGATAACTCCCCCTACCCTCTTGCAAGTCATCGCGTATAATGTATGGGAGTTGCGCTACCTCTACTGGCAGTCGGGCCAGCGTGAGAGAACATGTCGACTGTCCCGGAGCTTCTCCGCATACACCCTGATACGGACGTCATTGTGTCCACGAGGTCTATCATGGGAGATTGCTTTGCCTATGAGGACTCGACCATGACGCTCCGGGATATCCTTTCTTTCCACGGCTTCACCGAGTATACACGGACGGTCGGGAGCATCCCCACTGTTCCTAAGCCAGAAAACGGTGGCGTATTCATCGCATCGAAATGGCCGATCACACGGGAACGCTCTCACGTGTATGAGAATTCATAGAGGACCACTGCCGACAGTCTATCACAGAAAGGTTCAGTGTATGCACGAGTACAGAAAACCGTCGACAGTGTTGCCATGACTTACCATATTTTTGGTACTCACTTGCAAGCGACAGGGCGCGGTAATGCTAGCTTTGGTTGAAGTTCTGCACGCGGGAGATGTACGTGTTCCAAATGGAGCAGAATATACCACAGGACGAGGCTGTGATCTACGCGGGAGACCTTAACGCTGATCAGATTAACAGCCCCGACTATGCTGCCGAGGTTATTGGAGAACTGAATGCTACCGTCCCTCCGGTCGTGGGCGAGTACCAATCTACATATAACTCCGGGATCACGACATATTCCTCGACGTCCCCACAGGGGGCAGTTGGATTGATTACGCCCTCTATAGCAATGAACATTTACTGCCCGCCAGGTCGACTGTGCAGGTAGTTCGTCCAAGGAGGTCAGAGACCATTCCACGTCTGTCTCAATGCTGTACCACCAAGGCATGTGTACCCAGACGAGGAGCAGTGTCTGCGAAGCAAGTTCCTCACGATTGGCTGATCATTTCGCCGTCATGGGTACTTTCGACGACTTCGAGATATGGCATATGGACCACAACACAACCTCGTAAGTTCTGATTTGGTAGGCACAACCATGTAACATGGACGTAATCGTTTTAACTTTAAAACATTCAGCCTGAATACCGATATTACAGTTTTCGAGAAAAAACGTAGACATTTACTTAGTATTGGGAAATACTTATCTTATTTTTCCGTGAATATTCGAGTCATCTCTTTCTGTTACAGCCTCATGTGCAGTTCCTCAAGGCGTTCCGTCTGTGTGGCTAGGTAAAGTATTCTGCATTGAAAATACATTTATCAGGACGAACATCTAATGTAAGATATGGTAAAGAGCCAATTATCAGAATTAGGACATAAAGAAATATGAAATGGTGAATAATTCGCGACTGCTCCCGGCAAACCCATGGTGCCGCCACGCTCAGATATTAGTGATTCCCTCCCAATCTGAGCAATTCTGGCTACGCCACTGAGTGTAACAACACAAAGATTCAGTAATTTATACAAACCGTCGATCTAGATTGTTAGATGATTGCACACAAACGTTGTGTAACTGGTGATGATCTTTGTGTTTTTTGCGTTATGTCTTTTTTCGAGCATAGCGTTATAAAAAAAATAGTACCCCGCAAATTGCTGGAGGGCGAAGGAATTTCAAAATCATAGACTAACGAAAACTACGGAAGCAATTGAGATTTTGGGATGATCATGCATATCTTCCCACTGCTTTTTTATACAACAATGTGTGACGTTTACCCATTGTTAAATAAGATCACAGTTACACCGATGTTGTGTAGAAATTTTCACACATGTTTTCTGCAGTATATGTCGTCTACCTCATCATTTCTGTTGAGAGAAGAACACTTTTCGAGAAACAACAACAACAATTCCTACATCCTATATATCAGTTCGCATTCCACCCCCAACCCTCTTTTTTTCTCTAGATGACGCACCTGATTGTCTTGCAGACGCCCAGCACTGCGCTCGCTTCGGTCTAGATTACATCTGCAACGAATACTTTGTCGACCCGGACCCCCCGTTCAACACTTCGTGTACAAATGGAACTAGAAGCCATATGTTCCTTCCCTCCAATACCTAAACCGCTGGAGATGACACCAGCGACCCATTTCAAAGTCTTGGCCTACAACATCTGGGAACTCGCTACCTATTACAACGCTAAAGGCAGCGGAGAGCCACGTTGTCGCTATCATCCCTGAAGTGATCCGACTTACATCCCGACTGACGCGATAATATTCAACGAGGCATGGATGGGTGGCTGTATCGCTGGCTGGAACCTTACAGTGAACGGAGATCTGATGATGTATCGGGAGATCCTCACCAGCTACGGCTTTGAGTACTACACAGCGACCATCGGCGATCGCCGTCAAGGAGAACCTTCGAGAACGGAGGCGTCTTCATCGCGTCTAAGTGGCCAATCCTGCTTGAAGCTCAGACAATTTACAATTCTACAGTTCTGACCTCTGTCGACACCTGGGCCAGAAAGGAGCAATGTACGCTAAATCCAAAAGACCGTCGATGGTATCCGTCGTGTGTACCATGTTTTCGGTACACACCTTCAGGCACTGGAAGGGACGGTGCGGATGACGTCAGAAGAGACCAGGCTAATCAGATGCACGATCTCATGTTGAGTTTAGATATTCCTGAGAACGAGCCAGTCATATACGGAGGTGACCTCAACTCTCGGTACGGCTCTCAGCTAGGAGATGATATGCTGGAGATTCTTGATGCCACCCAACCGCGAAAGGTCGGGGAGCTCGACTACACCATGGATAAGACCATCAATGATCTGTTCGCTGGTGAGGGCAGTACCGGCCAGAGCTGGATTGATTACACCTCTACAGTAACGCCCACCTACTCCCGACCTCTGCGACGACCCAGGTAGTGCGCCCTAGGGCGCAGGAACCATTCGAAGCGTGCATAGACGACATCAAGGTATCGCCAGGGCCCGTCTACCCCGAGAAAAAATATTGTCGGGAACCGAAGAATGTTGACAGGACTTGGATGATCATTTTGCTGTCCTGGTACATTGATTACGAGTACAGTGAGTATTTCTAACATGTTTCCAGTTCACCTCTACTCACAATTTGTTTAATTTGACTTATATAGATTCCTTCCTGTTACTGTATTTTTGTTCGTACAATGTACGATACATTCGTGCTAGGGAACACTATACTCCACGCTAACTTATAACTATGCTGAAAACAACGACTACTGTAATGTACTGTTTATTGAAACTTCGAAAGCTTAGCTTACTCCTTGATATTGCTTAGTCTCTGTACTGGGCCTGATACACTCGGCCTCTCATCGGTCCCGAAGGGCCGAATGGGGCATTGTAGTTAGTTTGTTATTTCACCTATATTCGCTGTTGTTTTTTGTCATGGCAACAGTTGCCATAGTAACAATTCTATCAGGAATTTGAGGTCAAAGGTATTGCAGGAGTCGATGTTGGCCATTTTGTTCGTACGGTCAAGCAGCATTTACTCCAACAGAAATGATCGATTATCCATGTTAGTTCATCATTGTTATTGTTGACCAACGGTACATATGGGATGTTCAGAAATTAGGGGTCAAAGTCATAATGGGTCAATCTCGGTAGTCATGTCTGATATACACTAATAAATTGATGCCAATAAATTGATTCGAATGTTTTTTGACAACTACAAATATCTATCCTATAATAATTGTCCGACTAGAATTCCCGGCCGTTTATCCAATTTTCTCTTAGAAGGAGAAGAGGAACATCCCGATGACCCCCTAGCTAGTGCCACCCACAATCAGTTATTAATGTTTTTTTATATTTTTTTTTTATCAACCCCCACCCCGACTAAACTCTCCAGCGCCGTGTTTAGGACATATGCCCCCCCCCCCACCCAACTTAGCCGCTATTGCGAGGGTATAGTGTTAGCGTAGCAGATTCAGGTATAGTTATTCATTGCTATTGGTAAAGCGAATCAAATTTTATTTTTCAGAGACTTGCCCTGACGACGTACCCGCGCTATCCGCCTGGGTTGGTGAGTATATCTCAGGTGTCATCTGGCTGTTATTTTGAATATTTTCTCCGTGTTGTTAATCATTATGGCCTTATGCTGCAACAGGATGTACACATGGCCAAATGTGGAAGCCGTAATTATGGAGTATATGTCGCGATGGGTGTAAGAAATTCTAGGATTTTGGTAATAATGACGTGCCGCTCAGCTCAAGAGCCAAATCATTTGTTCTGCTGAGAATATCTCACTATTTCAATAAAAAAAATGCCGTAAGAGGCGACTGATAGGGAAACTTAAGGGGGAACTACTCTGCAAATAAGAGAAGAAAAAGCAATAATGAAGAACACTAGTCCAGGGAATCGGACATTCTGTGAGAATTCCGTGTATAACCCAACCCTGTGATTTATTATATATTATTTATATATATTATTTATTATATATTTATATTTGTGGAGTTGAAATCACCAAGCAGTATCACTGGATCTGAGCTAATCAGCAGTGTATGTCTCATCTCGTATCTCTCACTTATACTCCTTACAGACGATGCCGTTGGGTGCGAGGCCGATGCGTCATACTGTGAGCTTTTCGGTCTTGACTACGTATGTACGACGGACATCGTCGATCCCTCCCCGGTGAACCGGTGCAAGATAGGGAAGAAAGCGCTCTGCGCGTTCCCTCATAGAACGACGCCTCTACTCACCACGCCCGCGAACGAGTTGAAGGTTGTATCTTACAATATTTGGGGTCTCCGGTATCTGTACTATGAATGTGGTCAGCGTCAGAGGAGCTGGTCCTACCGTTTCCCTGAGATTAATGTAAGTAAGATGCAACCGGATGTAGACGTTATTGTGTTCCAGGAGGCCATGATGGGAGGATGCTTCGGTGGATTTAACGTCTCTGACACTCGCTCCATCATGTCTTCAGGGAGATCCTGAAGGAAAATTACGGATTCAGATACTCGACTAGGAACATTGGGACGCCGTATACTTTTCCCCAGCCGGAAAACGGTGGGGTCTTCATAGCTTCGAAATGGCCGATATTAGAGGATGGATATCACGTGTATACGAGAACTTCTTTCTTGCGGCAAACATCTGACAGTATGTCCAGCAAGGGAGTCGTGTACGCCAAAGTCAGGAAAAAACTGTGTCCCGCAAAGTCCAGGATTATCACATTTTCGGCACGCATCTACAGGCAGGAGGAGGGTACAACGGCTCCATCGTCCGTGAGAACAGCAGTCGAGATACATTGATTTTATGTTGTTACAGAACATTCCTCTAGACGATCCAGTCTTCTATGCGGGTGATCTAAACGTTGGCTGGTACGAGGACGACGGACCAGTCATTCTCGACATTCTTGAATCAACTCAACCTGAGGTTATAAACCAGAACTACACCACCGACCATAGCATTAATGACCTCTATGACCAACATAAATCTCCAAGTGGATAGACTACGCGGTTTACAGCAGCGTCCACCTGCAGCCGTTGAACGCCACCACAGAGGGGTTCCGCCCTCGAGCTGAGGAACCATTCGAGCTTTGTATTAATGACATTGCCATATCGACCGGGCCAATCTACCCTTGGTCGAACCGATGTGAAGGACTGAGAAATGCGACGGATCTGTCAAACCACTACGTGTGATGAGCAGTTCGTCTTGATTCCCAGGAGTCACTGTGGACAGTTGTTCCCTGAGAGAGCACTACCCGTCACCCGACCACTACCGTCACCGCAGCCACACAACCCCAGACAACCACACGGCCATCCGATTGTTCTCACCCGGTTATAGGTGAACGTTGAACAGTCAGTAGCGCTGTCGACTGCTTTATGGTTTATTTGTGAATATGAAATAAATCTGTAGCGCTGCAGAGGGGTCGTGCAGAAGAATGTTTGTGGTTGCCTACACTAAACCTTATCTCTAATTAATCCTAATCACCAACCCTAGCAAAATATGTGATAGCAACGTACAAATACCACTAGCCAATCAGAAAATACCTGCCGAATCATTGCGCATGCGCATCAGCTGAGTGGTGTTGCCAGTAGCGTGATATCACCACATGTGTGCTGTTTTATCTTGCCCGCGTTTCTTTTTTCACGTTTTCGAGAGATCTAGAGGTGAATAAAACATAGAAGTGACAGAGGTCATTACTCAAACATTCTAGCAAGCACGCTACTATGTCTGAATCTGACAGGTACAATCAGTGCGTAGTTTATTTCTATAAGGAGCTAGTACAAAAATGTAATTTGTTTGACAGGTGGAAATCTGAATTTCGGAGAGGTCGGTCTGTGAACACTATGGCCTAGATAGTTAACACCGTCACCAACGGAACTATTGTTGTTTGGAGAGGTGAACGATCGTCCAATGCGGTGGAGGAAACACTACATTTTTTCTGGGTCATGCGAGTCCCAAACGAGATACGGGAGTATCTCTCTGTCTTTGACAAATCCAGAACAATCGGAAAGAGATCTTAACCAATGGAGCCGAATCATTAGTTTTCATGTCCCATGAGACTATTCTACTATGTACGTTTCTTGGTATAAGTAATGGGGCAAGGAGGAACATGTATGTTTTTCTTTAAATTAATTAATGTTTATTTTACTATGCAACAGGTCAGTGTCAACATGAAGCCGATGTCCTGAGCCCAATGTGTTGGGGGGGTAAGTTTAGTTGATATAAAATTTATGGATACATCATCTACCGTGCCTCTCCATGTGGTATTAAGTAGGATCAATGAACAATAATTAGTAATTAGAATTTCATATCAACGTATGTATCATGAGTGATCTTCGAGATAGTTCATCGTGTTTAGTTCCTCCTTGGAACAGCCAGGGTACACGCATGGGAAGGGATAACATCGAACGTTCAAATCTAGGAAATGATTCTCTTGAGGCACGGACCCGGACCTCATGCCCACGACCCTTGCTCACGTTATCATCGGAATGAACTTAACAACATCCACTATTACCATGTATATTATTGCTCCTTCCCAGATGACGACCCCGATTGCCAGGCTGATTGCAGTCCACTGCGAAAGGTTCGGACTCAAACTTCGTCTGTCAGGAGGAGATCATGGATGCTCATCCAAACGCTTCCTGCCAGAGTGGATACAGAGCTCTCTGCTCGTATCCACCGCTCCTGATACCTCTAGTCACGACCCCTGTCAGATAATTAAGTTCCTGGCTTTATAACTCGGGGAAGTGAGGTTATCTTTAACTTACCAGACAGGCCCCCCCACAGAGGGAACGAACGTGCAGAATCCTGCCTGATGTCTTCAGACAAAAGCCAGATCTCGACGTCATCATATTCAACGAAGTATTTATGGGAGGCTGCTTTGGTGGATTTAACATATCAATATCACGAGATTTCCTGTACTTCCGAGAAATACTGGACCACTACGGATTTATTCATCAGACCGAGACCATCGGAAACCCCACCAACGCTCAGAAAGTTCGAGAACGGTGGTGTCTTCATGCACTTAAATGGCCGTCGTCGTGCAGAGGAGAACGCCATATAACGCTACAGTGCCTCTCACAACTGACGACCTATCTCAGAAAGGCGCCGCATATGCCAAAGTCTTGAAATCTATTGGCTCCGAGAGTCAGGTATACCATATCTGGGAAACAACCTGTAAAAAAAGCTTACAGGTGTCCAAAGGCTAACGAAGTTCGGTTGAAACAGGCCATCGAAATGCACGACTTGATGCTGAAGCAAAAATATCTACAGAGGAAACGAAACTGTTCTCTATGGAGGAGATTCTTCAACGATGATTAGGGCATTGACTCGCGAGAGCAGATATCTTCGCGGCGCTAGAAGCTGTGAACCCGACCATCACTGGGGAATTAGCTTTATACCACGGACCAGACCCTCAATGACATAATTTGCCGGGGACGGAAGGACAAGCCAGAGTTGGATCGACTACGTGCTTTATAGCACAGTCCACCACAACCAAAGTCGGCAACTACGGAGGTGGTAAGACCGCGTGGACCAACTCCCTTCGAGATATGTCTCGACGAGTTCAAGGTGGCTGCGCGACCAGTGTACCCCGAGATGAAGATGTAGGAAGTCGACGTTCGTCACAGATCTATCAGACCATTTTGCTGTTATGATTAGTTCTCCGCTTGGAGGAAGCGAGCCAGCTCACACGATATAGACATCACCTACACGCGTTCCCCCCTGGTAAGTATCAAGAGGAGTTCACTCCCTGCTGTAAAGTCTGTAGACTTTTCGTGCTGCTGGTAAGCAGCTCTACAAATCACCATGTCCCTCCGTCCGTTCGTTCGTTTGTCGTTTCGTCCGTTCGTTTGTTAGTTCTCCATTCTGTTTCGTGTCAGTTCATATCGTACTTCTGAAACCTGCATGCACTGGCATAGATGATGAAACATTTTGTTTGCCCAGTTGTATTAGATTTTGTCTCAATTTTCTACCCAACGCCCCTTCCCATTTGAACTCTCTGTGAAAGTGGTTTGTTTACTTATTCCTCGCGCTGCCGACTGACTGCTTGAATTGGGGATTGTCCAGCACTGAGTTTGCTGGAATACAGGGATTCCCACTGTTCCACTTGCTATCAACACAGGCCTAGGAGTTGAGGCTGTGGTACTCATATAAAGTTTTGTTGGGTACCGTATAGCTAATCTTACCGGCCTAGGAAATGAGTTAGTTTTGGTAGCTTTGTCCTGGCACTAATAGCAATTATTAGGCCTACTATGTCTTCCGATCTTTCCAAGCCATTCCAAGGTTAGGACAGATGTCAGTAAAGGTCATAATGTGAACAAACAATAAATGTGTATTGGTTGGAGAACATTGGTCGTGTATTTCGCTACAGGATGGTGCCGTCCGCCGCTATCAAGACGTTCCGACTTGCGCCTTTTTGTGTTTGAGTAATGGATCACCCACCCACCGCGTTCATCAAGCCGCTTTCTCAAGCGGCTAACCGTACGAGTTCGTAACCACCGTGGAATCACAGACTCCGTCTTTGGTTTTTGGAGTTATTTTTCAGACGGGTCGGGTCGTAACACGAGACTTTTCAGAATCTTCTGTCGTTAATTGAGTAGTAAAAAAATAATCAAATGAACTTTCAAACTGGGCAAAGGCCGCAATCGCGCGCAGAGTAATATAGTTTTCTTTCGGTACAAATTCAGCAATCGGACTAAGTATTATTATTGGATATACCTCGTTCTATGTTAGATCTTCGACATATTGTGATTGACACTGGGTATTTATTTACAGAGGTGGTGATAGGAGGCCCCAGAAGTAGGTCAGTTAGTTATAATCGAATAAAATGACTTGATTTAAGAAGACTTTGCGAATTCTTCACGAGATACCGGGACAAAACTGAAACGACCAACGTGCAGCTGCTCGAGGGCAGACAGAATTTGATCTTATTGATGTGATTTCATAAGTCCAAATGTCAATATTATTATTGAACACTTCTGACTCTTATGAATCATCTGGAAGGCATGCAAGAATTTCAGTTGGAAGGACTACACTGACCGATTCAATGCTAGACGCGGTAACTATTTGGGGAAAAGATACCTGCCATTCGACTAAACTGAATGATGAGAATCTAGTTGACGACATATGAACTCCACTGTCGCCACATACTGGAACTAATTTCCCCAAGACTACAGGCTCTTAATGAAGACAGTCTATAGTAATACACTCATCATGATTTTTTCCTTTTTTACAGAGTGTCCGAGGCAGTTTGATGAGCTTTCAGCAGTCTGGGTTGGTGAGTAGAAAATCCCTTGTAATAACTTCTTTATTTGAAATCCGCTAAGTGTTTGGAAAGCGGGTTAGGCTATTCGAGGCTTACCGAGAAATCATGACCTGTTGAAATAGATGTAGAGGTCTGAGCTCTGAACGAGACATTGATGAAACGGGGCGATCGTAGCACGGCGAAAATTGGATTATGCGTCTCTGCTTTTCTGACGCATAATTAGGTTCACATCAACAGCAATTAAATATTTTGTAAATAAATTGACAGCGTTATTTTTTTTCTTAAACTGTAAGAGTCGGAATGCGTGATGTTACAGTGCAACTTTATGAGGGCAACCAATTACACTCAATGAGCGCAAACAATATGGCGGCATGAAATTTCGCGAATTACTCGAGGTATTCCCAACTTTACTGGATTATTATTTTCTTTGGTTTCACTAGTTCTCGTTTTTCCACTTCGTCCTCTCCGTCAATCTTGTTTTTTAGCCTTCGGTTCCCCGATTAACCCTCTCAATCTTTCTCAGGGGATTCTCCTCCCCCTTCCCCCCCCCCACTGGCTACGCACAGTGGCATTTTATATCTAATAAAAGTTTTGGAGGCGACTTTGTCAGAGCGCCATTAACCGACAATGCAGAATATAAACATGCATTTGTAGTAAACCTGCATGTCTCTAGTCATCCAATGTTCCATACTCTCATTTGGTACAATGGATGAAGTAGCATAGTCTAAGGATTCTGTTTTATTGTCTAATTCTCCCTAAGACGACGCCCCAAACTGTTTCGCGGATGCCTCATACTGCGACCGATTCGGACCTGGAGAGTACCTCGTGCGGGGCCTTCGCTTGGACGACTCTCGGTGACTGCCACTTGCCCGGGGGCGTGTTAGAGTTAGATGTGCCTTCCCTCCACCGGCAGTGGAACTCACCACCCTGCCCGCCACTACCTTGAAGGTTATCGCCTACAATGTATGGGAGATCCGTTACGTACTCATGACGCTTGGACAGCGCGAGAGGACATCCGGATCTGCCCGCAGATTTTCGCTATGCACCCCGATGTCGACGTGATCGTCTTCAACGAGGTCTTCATGGGCGGGCTGCTTCTCCCAAGACACTTTTACAAACACACTGCATTTCCGGGAAGGAAATTCTGGAGCGTACGGGCTTTCCCTACTATACTGGCACAGTCGGTGTTCCACGACTAGCCCAGGGGTTAAAACTCGAACGGCGGGGTGTTATTGTTTTTTTTTTTTCCGGGGGGGGGGCTTTCTCAATGGCCGATTGTTGAAGAGGGCAAAATGTCTTCCAGACGCCGATCGCGCCTCGTTCGACAACTTTTCCGCAAAGGGGTGATTACTAGAGTGGAGAAACCGTAGACTCACAGACTAAAACCTATCACGTATTCGGAACCCACATGCAGTCAGCAAGCTACAACATCCAAGAGACCATCCGAGTCCTGCAAGCAGTGGAAATCTACGAGTTCCAACAGAGCTTGGACTTACCTGCGGGCGAACATGGGATCTAGGCGGGTGATCTCAACGGGACCGGCTCAACGACCGGAACATGCAGAGGAAGGGTGATCGACAATGCGCTGAGGGCAGCTCTCCCTGAAATCGTCGGGGATCTCCAACCAACTATACAGGGTCAACAAAAAACGACGTTGTTGGGATTTCGAGGAAGGCCAGGTGTGGATCGACTACGTTTTGTATAGCGGGAGCATTGAGCTCCCTCCAGGCGACGCTCGCGGTCGTCAGACGAGAGCGGAGGGCCTTTTCGAGTGTCAGGTGCGACTTATACCAATCGACGGGAACCCGTGTATCCGAATCGCCGAGCTTTTGGTCTCTTGAACGTCACGGATCGTAAGAACCATTACGCTGATGGGGGTGTGTTCGATTATGACCATCCGAAACGTGGTCATCACACGCGGGAACCGAGGAGGAAGCGACTACAGAAACAGAGGACAGCATGTACAGTACAGTATGCGTCGCTTTATCTTAATAATGCCAAACAATGCTAATCTAATTCCATGCATTGACTCAGAAGAATCGGTGTGTGGTTATTTGTGAATAGGTCTTGTTTCTATGATTCAATTATTGGAAGGTGTGTATCGAGATTGTTCTCTTTGCGGAGTCATTAGTAGTAATCGTGACGACGAATTTCAAAACATTGGGTGGTTTTCACGCTGATAATTGGGATATCCCTGCCTGAGAAAGGGCAGATGCGGGCACTTTTTTATAAAGAGCAACTGGCATCTGCGTAAATCTATTTCTACTCCGGAATCCGGCATTTTTTAATGGCCTCTTTGCAAGTGGATCTTGGCCCGAATGATTCAACCTCGACAATCTAACAGAAACCCTGCCTTCTATCACGTTCATCTCACCGTATTTGTTGAACAGGGGGTGGGGGGGACCATAATTCGAGGATGGTTGTATTTACAGTATTAAGGGTTGAAGATACCCACTTATCAGGTCTGAAAATATCTGTACTGTACCAACGTTCATGCTGTTCTACGCCATGTCGCATTATTGTTGGCTAGAAACTCTGTAGCCTATGGTACATGACAGAGTCACTTCATAGCCAGGACTTCATTAGTTTTCCTATACTCTAGCTCTAGCCTAGCTACATCGATACAGAAATTAGCGACTAGGGCGCAAACACTCAGGGTTCGAATTCCAGCAGTCACCGGACGTTTGTGACTGTACTGACAAGTGACTGTATTGAGTGGGCCGCAGTGTGCGTTGGGCGAAGTCTTGTTCAGAGGTTCCCCTTGGATGCTGTGGACCTTTGAGGTTCTGGGGTTTTGTTACGAGATTATGTTCAGTAAATAGGCTCGGCAGTCGCGTTGAACTCCCGCTACTCCATGTTTCGAGCAGGTGGGGTTTGTTACACCATGCCTCGATATCATCTAATCAGTTGTCGAGAAGAGAAGGTCGAGTTATCGCCGGTGCGCATTGAAGAAATGTCACTCCTACAGAAGGGAAAACCTTGCTGTCATCGGGATCAAATACCCCCTCCCCCCTTCCACCCCTGACGATGACCAGATAACCTTCTATAAGCTACTATCGTAGACCCTAATTTTGGTGGACCTGATAACTACATTTATCCACAATAGTCGACTGAGCAAACAACTGTAGCATAAATGTCAATGCGTTGTGGTGAGTTTGTTGTGATTCGTTCCAATCCGAATCAGCAACAATTTTTCACGTGAAATACACCAGTGATTTTTAACTTTTCTGCATGTATTGCTCTTTTTTTTCACATTGATGCAGTCCAACTACATGGCTTTGCCAGTTACATAACGTTTAATATAATCTGTAATGAGACGGAAACAAAACCCGTGGGGGATTGAACAACAACGTTTCCTCTGCTACCAACATCCTAATTTGAAATTGAGTGATGTTTGAATGCTTCATATATTATCATGTTACAAAATCGATTCCAATTCATTCTTTCTCTCTCCGCCCTGACATTGCATGGTATAAATCAATAGCGATCTCCATTAAGAAGTGACATCTCTTTACGCTTAAACGGCGGCCCCGAACAACGGGGTTAACTACGTAACCATCATATTCGCACCGTACAATCTAATAATTTTGAACGTGGTACCCTTTGCAATGTTCTACAATTTCACTATTTTATTTTACCTCCTCAGACCTTGATGTCCTGACTTGTACAGAACCCAATTTTTAGCTGCGGGTGGCACTCTCAAGTCCGCCCTGTCTCTCCACCCGTCCTCGTTTCTTTCGTCCGTTCGTTCGTTAGTCCGTTTGTCCGTTCTTCCGTCCGTTCACTTGTAACTTCTAAACCGTACATACGATCAGGCTGAAAACTTTGGTGGGTGTAATGAAACATATCACTGGCTAGACTGAGTTAACATTTTGTTTTGCATAGCGTGATTAGATTTTTAATGAAATCCAATTAACTACCCCGATCCAAGCCTCACCATCAGCTTCTTGAGAAAGTTTGTTTACATTTACTCCCTAGCTCGCAGAGCAGGCAGCATAGTGTTAATCTTATCTGTCAGCAGGTCAGGTAAGCAACATAGTGAGTTTAGTTCCACAATGAAACCCATGTCCAGGGGGAAGTGATTTGTCAACACACACGCAGTTCCGTTGGTATGGAAACTGATAACCCAGAAAGATGGGTGTTCCCCATTGTGGTTTGTCTGCATGGTTTGGTTCATGGTCATTGTCAGATTTACCATAACTGAATTTCTATCAGCAGGAGAAGAGATGCTTAGTGGGGAGGTTATGGGGATATTTTTTGTGGCAGAGGACATCTTTGCGTGTTTTTCTTTTTTAAGACCGGGGAACATTTAGGAAAGATGAATATTTCTTTATATGTTTGCCAATGTGTGTTGTAAACACGAACGGAAAGTCCGACAGAGGTCGGATCACCAATACTTGGTTTGTATGTTCCCATGGGGACATGAACCTCTTGTTTCGAGTCGAGTAGGAGGGCACATTCGAGGTTAGCAAAGTCGATCTATACAACTCCTGTGCACAACGAGGAGTTCATAGTGCTCAGTCAGACCATTGAGATGTTTAGTGTTTTTTTTTTTTTTGTTTTTTTTTTTTTTATGGAGCAACCCCGCCCTATGGGAACATCGGTGAACATAGACTATCTTGCTAATTACATCTGGAAAACACGAAACCTGGATGAGAAAATATTGGCATCTCACTCAGATGGTATTTATATTGACCGAATGGGCTTACTAACTTATTGTTTGGGGTCAGGTTGACCCGATACCTGAGGTCAATGACGGTAGGTGGATGATCCCTAAACATGTGGGTTTAGGGTCAGGCCTAAGGCCACCAAAGGTCACAGAGTCAACGTCTAAAGCTTGTGGGCACAATGACTGTTAACAACGAAGGAAATTATAATTGCTTCATACTGACACCACATAGTTACTACATGATTAGATAATCCTTTGTTTTGGTCGGCCCAATTCCTACGAGCCAACAGAGGTCAGAGTCTGAAGCTTGTGATTCACAAGACTGTGCAACGAATCATGCAGAGAGTCATACTGGCATGAAGGATTGACATGTAGAGTAGATTTTTTTTTTAATTTTTTTGCAATGTCCGCTAAGGTCAACAGAGGTCAAGTATAAGAACAATGTTTAAGCATGATAATTGTACAATGAAATGATGTAGAGAGCTCATTCTTGACACAAATATTCCATTTCAGTTGCTTACTCCTATTGTTTTGGGGTTAGGTCCTATGACCGAAGGCCAACAGGAGTCAAAGTCTGAAAGTTGGTGAGCCACGATCACATTTCGTGCACGATTTGATGTGAGTGCTCATACTTGGCACGAAGATTGTCATTTGGGTTGACCAACATCTCTCGTTGTTGGGGTCCAGTCGAAGGTTAACTAAGGTCACGTCCCATGATATTAGGATGAACTGAAAAAATGCTTTCATTGGCCCAGTGGCATGGCAAGAATTACTAACCTGGTCTCCAGTCATGCATAGGGTATGTGTGGGGTCGTGTGTATGTGACGCTTCTCGTGAGCAGGGAATCGGGAGAACGGATCATCCATTAGGTTCAAATTAGGCGTGAAGGCACAGATATCAAGAGGAAGAACTCAATTGTTCGAGGTCAGGTCTTAGGTCACCTGAGGTCAAAGCTCGAAAGTTTGTGAGAAGATTTGTGCGCAACCAAACCGAGGTGGAGAGCTCATATTGGCATGAGAGTTTGCTAACAGAGTAACAATACCTAATTTTTGGGGCAGGCCCAGGTCACAAAGGTCAACAGAGGTTAAATCTGAAAGCTTGTGAGCACAATAACTGCGCGACGAAATGAGTATAGACTCATGTCCCTTGCACATGGGTTGCTCTGTGGATAAATGATCCCTATTATTTGGGTTCGTCAGGTTCAAAGTCACCTAAGATCAACAGCGGTCAACTCTGAAAAGCATGTGAGCATGATAGCTGTGGCACGAAAATGAGTATATAGCTCAACGAATGGGTAGTCCATTTGGAATAAGATTTTCCTTTTTTTATTCAGTTCGAAGGTCATCGAAGCTAGCTAGGTGATAGGCAGTTCAAAGTCTGAAAAGTTGGTGAGCATGATAACTGGATCGCCAGCTGAAGCCTCATCCCTGACGTTTTGACGATCAGCGGTTCCGTCCCTTATGAAGTAGGCTGAACTGGAAAAATTGTTACCCGGCAAGGAATTACTGACTTCTCGGATTCTTGTTTGAGGCGCGAAGTGTTTTGGAATTTGGCGATTTGCAGAAAAACTGTAGTGCTTGCCCTTGAATAAATGCCTTTCAATATCTATATGTAAATAGATATTATCATTCTATATATATCATATATATATTATCTATATATATATAATAATATATATAGATATATATATATATATATATATATATATATATTATATATACTTTTATTTATATAAATGTATTATTTAGTTATATAATTAATATATATATCAAACTTATCAACTTCAAAGAATAAATAACGCCCCCAATAATGCTCGAATATCACATTGGCGGTGAACCCATCAGTCCAGGCCTAGTTCATCCAGTTTCAAGGAAGCATATTTGTTTCTTATATGCTCTTCATTTGCGTTTTTGATTCCTGCCGAGGAACACAGGATTATGCAGTCATGCACCGGCGTCGATTGCTGTATGTGTGTGTGTGCGGGTGTATGTGCGTGTGTCTGTGTGGACACACCTTGTCAGAACGGGTCGGTCGCGGAAGAAGAATTCAAGCAGTGTCAAATGGGCGCTGAGGGTTGCTCATGTGGAGAGGATGATCCCTATTGTTAAGATGCAGTCTTCAAGGTCACGACAGGGCAAAAGGTTAAAAAACGTGTCGGCGCGATATCTCATGAATGGCGAAGGTTATTCAGTTCATATAGTATGTGCGTTTGTACATGTAGGAGGAGAACCCTTTTGTTTATGTGTCGGTTACGGTCATGAAGGTCACCACGGACAATCGGGGTCTATAGCTGGGGCAAACGAGAAACATTTTAGAGCGATTTCGTAAACGGAAAGTTTGTTTCTTCCAGGTGAACTACTCCGGTGAACTACTTGGACCTCATTTGACCTTTCGACCCTCATTTTACCTAATTACCTTGGGTGACTTGGGGGTCAGTTTTGGTGAAGACCATACTTCTCTCCTTGCAACCAACCAATCAAGTCAATTGCCTTACGTACTAAAAAACCTCTATCACACACTATCTCTAGTTATGTCCTCTTCAAAAGGGTACCATAACCTCTAAACATATATCTCCAACGAAAACATTTTTTAGGGAGTTTTCGTCTGTTCATGCTAACCTATGTGATATACTCTGGCTCCTTTGACTTCTTTTGACCCCATTTGACCTAATGACCTTGTGACCCTTCTGGAAGCAATTCTTCGTGACGACCAACTCTCCTTGTTGCAACAAACCAATTACTCCATTGCACTTACGCACTAAAACACCTCTATTTTCCACTCTCCAGTATGCCCTCTGTAAAAAAACACTGATGAAACAGCTTTAAAAGGTTGATAAATCCATGTTCGACATTATTCTTGAACACTGAAACTTTTAGGAAATACTCCCACCACAAGGCAAATACCCCCTCCCCCACACTGTTTAGGTGTGATGCTCATATGCTTCATTGAATAATTGTTGTCTGCCATTGCACATGTGCCCAACGCTATGCCCAGATTAGGTTGACATTGCAGATTCCCCAACTTGATGTGCTTTGGTGTTCAAGGGATCTCCGAATCTCTGGCTGATACACTGGCACGGAATGCTATTTTTTCCTATATCGGTCAATGACATATACCCTGCACTAAAACTGTATTATGATTTACCAGTTGCAGTGCCACAATTCTAAATTATGTGGGTTGCGGGTGTTTGTAGAAATTTGCCCGTGTATTCCACGGCCATTCAAGGTGGACTAATGGGAGGGACGCAGGGCTAAAGCGCTAACATCATGTAAATTGAGGTACACTACCTGCACTCATATTAACCCTTCCACCTCTGGCCACTGTTGTAATAGTTTTTTTTCATAATATGTTCTTCGATTTATTTTGTCAGATATTTTGGGAGGCAACACATAATCTACAGAGCTCCTGTTGATTTCTTATTAGATAATATATGGGAAGTTACTCTTCTCAGAATAACGAAGATTGAACTGGTGGAATTCAGTACTATGCGACACATTGTGAATGAATTGGTATAATCATTAAGCTGTCAATCAATTTGTATTCCTGCTTATCGTTGCGTTGTTGCAGCACGAACTAACTCTAATAAGTTGATTGTGAACTCTCAGAAGCGGTCCCAATGAGTCTTGTAAGTTGTTGCCAGTTCCGTACTGCCGTATGGTTAATTCCTTGGAACGTCTCATTGATTGATTTTCAGCGAGAATAAAGGAGTTGTATTTGGTGAAAATATACTCCCACTCGTTATAAGGCTTGCTTTTGGACATGCAGTCATTAACTTTGGTCAATATTGTTTTCATCCTGGAGCAAACCAAAAACTTTTATATAATACATCTCAATTTCACAGTGTATTGTTCGCTCATTACCCGCATGACAGGAGAAACCACTACCATTCCGGTAAATTGGGATTATCGGCTAGGCACAAAGTAATTATTTGCATGTTAACCCAAAGAGGGACGGCTACTGGAAACTGAAGTTGTCAGCACAATTCGGACGTGCTCGGGTGTGATAAGTTCATTATTCTGGCCTACTTGTCTGCCCAAAATGATATTCAGATGTAGTGATCTTGAAAGTCTCTGTTACAAAAGTGGTACTTCTAAGAAATGGCAGGAATCACTACTCATACGGCGTTCTTGTGGGGAAAAGCGCTGTATAATCACTGTATATAATTTTATTAATATATTAATTTAAAGTATTGGACAATATCGTCTTCCATTGATACATGGATTAAAAGATTCACGATCCCTACTAGCACGTCTAGTCAGCCTGCGTGATTTTTTACTATAAATAGTTGTAACGTAGTTCTCTTCAAACTGTGCTATTCCGCGTATCCTAAATCAAACAACCTACCTTTCGACCAATTCTCCAACTTTGTTATGGTCAGTTGAATTAAAATCTCTTTTTTAGTCATTTTAGGGTTCTAATTCCACCTAATTGATTTATACGAATATCAACAAATGTACAACCAACTGTAACCATTCGGGCCTGGCCTGAACGAAAACAAACAACAACGCATAAGTGTCCCCCCGGATTTGGCGGACGGCACGAACAATAGCCACCGACAATAAGCATTTGTAGCGAACAATAATGGATCGCATTTAGCAAATCCGGTCGGCTAGAAGTTGGATTTTTTCTACCGGTGTAGCGTAATGCGTCCCGTTATAAACGGATAATGTCGAGGATGTTTTGTAAGTGCTAGCTTTGATGAGGAATGTGGTGCACCAAACGTACTAGTGGCAGATGCGCCCTAATAGGGGAGGACTCCTTCAAAACTTCCTAGCCCTCGGTGCAGAAGTGTCACGGCACTCGTCAGGGCCCGGATGTAGCCCCCGTGACGTGAACGGGTATTATCACCGATAAAATCGCGATCCGTCGCGAAAACAAGGGTATTTTCATAGGGCATTATGGTAAACATTTCGAAGCTGTGATCGACCACGATGGTGGTGTTTCGGGTAGGGGAGAGGTCCCTCTACCACCCCACTTTCGCTACCCTGGGGGCAAAGTGTCACAGCAGGTACCATAAGCCCCAGAAGGCGGAACGGGAAGTGTCCTAGACGCAGTATATAGGCAATAAAATCGGCGCGAACCGTTCTCGAAAAAGGATATTTTTCAGAGGGCGTTTTTGGTAACATTTCGAAACTGTAATCGACCATTATGGGGGTGATTCGGGTAGGGGGAGGTCCCTCTACCAACCACACTTCCGCTACCCTGGGGGCAAAGTGTTCACAGTGGGCGCAACATAGCCCGGGAATGTAGGCCGCGTGACGTGAACGTGGTATTATAGGCGATTAAATCGCGATCCGGTCGGAAAACAGGGTTTTTTCCGAGGGCATTATGGTAAACATTTGAAAGTGTGATCGACATGAATGGGGGGTTCGGGTAGGGCGTGGGGAGAGGTACTACCCACCACACTTCCGCAACCCTCGGGCAAAGTGTACAGCGGAGAGTACCATAGCCCGGAAGGTGATACGGGAAGTGTTGACTAGACGCGTATATAGGCGATAAAATCGCGATCCGGTCGCGAAAACGGATAATTTCAGAGGGCATTTTGGTACACATTTCGAAACTGTGATCGACATGATGGGGGTGTTTCGGTAGATAAGAGGTCCCTCAACCACACACTTCCCGCTAAAAAAACCCTGGGGACAAAGTGGTCACATCGAGTAACATAAGCCCCATAAAGCTAAACGTTAGAGTTTAATATAACCAGTATATAGGCGAATAAAATCGCGATCCGTCGCGAAAACGAGATGTTCAGGGGCGTTGTAAACATTTCGAAACTGATCGACCATGATGACGGTGTGTTCGGGTAGAGGAGAGGTCCCTCTACCACCACACTTCGCTACCCTGGGGCAATTGTCACAGCGGGCGCCATATGCCCCGGGATTGTAGGGCCCGCGTGACGTGAACATGGTATTATAGGCGATAAAATCGCGATCCGGTCGGAAAACTGGTTTTGTTTCAAGAGGGCATTATGTAACATTTCGAATTGTGATCGACCATGCTGGTGGGTGTTTTCGGGTAGGGGAGAGTCCCTCCCACTCACACTTCCGCAACCACCGGGGCAAAGTGTCAAGGCGAGTACCATAAGCCCCGTAAAGCTGATGCGGCAGTGTGCATAGAAAGGTAGCAGTATTATAGGCGATATAATCGCGATCCGGTCGCGAAAACGGATAGTTTTGTCAGAGGGCATTTTGGGTACACATTTCGAACTTGATCGACCATAATGGGGTGTTTCGGTAGATAAGAGGTCCCTCTACCACCCCACTTCCGCTACCCTGGGACAAAGTGTCACAGCGGTACATAACCCCCATAGAGCTAATACGGTAAGTGTGATATGACGTCAGTATATAGCGATAAAATCGCGAGCCGGTCGCGAAAAAGCGGATATTTTCAAAGGGCGTTTTGGTAACATTTCGAAACTGTATCGACCATGATGAGGTTTTCGGGTAGAGGAGAGTTCCCTCTACCACCACACTTCCGCTACCACCCTGGAGCAAAGTGGACAGTGGGCGTCATGGCCAGGGAAATTGGCCCGAGTGACGTGAACGTGTTATGATAAGGCGATAAAATCGCGATCCGGTCGAGAAACCATGGTATTTTTCAGAGGGCGTTTTGGTAAACATTCGAAACTGGATCGACCATGATGGGGGTGTCGGGAGAGGAGATACCCTCTACCCAGCCACACTTCCGCTACCAACTCTACCCTACCGACCCGTGCGGGCAAGCGTGTCACAGGAGTTGCCATAAGACCTATAAAGCTAATACGGGAAGTGCGACAGGACGCAAATATATAGGCGATAAAATCGCGATCCGGTAGCTGAAACGGATATTTTCAGAGGTCGTTTGGTGGCCGTAAACATTTCGAAACTGTAATCGACCATGATGGGGGTGTTTTCGGGTAGAGGATAGTTTCCTTCTACCCTCCACCACACTTCCGCTACTTGGGGCAAAGTGTCACAGCGGGGGACATGGGCCCGGGAAAGGTGGCCCGGCCCCGCGTGACGTGAACATGGTATTATAGGCGATAAATCGTCGTATCCGGTCGGAAAACATGGGTATTTTCAGAGGGCATTAATGGTAACATTTTCCGACACTGTATCGACCAGATGGGGTTGTTTCGGTAGGGGAGAGGTCCCTCTACCACTACCTTTGCTTCTGTCAACCCCCGGGGCAAAGTGTCACGGGCGAGTACATAACCCCAAGAAGGCTGATACGGAAGTGTGACATTAGAAAACGCAGTAGTGGGCGATAAAATCGCGATCCGGGCCGGGTCGCGAAAACATGGGTATTTTCGAAGGGCATAATGGTAAACATTCCGAACTGTGACGAAACCATGAGGGTGTTTCGGGTTGGGGAGAGGTCTCTCTACCATCAGCCTTCCGCTACCTTGGGAGCAAAGTGTTCACAGCGAGTACCTTAAGCCCCATAAAGCAACAGGGAAAGGGTGAATTGTTTTTAAAGAACGCAGTATAATGCGATAAAATCGCGATCCGGTCGGAAACAGGGTATTTTTAGAGGGCATTATGGTAAACATTTCGAAACTGTGATTGACCATGATGTGGTTTTTTTTTGTTTCTGGGTAGGCGGCAGGTCCCTCTACCACCACTCTTCCGCTTACCTGGGGCAAAGTGTCACAGCGGTCATGGGCCCGGAAACTTTTTTTTTTTATTCAAATTCAAGTCTGAAGAATGCCCCCATACTGCAAATATTTTAACCGAGGTTCCAGTTATTTCCAATTGGTTTTTCAAGCCAACAGGCTGTCCGGTTTGAATACCAGTAACTAACTTTGTATTTTTTTCAATCCGGTACAATATCGCTTTAATAATAATTACTATTAACCATTGACGACATAAATTTCTAGGTCAATGCTGCCAAATTTCTTGGAGTTTCTCTTGATTCTAGTCTTAAATTGGAAGACACATATAGATGGTTACTGTAACAAGGTTGCGAAAACTATGGCATTTTATATAAAATCAGATCAGTTCCCTTTTGGACCCTCTCCTTACTTTGTACAATGCATGATTTATTCCCACTTTCTTACTACGCACTAATTATTTGGGTAACACCCATTCATCTTCTATCACAGAATTTACTGTCTACAAAGAGGCGCTTCGCATTTTACGATTCAAATTTTAACTGCTCAGAACTACAGCCCCTCTATCTCAAACAGTTGATACTCAAATTCAGATATCTAATACTTCAGCTTGGTACTTTTATGTATAAGTATGTCGAGGGATAGTTTTCCGCCTGTTTTCAAGTTATTCTTCAGCTTACGCTCGTAAATCGGTATTTGACTTAGGAGCCCACTTTTGCTTTGCTTTGGAAATTTCCCATCCTCATAATGCGATATTTGAGAAATCTGTTAGATTCTGCTGGGCTAAACTTTGGAATGAGTCGCAGATTTTTCAAGAGTTCAACTTCTGGTTTGTTTCATCGTTTCCTACAAAATCATTTGCTTTCTTCTATGATAGTATATTTGCTGGTAAACAGTTTTCTGATTTTCGGTTGATTGGGTAGGGGTGGGTGGTGGGGTTCAGGTCTTAGGTCACCTGAGGTCAAAGCTCGAAAGTTTGTGAGAAGATTTGTGCGCAACCAAACCGAGGTGGAGAGCTCATATTGGCATGAGAGTTTGCTAACAGAGTAACAATACCTAATTTTTGGGGCAGGCCCAGGTCACAAAGGTCAACAGAGGTTAAATCTGAAAGCTTGTGAGCACAATAACTGCGCGACGAAATGAGTATAGACTCATGTCCCTTGCACATGGGTTGCTCTGTGGATAAATGATCCCTATTATTTGGGTTCGTCAGGTTCAAAGTCACCTAAGATCAACAGCGGTCAACTCTGAAAAGCATGTGAGCATGATAGCTGTGGCACGAAAATGAGTATATAGCTCAACGAATGGGTAGTCCATTTGGAATAAGATTTTCCTTTTTTTATTCAGTTCGAAGGTCATCGAAGCTAGCTAGGTGATAGGCAGTTCAAAGTCTGAAAAGTTGGTGAGCATGATAACTGGATCGCCAGCTGAAGCCTCATCCCTGACGTTTTGACGATCAGCGGTTCCGTCCCTTATGAAGTAGGCTGAACTGGAAAAATTGTTACACGGCAAGGAATTACTGACTTCTCGGATTCTTGTTTGAGCGCTCGAGTGTTTTGGACTTTGGCGATTGCTTTGAAACTGTAGTTTTGCTGCCCTTATAATGCCCTTTCATATCTATTCTTATATATAACATATTATATATCCTCCGCAGGTCTTTCCGCCCGAAGTGATTAAGCAATAACACAAATATACGACGTTTTCAATCTTATCAAATATGTATGTTACAACAAAGTTCCATGCACTATATTACAAACAACACAGTTTCGAAAGGCCCAGCTTCCATCTTCATGTGTACGATAGTAATGACATCTACGTTCAACTGCCGGCTTAGCGGCAGAATTAGCGAAGCAGAACGGATTACGCACTGCCCACGACAGCAAAGTGGAAATCGATCAGCTGAAAAGTTTCAATAGGGAAACTCTGTTTGCTTATTTAACTGGTTTTTGAGAAATGTGTGAAGCTTTCTTCAAGTCTAATTGCATTTTGGTGGGAGCAGAATCTATTATCGCAAGCATCAGGGGTGCAACTGGACTTTTACAGTGGGGACCTATGATGTGCTGTAAATGGCCAGGCTTTGTCCCTGTGTAGGTGTTCGTGTATCTTAGTGGTCAAATGGCGGATCGATTTATCGAACTTATAGACCACAGGGATCCCTATGGTGGTCGATCCCCATTGGTCTCTAGTTCAATTGTGCAACTGGACTGTGTGTTATATTGGTGAAACCACCGCCCATTCTATATATATATACATTACACTATATATATATATATATATATATTTATATATATTAGATAGGACTATATATATATATATATATATATATATATATATATATATATAATACTACTTCAAGAATACAATTAACTTCCCCCAATAATGCTCGCATATACACATTGGCGGTTTCACCCATCAGGCCATTCCTAGTCTCATGTTTTCAAGGAAGCATATTTGTTCTTATATGCTCTTCCATTGGTTTTTGATTCCTTGCCGAAGGCAAAGGTATCTATGCAGTCATGCACCGTGCTATTGTGTGTTAATTGTGTGTGTGGCTGTTTATTGCGTGTGCATCTGTGTGACACCCCTTGTCAGCCGGTATCGGAAGCAAGAAAGCATGTGTCAAACTTTTGGCGCCTGGGTTTTGCTCATTTGGAGAGGATGATCCCTATTGTGTTAAGTGCCGGATCATTCACGGTCACGACAGGGCAAAGGTAAAAAACGTGTCGGCGCGATAATCTATGAATGCCAAAGGTCCTATTAAGTTGTTCTATTAAGGTCTTGCGTTGTACATGTAGTGAGAATAACCCTTTGTTTTTGGTGTCAGGTTACGGTCATTGAAGGTCACCAAAGTACAAGCGTCTATATCTTGCAAGGATAATTTTAGAGGTTGTCCGTAACGTAAGTTTCGTTGCGTCCAGGTGAAACTACATCCGTTGCCTTACTTTTGCTCATTTGAGCCTTTACCTCATTTTACCTAATGACCATGTGACATTTGGAGTCAATTCTTTGTGCCGACCAGACTGCTCTCCTTGCAACAAAACATAGCCAATTGCACTTACTACAAAAAAAAAACTCTTATCACACACTATCTCTAGTTATGTCCTCTGAAAAAGGTGAACCATTAACTCTAAAAAACACCACACACACATCCCAACGAAACCTTTTAGGGGAGTTGTTCGTCTGTGCATTCACATTGGTGAATACCGCTACCTTTGACCTCTTGACCCCATTTGACCTAATGACCTTGTGACCTGGACAATTCTCGTGACGACCCTACTCGTCTTGTTGCAACAAACTAAGAAAAAAACATTACTATTGCACTTACGTACTAAAACACCTCCCCTATTACACGCTATCTCCAGTTTATGCCCTCTGTCAAAAATCTGATGAAACGCTTTAAAAGGTTGATAAATCCATGTTCGACATTCATTTCTTGACACTGAACATTTTATAGAAATGCTCCCACCACAGGCAAATACTCCCCTCCCCCCCACACTGTTAGTGTTTATGCTCATTGCTTCATTGATAATTGTTGTCTGGCAATTGCAAAATGTGCCAACGCTATGCCAGATTAGGTTGACAATTGCAGATTCCCTAACTTGTGTGCTTTGGTGTTCAGCGATCTCTGAATCTCTGTCTGATACCACTGGCACTGAATTTTGCTATTTTTCTACATCTGGGTCAATGAATATACCCTGCATACTAAAACTGTAATCATGATTTACCATGCAGTGCCACAATTCTAAAATTATTTGGGTTGCCGGGGGTTGTAGAATGGCCCGTGGTATTCCATCGGCCATTTAGGTTACTAAATTGGAGGACCGCAGTCTGCATCAGCTGAACTCATGTAAATGAGGTACACTACCTGCACTCAATAAGAAACCTTCCACCTCTGCCACTGTTTTCGAGTTGTTCAATATTATTGTTCTTATTCTTTTATTTTGTCATATATTTTGGGAGTCAACAAATAATCTACGAGATCTGTTGATTTCTTCTTAAAATATTGGGGGTTACTCATTGGAATAGCAGAATGATGTAAAATGTGGGAATTCAGTACTATGCGACACATTGTGAAAGAATTGGTATACTTAACTATCAATCAATTTTTGTTTCAAAGCTCACGTTCTTGTTTCAGCAGAAATAACTCTAATAAGTTTGATTGTGAACTCTCCAGCCGACGGTCCAAATTGAGTCCTTGTAAGTTTTTGCCATATTCCGTACTGGCCGTTGGTTTAATTCCTTTGAAAGTCTCATTCATTGAGTTTCAGGGGAATCAGTTGAGTGATGTGAAAATATAGCGCCCACTCGTTCTAAGGCTTGTTTTTTGGACATGCATCATTAACTTTTGGTCAATATTTTTTTCAATCCTGGCCAAACCAAACTTTTTTATAATATAATACATCTCATATTCCAACCGTGTATTGTGAATCGCTCACTACCCGCATGAGCAGGTAGAACCACTACATTCCGGTCATTGGATTATAGGCTCGCACAAAGTAATATTGCTGTTTTACCAAAGGAGGGGAACGTGCTACTTGAAACTCACCTTGACAGCACAATTCGGACGTGCTCGGGTTGATAGTTCATATTTCGGCTACTTGTCTGCCCAAAATAAATATTCGATTGTAAGTGATCTTGAAAGTCTCTATTACACAATTGGTAACTCTAAGATGGCAATACTCACTACTCTAGCTGCGTTCTTTGGGAAGCCGATATAAAGCACTGTTATTCTTATTATTATTATTATTAGTATTATTAACGGTATTGAATAATATAGCTCCATGATACAATGGGATTAAAAAGATTCACGAGCCCCTACTGCACGTCATAGTCAGCCTGCGTGATTTTTTACTATAACTAGTTGTACGTAAGGTTCTCTTCAAACTGTGCTATTCCGCGTATCCTAAAATCAAAAACTACCTTTTGACAAATTCTCCAATTTGTCAATGCTATTGAATTAAAATCTCTTTTAGTCAGTTTGGGTTCTATATTCCACTAATTCTATTTTTACAAATTCAACAAGTTACGAACCCACTGACCACTCTGGCCTGGCTGGACGAAGACAAAACAACGCAGTAAAGCTCCAGGATTTGGCGGACGGCAGCGACCAATAAGCCAACACAATAAGCATTTGGTAGCGAAATCCGGGATCGCCATTTAGCAATCCAGGAGTCGGCTAGAATTTGGAATTTTTTTCTACGGTGTAGCGTAGCGTCCGTTATAAACGAATAATGTCGGGAGTGTTTGTAAAGTGCTAGCTGGAGTGAGAAAATGTGTCACAATGTTTTAAACTAGTGGCAGATAGCGTCCTAATTAGGTAGGACTCCTCAAAAACTTCCTGCCTCGGGCCAAATGTCACGCGAGCGTCATGGGCCCGGAATGTAGGCCCCCGTGACGTGAACGTGGTATTAAGGCGAAAATCGCGATACCGGTCGGAAAACATGGGTATTTTCCGAAGGCATTATGTTAAAAAAAAAAAAACATTTCGAAACTGTGAACGACCCATGATGGTTGTGTTTCGGGTAGGGAGAGGTCCCTCTACCACCACACTTTCGCTTACCCCTGGGGGCAAGTGTCACAGCGAGTACCATACCCCAGAATGCTGACACGGGAAGTGTGATATAGATCAGGTTATAGGCGATAAAATCGCGATCCGGTCGTGAAAACCGATATTTTCAGAGGGCGTTTTTGGTAACATTTCGAAAATGTGTAGCCCAAGATTAGGATGTTTCCCGGTAGGGGAGAGTCCCTCTACCACCACACTTTCTCTACCCTGGGGCAAGTGTCACAGCGAGTACCACCAGCCCCATAAAGCTAATACGAAGGGTGAACATAGAGCAGTATATATTCGTAAAATCTCTGATCCGGTTCGCGAAAACGGATATTTCAGAGGGCGTTTTGTTAAACATTTCGAAACTGTAATCGACCATGATGGGAGTGTTTCGGGTAGAGTAGAGGTCCGCCCCCCCTACCACCACACTTCCGCTACCCTGGGGTAAAGTGTCACGCGGCGCCATAGGCCCGGGAAAGTATGAAGGAATATAGGCTCCCGCGTGACGTGACTTGGTATTATAGGCGATAAAATAGTGATCCGGTCGGAAACATGGTTATTTTCAGATGGCATTATGGTTAAACATTTCGAACTGTGTCATCGACATGATGGGTTGTTTCGGGTAGGGGAGAGGTCCCTCCGCCACCACCCTTCCGCTACCTTGGGGGAAATTGTCCAGCGGTACCATAACCCCATAAGGCTGTACGGGAAAGTGTGACATAGACCAGTATATAGCTATAAAATCGCGTCCGGTCGCGAAAACGGATATTTCAGAGGGCTTTTGGTAAACATTTCGAAACTGTTTATCGACCATGATGGGGGTGTTTCGGGTAGAGCGATGTCCCTCTACCACCACACTCCGCTACCCTGAGGCAAAGTTCACAGCGGGCCGTCCTGGGCCAGGGAAAGTAGCCCTCTTGACTTGAACGTGGTATTTAGGCTATTAAAAAAACAAAACTTCGCGATCCGGTCGAGAAACATGGGTATTTTCAAAGGGCTTGGTGAACATTTCGGAACTGTGACCGACCATGAAGGGGGTGTTTCGGTTAGGGTAGAGTCCCTCTGCCACCACACTTTCGCTACTCTGGGGGCAAAGTGTCACAGCAGGTACCATAAGCCCCAGAAAACTAATACGGGAAGTGTGACTGACGCAGTATTAGCGAGAAATCGCGATCCGGTCCGCGAAACGGATATTCTCAGAGGGGCGTTTTGGTAAACATTCGAAACTGTGGATCCGACCATGATGGGGGTGTTTCGTAGATGATAGGTCCCTCTGCACCCACACTCCGCTACCCTGGGTGCAAATGGCAGCAGTGGGCGCCATAGGCCGAAAGTAGGCCGCGTGACGTGACCGTGGTTTATAGTCGATAAAATCCGATCCTGTCGGAAAACATGGGTATTTTCTGAGGGCATTATGGTAACCTTTCGAACTGTGATCGGGGGGGGGGGGGGGACCAATGATGGGGGAGTTTCCGGGTAGGGGAGAGGTCCCTCTACACTACACTCCGCAACCCTGGGGCAAGTTTCCACAGCGAGTCCATAAGCCCGCAAGAAGGCTATACGGGAAGTGTACATAGACGCTTATATAGGCGATAAAATCGCGATCCGATCGCGAAAAACGGATATTTCAGAGGGCGTTTTGGGAAACATTTAGAAACTGTTGGAATCGACCATGATGGGGGTGTTCGGGTAAGAGAGGTCCCTCTACCCCCACCTTCCGCTACCCTGAGGCAAAGTGTCACAGCGGGCGTACATGGCCAGGTAAAGTAGGCCCCCGTGACGTAACGTGGTATTAAGGCGATAAAATCGCGATCCGTCGAGACCATGGGTATTTTCAAAGGGCACATTATGGTGACATTTCGGAACGGTGATCGACCTGATTTGGGGTTTCGGGTAGGGAAGTCCCTCTGCTCACCACACTTTCGCTACTCTGGGGGCAAAGTGTCACCGCGAGTACATAATCCCTATAAATCTAATACTTGGAAGTGTGACATAGACGCAAGTTATAGGCTTAAATCGCATCCGGTCGCGAAAACGGATATTCCCTCAGAGGGGCGTTTTTGGTAAACATTTCGAAACTTGGATCGACCATGATGGGGTTTTCGGGTAGAGGAGATGTCCTCTGCCACCACACTCCGTACCTGGGTGCAAAATGTCACGTGGCGCCATATGCCCGGAAGTAGGCCCGCGGTGACGTGCGTGGTATATAGGCGTAAAATCGCGATCCGGGCGGAAACATGGGTATTTTCAGATGGCATTATGGTAAACATTTCGAAACGTTGACGACCATGATGGGGGAGTTTCGGGTAGGGGAATGGTCCTCCTACCACTTGACACTCCCGCACCCTGGGGGCCAAGTGTCACAGCGAGTACCATAAGCCCCAGAAGCTGATACGGGAAGTGTGAAATAGACGCGTCAGATAGGCTATAAAATCGCGATCCGGTCGCGAAAACGGATATGTTCCAGGGCGTTTTGGTCAAACTTTCGAAACTTTGATCGCCCATGATGGGGGTGTTTCGGGTAGAGGAGAGGTCCCTCTACCACCACACTTCCGCTACCCTGGCTGCAAAGTGTCACAGCGGGCGTTATGGGCCAGGAAGTAGGCCCGCGTGACGTGAACATGGTATTATAGGCGATAAAATCGCTCCGGTGGGGAGAAACATGGGTATTTTCAAAGGGCATATGGTGAACATTTCCGGAACTGTGCCGACCATGATGGGGGTGTTTCGGGTATGGGAGAGGCCCTCTGCCAGCCTCCCCCCCGCCGAAGAACCCCCCCAAAAAACCCCCCACCACCCCCGCCCCGCCCCCCCCGGCTCGCCCCCCCCGGCCCCTCCACCCCCCCCCCCCTCCCGCCCCCGGCCCACACTTTCGCTACTCTGGGTGCAAAGTGTCACAGCGAGAGCCATAAGCCCCTATAAAGCTCTACGGGAAGTGTGACCTAGACGCCGTATATAGGCGATTAAATGCGCGATCCGGTCGCGAAAACGGATATTAACTCAATTTCGTTTTGGTAAAACAATTTCGAACTGTGATCCGACCATATGGGGGTGTTTCGGGTTAGAGGAGAGGTCGCCTCTTCCACCACATTGTTTTCTTCCGCTACCCTGGGGGCAAAGTGTCACAGTGGGCGCCATAGGCCCGGGAAAGTTAGCCCGCTGACGTGAACGTGGTATATAGGCGATACATCGCTATCCGTCGGAAAACATGGGTATTTTTTCAGAGGGTATTATGGTAAACATTTGCGAAACTATTGATCGCCCATGATGAGGGTATTTCGTAGGGGAGATCCCTCTACCACTTACACTTACGCAACCCTGGGGCAAACTGTGTCACAGCGAGTACCATAAGCCCCAAAGCTGAGGGTATGCGGGAAGATGACATAGCCGCAGTTATATAGGCGAAGAAATCGCGATCCGGTCGTGAAAACGGATATTTCAGAGGGCGTTTTGGTAAACATTTCGAACTGTGATCGCCCATGATGGGGGTGTTCGGGTAAGGAGATGTCCTCTACCACCACACTTCCTTCCCCTGGGGCACAGTTTCACCGCGGGCGTCCCTGGCCAGGGAAAGTAAGGCCCGCGTGACGTGAACATGGTATTATAGGCGATAAATCGCGATCCGGTCCGGAAAACGTTGTATTTTTCAGAAGGCATTATGGTAACCATTTCGAACCTGTGATCCACCATGATGGGGTTGTTTCGGGTAGTGGAGAGGTCCCTCTACCACCACACTTTCGCTACCCTGGGGGTAAAAGTGTCACAGCGAGTACCCGACCCCAAACTTACACGGAAGTGTTACATGACGCAGTATATAGCGATAAAATCGCGACCGGTCGCGAAAACGGATATTCTCAGAGGGGCGTTTTGGTAAGCCCCATTTTCGAACTGTGATCGACCATGATGGGGGTGTTTCGTAGAGTAGAGGTCCCTCTGCCACCACACTTCCGCTACCCTGGGGGCAAAAATGTTCCCAGTGGGCGCATAGGCCCGGGAAAGTAGGCCCGCGTGAGTGAACGTGTATTATAGGCGATCAAACGCGATCCGTCGGAAAACATTGGTTTTTCAGAGGGCATTATGGTAAACATTTCGAAACTGTTCTCGACCATGATGGTGTGGTTTCGGGTAGGGGAGAGGTGCCCGCTACCACTACACTTCCGCAACCCTGGGGCAGTGCACAGCGATACCTAAGCCCCAAAGGCTGATACGGGAGTGGACATAGAACGCAGTATATGGCGATAAATCGCGATCCGGTCGCGAAAACGGATATTTTTTCAAAAAGCGTTTTGGTAAACATTTCGAACTGTGATCGACCATGGGGGTTTTTCGGGGGGAGAGGAAGGTCCCTTCCTACCACCACACTTCCGCTACCCTGGATGCAAATTGTCACAGCGGGTCATGGGCCAGGGAAAGTATGCCCGCGTGACTGAACGTGGTATTACTTGCGATAAATCGCGTATCCGGTCGGGAAACTGGGTATTTTCAAAGGGCATCATGGTAAACTTTTCGAATCTGTGTCGTCCATGATGGGGGTGTTTCGGTAGTGGGAAGGGCCCTCTGCCCCCACCTTTCGCTACTCTGGGGCAAGTGTCACAGCGAGTACCAAATCCCTCATACAGCTAAACGGGAGTGTACATAGACGCAGTATTAGGCGATCAAATCGCGATCCGGTCGCGAAAACGGATGTTCTCTCAGAGGGCGTTTGGTAAACAATTTCGAAACTGTGATCAACCATGATGGGGGGGTTTCGGTAGAGAGAGGTCCCTCTGCCACCACACTTCCGCTACCCTGGGGGCCAATTCCCCGTGGGCGCCAGTAGGCCCTGGAAAGTAGGCCCGCGTGACGTGAACGTGTATTATAGGCGATAAACTCGCGAATCGTCGGAAAACATGGGTAGTTTTCAGAGGGCATATGGTAAACATTTCGAACTTGTGATCGACCATTATGCGGGTCTTTCTGGTAGGGGGGAGATTCCCTCTACCACTACACTTCCGCAACCCTGGGGCAAAGTGTCACAGCCAGTACCATAAGCCCCAGAAGGCTTATACGGGAAGAAGTGACATAGACGCAGTATATAGGCTATAAAATCGCATCCGGTCGTGAAAACGGATATTTCAGAGGGCGTTTTGTTAAACATTTCGAAACTGTGAGTCGACCATGATGGGGTGTTTTCGGGTAGAGGAGAGGTCCCTCATACCACCACACTTTCGCTATCCTTGGGGCAAAGTGTCCACCGCGAGTCCACACCGCCCTAAAGCTAATCCGGGAAGTGTGACATAGACGCGTATATAGGCGAAAACATCGCGATCCGGTCGCGAAAACGGATAGTTTCAGAGGGCGTTTTTGGTAACATTTCGAAACTGTGATCGACCATGAGTGGGGTGTTTCGGGTGAGAAGGTCCCCTCATGCCACCCCACTTCCTACGCTCCCTGGGGCCAGTGGCCACAGCGCGCCATAGGCCAGGAAAGTAGACCCGGGTGACGTGAACGTTGTATTATCTGCGATAAAATCGCGATCCCGTCGGCAAACTGGGTATTTTCAGAGGGCATTATGTTAACCATTTCGAAAGTGTGATCGACCATGATGGGGGTGTTGTCGGGTAGGAGGGGGGTCCCCTTACCATTCCGGCTTATATCCACACACTTCCGCGACCCTGGGGGCCAGTGTCACAGCCAGTACCATAAGCCCCAGAAGGCTGATACTGGATTGACATAGACGCAGTATATGGCGATAAAATCGCGATCCGTCGTTAAACGGATATTTCAGAGGCTTTTTGGTAAACATTTCGAAACTGTGATCGACTATGCGGGTGTTTCGAGTAAGGAGAGGTCTCGACCACCACATTCCCGCTTCCCTGGGAGGGCATGTATCACAGCGGGCGATCATGTGTCCCGAGAAGTAGGCCCGCCGTGACGTGAACGTGGTATTATAGGCGAAAATCGCGACCGGTCGCAAACAGGGTAATTTTCAAAAAGTCAAAGAGAAAAAAGAAATAGGGAAGAAAGAGATAACAATTTCAAAAAAAAAAAAAAAGAAGAAAAAAACAACAAACACAGAACAAATCATCAACCAAATCAACACAAAACAGACAAACCAAAACAACCAAACCCACTCCACCAACAAACATCAAAAAAAAAAAACAAGTATTTAAGTTCACACCCCACAAGAAACCAAAGAAACAAAGAGGGAGGTGCATTATTGTAAACATTTCGAAACTGTGAACGACAATGATGGGGGTGTTTTCGTGGATAATATCGGTCCTCACCACCCCACTGGTTCGTATATCCTGGGGGCAAAGTGACAGCAGTACCCATCATCCCCATAAGCTAATACGGGAAGTGGGACATAGGCGCAGTATATAGGCTATAAATCGGTGATGCCGGGTCGCGAAACGTATATTCAGATGGCGTTTTGGTACACCTTCGAAACTGTGGATCACCATGATGAGGGTGTTTCGGATAGGAGGAAGGTCCCCTCTACCACCACACTTTCGCTACCTGGGGGCAAAGTGTCACACGTAGTACATAACCCCCAAGCTTGATACGGGAGAGGTGACATAGACGCGTATTATGCGATAAAAATCGCGGGGGATCCGTCGTGAAAACGGATATTTTCCGTTCCAGATTTAGGGCGTTTTGGTAACAATTTCGAAAACTTGATCGACCATGATGGGGTGTTTCGGGTAAAGAGGGAGATTCCCTCTACCACCGCACTTCCGCTATCCTTGGGGCAAAGTGTCACACGAGTACCACACGCGCCATAAAGCTAATACGTGAAGTGTGACTAGACGCAGTTATAGTCGATAAAATCTCGATCCGGTCGCGAAAACGGATATTCAGAGGGGCGTTTTGGTAAACAGTTCGAAACTGTGATCGACCATGATTGGGGGGTTTCCGGGTATAGAGAGGTCCCTCTGCCACCCCACTTCCGCTACCCTTGGGCCAAGTGCCACAGCGGCGCCATAGGCCGGGCAAGGAGTCCTCCCCGTGACGTGAACGTGGGTATTATAGTCATAAAAATCGCGATCCGGCTCGTAAAAAAACATGGGTATTTTCAGAGGGCATTATGTAAACATTTCTAAGTGTGATCGCCCATGATGGGGGTGTTTCGGGTAGGAGAGGTCCCGCTACCACCACACTTCCGCTACCTGGGGGCCAAGTTGTCACAGCGCGGAACCCTCGCCCCAAAAAGCTGATACGGGAAGTGTGACCTAGACGCAGTATATCGCGATAAAATCGCGATCCGGTCGTGAAAACGGTATTTTTTCAGAGGCGTTGTGGTAACATTTCGGAACTGTGATCGACGCATGAATGCGGGTCGTTTCGAGTAGGGAAGTCCGTCTACACCAACACTTCCGCTCCCTGGGGGCAATGTATCACAGCGAGCGTCATGGGCCCGAGAAAGTAGGCCCTCGTGAACGTGACGTGGTATATAGGCGAAAAATCGCGTCCGTCGGAAAACCTGGGTATTTTCAAAGGCATTATGGTAAACTTTCGAAACTGTGATCGACCATGATGGGGGTGTTTTGGGTGGAGGAGAGATCCCTCTACCACCCCACTTTCGATATCCTGGGGGCAAAGTGTCACAGCGGGACCCAGAAAGCTGATACGGGAAGTGTCACATAGACGCAGTATATAGGCGATAAAATCGTGATCCGTCGCGAAAACGGATATTTTCAGAGGGCGTTTGGGTAAACATTTCGAAACTGTGATCGCCATGATGAGGTGTGTTGTTTGTTCGGAATAGAGGAGAGGTCCTCTCTGCCAACCACATTTCCGCTAAACTGGGGGCAAAGTTTCACAGCGGGGCGCCATACTGCCCGGTAAAGTAGGCCCGCTGACGTGAACGTGGTATAGAGGCGATAAAATCGCGATCCCTGTCGGAAAACATGGGTATTTTTCAGGGGTCTTATGGTAAACATTCGACACTGTGGAATCGACCATGGATGGGGGTGTTTCGAGTATGGAGAGGTCCGTCTGGACACTTTGCCCCCAGGGTGCGGAAGTGTGGTGGTAGAGGGACCTCTCCCCTACCCGAAACACCCCCCCATTGTCGATCACATTTTCGATGTGTACCATAATGCCCTCTGAAAATCCCATGTTTTCCGACCGGATCGCGATTTTATCGCCTCTAATACCACGTTCACGTCACGCGGGCCTACTTTCCCGGGCCTATGGCGCCCGCTTTGACCCTTTTGCCCCATGGTTAGCGGAAGTGTGGTGGCAGAGGGACATCTCTACCCGAAGCACCCCATCATTGTCGATCACCTTTTCGAAATGTTTCCCCATAAACGCCGTTTAAATCTCAGTTTTCGCGACCGCGGATCGGCGCATTTTTATCGCCTATATACTGCGTCCTATTCACACTTCCCGAATCAGCCTTCTGGGGCTTTTGGTACTCGTTGTGACACTCTGTCCCCCAAGGTAGCGGAAGGGTGGTGGCGGAGGGACCTCTCCCCTACCCGAAACACCCTCATCATGGCGATCACAGTTTCGAAATGTTTACCAAATGCCCTTTGAAAATACCCATGTTTTCCGACCGGATCGCGATTTTAATGCCTATATACCCCGTTCACGTCACGCGGGCCTACTTTTCCGGGCCCATGACGCCCGCTGTGACACTTGGCCCTCAGGAAAGCGGAAGTGTGGTGGTAACGGACCCTCTCCCTTACTCGAAACAACCCCCATTATGGGTCGTTCACAGTTTCGAAATGTTTATACATCATACCTCTGAAAGTACCCATGTTTCCGACGGATCGCGATTATATCCCATAATACCACGTTCACGTCACGGCGGGCCTACTACTTCCTGTGCCCATAACGCCCGCTGTGACACTTGGCTCCCCAGTGTAGCGGAAGTGTGGTGGTAGACGGACCTCTCCTCTACCCGAAACAATCCCCATCATGGTCGATCACGTTTTTTTTTTTTGTTTTTTTCGAAATGTTTACCAAAACGCCCTCTGAAAATATCGGTTTTCGCGAACGGATCACGGGTATTTTATCACCTATTACTCGTCCTATGTCACACTTTTCCGTAATTATCTTATGGGGCTTATGCACTCGCTGTGACTTTGCCCCGAATGCAGAAGTGTGGTGTAGACGGACCTCTGACCCTCTCCCTTACTCGAAACACCCGCCATCATGGTCGATCACAGTTTCGAAATGTTTACCAAAACGCCCCTGAATAGCGTCCCCTTCACGACCGGATCGCGATTTTATCGCCTATATTGCGTCTATGTCACACTTCCCGTATCAGCCTTCTGGGGCTGATGTAACTCGCTGTGACACCCTTGGCCCCCAGGGTCGCGGGAGTGTGGTGAGAGGGACCTCATCCCCCTCCGAAAACCCCCCCATCACGGTCTATCCACACTTTCGTAATGTTTACCATAATGCCCTCTGAAAATACCCATTTTTTCCTTTCCGCCGGAATCGCGATTTTAAATCGCCTCTAATACCACGTTTACAGTCACGCGGGCCTACTTTCCCAGGGCCTATGGCGCCCGCTCGGACACTTTGCCCCGGGTAGCGAAAGTGTGGTGGTAGAGGGACCTCTCCCTACCCGAAACACCCCCATCATGGTCGTTCACAGTTTCGAAATGTTTACCATACTGCCCTTTGAAAATACCCATGTTGTTTCCAACCGTAATCGCGTTTTTCGCCTATACTCCCACGTCACGTCACGGCGGGCCTACTTTCCCGGGCCCATCGACGCCCCGCTGTGACACTTTGCCCTCAAAAGCGGAGTGTGGTGGTAGACGGACTCTCCCTTACGCGAAACACCCCCATCATGGTCGATCACAGTTTCGAAATGTTTACCATAATGCCCTCTGAAGGACCATGTTTTTCCGACCGGATCGCGATTATATCCCATAATACCACGTTCACGTCACGCGGGCCTACTTCCTGGGCCCATGACGCCCGCTGTGACCTTGGCCCCAGGTAGCGAAGTGTGTGAGTAGACGGACCTCTCCTCTACCCGAACATCCCCCTCAGGCATCACAGTTTCGAAATGTTTACCAATATGCCCTCTGAAAATATCCTTTTTCCGCGAACGATCACGGATTTTATCACCTATATACTGCGTCTATGTCACCCTTTCCGATTAGCTTTTAATGGGTTCTGGCACTCGCTGTGACACTTGGCCCCAGAGATGCAGAAGTGTGGTGGTAGACGGACCGCCTCCCTTACTCGAACACCCCCATCATGGTCGATCACAGTTCGAAATGTTTACCAAAACGCCCTCTGAAAATATCCGTCTTCACGACCGGATCGCGATTTTATCGCCTATATATTGCGTCTATTGGCACACGTCCCGTTATCAGACTTCTGGGGCTTATGGTACTGGCTGTGACACTTTGCCCCCAGGGTAGCGGAGTGGTGGTGATCGAGGGACCTCTCCCCTACCCGAAACCCCCCCATCATGGTCGATCACACTTCGAAATGTTTAACCATATGCCTCTGAATACCCATGTTTTCCGACCGGATCGCGATTTTATCGCCTATAATACCATGTTCACGTCACGCGGCCTACTTCCCGGGCCCATAACGCCCGCTGTGACACTTTGCCAGGTAGCGGAGTGTGGTGGTAGACGGACCTTTCCCCTACTCGAAACCCCTCTGAAAATATCCGTTTTCGCGACCGGATCGCGGATTTTATCGTCTATATACTGCGTCTATGTTCACACACTTTTCGTATCAGCCTTCTGCTCTGGGCTTATGGTACTCTCGCGGTGACACTTGGCCCCCCCGGGTTGCGGAAGTTGGTGGTAGAGGGACCTCTCCCTACCCGAAACACCCCATCAGGGTCCGATCCCCAAAATTTTCGAAATGTTTACATAATGCCCTCTGACAATACCAGGTTTTCCGACCGATCGCGATTTTTTCGCCTATAATACCACGTTCACTCACGCTGGCCACTTTCCCGGGCCATGACGCACGCTGTGACCTTTTGCCCCGCAGGGATGCGGAAGGTGTGTGGTAGACGGACCTCTCCCGTACTCGAAACCCCCCCTTATGGTCGATCAGCGTTTCGAAATTGTTTCCCAAAACGCCTCTGCAATAATCCGTTTTCCGCCTGGATCGCGATTTTATCGCCTATAATCTGCGTCTATGTCACACTTCCCTATCAGCGTTCTGGTGCTTTGGTACTCGCCTGTGACCCTTGGCCCGCCGCAGGTAGCGTAAGTGTGTATAGAGGCCCTCCCCTACCCGAACCACCCCCATCATGGTCGAAGATTTCACCCTGTTCGAAATGTTGACCATACCTGGCCCCTGAATATACCCATGATTTTCCGACCGGTCGCGATTTTATCGCCTATAAACCACTGTTCACGTCACGGTTCCTACTTTCCCGGCCTATGCCCGCTGTGACCTTTGACCAGGGTAGCGGAGTGTGGTGGCAGAGGGACCTCTCCCCTGCCCGTAACACCCCCATCATGGTGAATCACAGTTTCGAAATGTTTTTCAAAACGCGCCCTTCGAAAATACCCATGTGTTTCCGACCGGATCGCGATTTTTTCGCTTATAATACCACGTTTCACGTCACGAGGGTCCTACTTTCTCGGGCCCATTACGCCCGCTGTGATACACTTGCCCCGAGAGAACGGAAGTGTGGTGGTATCCGGACCTCTCCTTCCTCTCGAACACCCCCTCATGGTCGATACAGTTTCGAAATGTTTCCCAAACCGCCCTCTGAAAATATCCTTTTTCCCACCCCCCGCGACCGGATCGCGATGTTATCGCTGATAACGCGCTATGTCAACGTCCCGAATCAGCCTTCTGGGGCTTATGTTACTCGTTGTGACACTTTGCCCCCAGGTACGAAAGTGTGGTGGTAATGGCCTCTCCCATACCCTAAACATCCCCATCATGGTCGAGCACAGTTTTGAAATGTTTACCAAAACGCCTCTGAAAATATCCGTTTTCCGCGACCGGATCACATTTCATCGCCTAGAATACTGTGTCTATGTCACACTCCCCGTATTAGCTTTATGTGGCTTATGGTACTCCTGCTGTGACACTTTGCCCCCATGATATCGAAATTGTGGTTGTAGGGACCTCTCCTCTCCCCGAAACACCCCCATCATGGTTTTCATTCACAGTTTCGAAATGTTAACATAATGCCCTTTGAAATACCCTGTTTTCCGACCGTATCGCGATTTTAATCGCTATATACACGTTCACTTCACGCGGCCCTACTTTCCCGGGGCCTATGGCGCCCGCTGTACCCTTGGCCCCCGGATATCGAAATGTTGGTGAGAGGAACCTCTCCTCTACCCGAAACCCCCATCCTGTGCGTCACATTTCGAAATGTTTACCAAACGCCCTATGACAATATCCGTTTTCGGACCGATCGCGATTTTATCGCCTATATACTGCGTCTATGTCATACTTCCCGTATTAGCTTTATTGGGCTTATGTATTCGCTTTGACACCCCTTTTCCCCAGGGTAGCGAAGTGTTGTGTTAGAGGGACCTCTCCCCTACCCGAAACCATCCCCATCATGGTCGATCAGGTTTCGAAATTTTACCATAATGCCCTTTGAAAATACCCATGTTTTCCGACTGTATCGCGATTTTATGTCGTGCCTATATACCACGTTCACGTCACGCGGGCCTACTTTCCGGGCCCATGGCGCTCGCTGTGACACTATGCCCCCATGGTAGCGGAATTGTGTTGTTATACCGGACCTCTTCCTTACTCGAAACACCCACATTTATGGTTAGATCACAGTTTCGAAATTGTACCCCACTACGCCCTCGAAAATACCGTTTCCACGACCGGATCGCGATTTATCGCCTATATACGGCGTCTTGTCACACTTCCCGTATCAGCCTTCTGGTGCTTATGGTACTCGCTGTGACCTTGGCCCCAGGGGAAGGGAAGTGTGTGATAGAGGAACCTTTCCCTCCCGAAACCCCCCCCCATCATGGTCGGCACGACTTTTTCGAATGTTTACCATCTGGCCCTCTTAATAATACCCATGTTTTTCCCGATCTCGGATCGCGATTTTATCCCTATAATACCACGTTCACGTCACGCGGCCTACTTCCCGGGCCTATGGCGCCCGCTGTGACAACTTTGCCCCAGGTTAGCGGAAGTGTGGTTGGCATAGTGAACTCTCCTCTACCGAACACCCCCATCATTGTCGTTCACAGTTTCGAAATGTTTACCAACCCGCCACGCCCTCTGAAAATCTCGTTTTCGCGACCGGATCGCGATTTTTTCGCCCATTTACTGCGTCTATGTCACAATTCGTATTAGCTTTAGTGCTTAGGTACCGCTGTGACACTTGCCCCCGGGTAGCGAAAGTGTTGGTGTAGAGGGACGCTCTCCCCTACCCGAAACACCCCCAACATGGTCGTCACAGGGTTCGAACTGTTTACCAAAACGCCCTCTGAAATACCCATTTTTTCCCGACCGTATCGCGATTTTATCGCCTCTAATACCACGTTTCACTTCACGCGTGCCTACTTTCCCGGTCCCATGGCGCCCGCTGTGACACCTTTGCCCTGAGGTTAGCGGAAGGTGTGTAGAGGAACCGTCTCTCTACCCGAAACAACCTCCAATCAGGTCTATCACCTTTCGACATGTTTTACCAAAACGCCCTCTTAAAATTCCGTTTTCGCGACCGATAGCGATTTCCTCGCCTATAGACTGCTCTATGTCACACTTCCCGTATTATCTTCCTGGGGCTTATGGTACTGGCTGTGACACTTTGCCCCCAGTAGCGAAAGGGGTTGTAGAGTGACCTCTCCCCTACCCGAAACAACCCCCAACATGGTCGATCACAGTTTCAATTTTACCAAAACGCCCTCTGAACATACCCAATTTTTCCCGACCGGATCGCTATTTTATCGCCTCTAATACCCGTTCACGTCACGACGGGCCTACTTTCCCGGGCCATGGCGCCCTCTGTGACACTTTGCCCTTAGGGTAGCGGAAGTGTGGTTGTAGAGGGACCGCTCCTCTACCCGAAACAACCTCATCATGTCTATCACGTTTCGATGTTTACCAAAACGCCCTCTGAAATATCCGTTTTCCGCTACCGTGATAGCGATTTCTCGCTAGTATACTGCGTCTATGTCAGACTTCCCGTATTAGCTTTAGGGGCTTATGGTACTCGCTATGACACTTTGCCCCCTGGTAAGCGAATGTGGTGGTAGAGTACCTCTCCGATCCCTACCCGAAACACCCCCAACCATGGTCGCTCACTGTTTCGAAATGTTGACCATCATACCCTCTGAAATACCCATTTTTTTCCCCGACCGGAATCGCGATTTATATCGCCTCTATCCACTTCACTTCACCGGGCCTACTTTCCGGTGCCCATGGCGCCCGCTGTGACATTTTGCCCTGAGGGGTATCGGAAGTGTGTGGTAGAGGGACCTCTCCTTCTACCGAAAGCAACCTCATCAATGGTCTATCACGTTCGAATGTTTACCACAACGCCCTCTGAAAATACCGTTGTTCGCGACCGGTATCACGATTTTATCACCTATATACTGCGTCTAGTATATGTCACACTGTCCGTATTAGCCTTCTGGGGCTTATGCTCCTCGCTGTGACACTTTGCCCCAGGGTAGCAAAATTTGGTGGTAGAGGGACCTCCCCCTACCCGAAACACCCCATCATGGGCGGTCACAGTTTCGAAATGGTCACCATAATGCCCTTTGAAAATACCCATGTTTTCCGCTGATGCGATTTTATTCGCTTAATACCACGTTCACGTCACGCGGGCCTACTTTCCGGGCCCATGACGCGCCCGCTGTGACACTTTGCCCAAGGGTAGCGGAATGTTGGGGTAGAGTGACCTCCTCCCTTACTGAAACACCCCCTCAGGTCATCACATTTTTTCGAAGTTACCAAAACGCCCTCTGCAAATATCCGTTTTCCACGACCGTATCGCGATTTTATCGCCTATATACGGCGTCTATGTCACACTTCCCGTATCAGCCTTCGCTGGGCTTAT
This sequence comes from Sclerodactyla briareus, assembly GCA_026419785.1. Classification (NCBI taxonomy): domain Eukaryota; kingdom Metazoa; phylum Echinodermata; class Holothuroidea; order Dendrochirotida; family Sclerodactylidae; genus Sclerodactyla; species Sclerodactyla briareus. The sequence goes on along the minus strand of JAODTK010000267.1, from coordinate 117,329 downwards.
GGTACTCCGCCTGTACACTTGCCCCCATGTAAGCGATTGTGTGGTTAGAGGGACCTTCCCTCCCTACTCGAAACGACCCCCATCATGGTCGATCACAGTTTTCGAACTGTTTCCCATAATCCCTCGGAAAATACCCATGTTTTCCAACCGGATCGCGTTTTATCGCCTATAATAACACGTTCACGTCACTCGGGCCTACATTTCCGGCCTATGGCCCCGCTTTGACATTTACCCGCAGTTTACGGAAATGTGGGCGGCAGAGGCCCCTCTCCTCTATCCAACCACCCCCCTCCCTGGTCGCTCACAGTTTGCGAATGTTTTCCAAAACGCCCTCCTGAAAATATCCGTTTTCCCGCGACCCGGATCACGATTTTCTCGCCAATATACTGCGTCTATGTCCCACTTCCCGTATTAGCCTTCTGGGGCTTATGCTCCTCGCTGTGACACTTTGCCCCCGAGTATATCGAAAGTGTGGTGGTATAGAGACCTCTCCTCTCCCCGAACACCCCCCCATCATGGTCATCACAGTTTCGAAATGTTTACCAAATGCCCTTTGAAATCCCATGTATTCCGACCGGATCGCGATTTTTTCGCCTTAATACCACGTTCACGTCCACGCGGGCCTACTTTCTCGGGCCCATGACGCCCTCTGTGATACATTTCCCCGGAGAAGTGGGAAGTTTGTGTGGTAGACGGACCTCTCCCTTACTCGAACCCCCCTCCTGTGTCGTTCACAGTTTCGAAATGTTTACCAAACAGCCTATGAAAATCTCCGTTTTCGCGACCGGATCGCGATTAATCGCCTATATACGGCGTCACTATGTCAACTTATCCCGTATTAGCTTTATGGGGCTTATGGTACGCCGCTGTGCCCGTTGCCCCCCGTATAATCGAAAGTGTGTGGTAGAGGGACCCTCTATCCTCTCCCCAAACACCCCCTCATGGTCATCACAGTTTCGAAATGTTTCCCATATGTCCTTCGAAATTACCCATGTTTTCCGACCCGGATCGTCGATTTTTTCCGCTATAATAACCACGTTCACCGGCACGCCGGCCTACTTTCTCGGGCCCATGACGCGCGCTTTGATACTTGCCCAGAGAACGGAAGTGTGGTGGAGACGACCTCTCCCTTACTCGAACACCCCCCATGCATGGTCGATCACATTTCGAAATGGTTACCGCAACGCCCTATGAAAATATCCGTTTTCCCGCGACCGTCGGATTTTAATCGCCTATATATCTTCTATGTCCACACTTCCCGGAACAAGCCTTCTGGGCTATGGTTACTCGTTTTGACAACACTTTTGCCCCAGGGTAGCGAAAGTGTGGGTGGTAAGGGACCTCCCCCTTACCCGCAACACCCCCAGTCATGGGTCGATCACAGTTTGCATGTTTACTCATATGCCCCTCTAAAATACCGTTTTTTCCAACCGTATCGCGATTTTACGGCCTATAATACAACGTTCACGTCACGCGGGCACTACGTTCCCTGGCCCTATGGCGCCCTCTGTGACCTTGGCCCCCAGGTTACGGAAATGTGGTGGCAGATTTAAGCCTCTCCTCTATCCTAACACCCCCAACAGGTTCGATCACAGTTTCGAATGTTTCCCAAACGCCCTCTGAAAATATCCGTTTTCTCGACCGGGGATCACGATTTTACGCCATATACGGTGCGTCATTTCACACGTCCCTCGTATAGCTTTATGGGCTTGATGTTAACTCTCTTTTACATTTTTGCCCCCAGGATATCGAAAGTGTGGTGTAGGACCCTCGCCTCTCCCCAAACCCCCCATCAATGTCACTCACATTCGAAATGTTTCCATAATCCCTCGGAAAATACCCCCTGTTTTTTCCGACCGGCTCGCGATTTTTTCGCCTAAATACCACTTCCGGCACGCGGGCCTACTTTCTCGGGCCATGAAGCCCGCTGTGATACGCCCCCAGAAGCGAAGTTTGTGGTGACGAACCTCATCCCTTACTGTCGAACCCCCCATCATGGTCATCACCGTTTCGAAATGTTTCCCAAACCGCCCTCTGAAAATATCCGTTTTCGCGACCGGATCGCGATTTTATCGCTATCCTGCGTCTATGTCACACTTCCCTATCATCCTTCTTGGGATTATTGTCCTCTTTGTGACCGACTTGTGCCCCAGGTACGAAGTGTGGTTGTAGAGGGACCTCTCCCCTATCCCTAACCCCCCATCATGGTCGAGCTCACACTTTTCGAAATGTTTACCATAATGCCCTTGAAAATACCCATGTTTTCTCCGACCGGATCAGCGATTTTATCGCCTATAATACCATGTTCGTTCACGCGTTACTACTTTTCCCGGGCCCTATGGCGGCCCGCTTTGGCACTTTGTCCCCAGGTAGCCGGAAATGGGTGGCAGAGGGACCTCTCCTCTACCGAAACACCCCCATCGTCGAACAAAGTTTCGAAATGTTTACCCAAACGCCCTCTGAAAATATCCGTTTTCGCGACCCGGAATCGCGATTTTATCGCCTATACTACTATGGTCACACTTCCCGTATTAAAGCTTTATGGGGCTTAGGGTACTCTCTGTTGACACTTTGCTCCAGGGTAGCGAAAGTGTGGGTAGAGTGACCTCTTCCCCTACCGAACACCCCCATCATGGGTCGATCATCGTTTCGAAATTTTACCATAATGCCCTTTTAAAGACCCATGTTTTCCGATGGCATCGCGATTTTATCGCCTATAATACCAGGGGGGGGGGGGGGGGGGGGGGGGGGGGGGGGGGGGGGGGACGTTCCCGTCACGCGGGCCTCTTCCCGGCCCATGACGCCGCTCTGTGATACATTGCCCCAGGGAAGCCGGAAGTGTGGTGGTAGACGGACTCTCTTTCCCTTACTCGAAACACCCCAATCATGGTCGAACTTTCGAAATGTTTACCAAAACGCCCTCTGAAAATATCCGTTTCCACGACCGAATCGCGATTTTAAGCGCCTAATACTGCGTCTAGTCAACACTTTCCGTATTAGCTTTATGGGGCTTATTGTACTCGCTGTGACACTTTTGCCCCAGGGTAGCGGAAGTTTTGGTGGTGAGGTTTGACCTCTCCCCTACCCCCGAAAACCCCCATCATGGTCTGCTCAACAGTTTCGAAATGGTACCATAATGCCCTTTGAAAATAACCATGTTTCCGACCGGATCGCGATTTTGCTGCCTATATACCACGGTCACACGTCACGCGGGCTACGTTCTCGGGCCCATGACTCCCCTGGATACTTTCCCCGAAGAAGTGGAAGTGTGGTTGGTGACGGACTCTCCCTTACTCGAAACAGACCCATCATGGTCATCACAGTTTCGAAATGTTTACTCAAAACCCTATGAAATATCCGTTTTCGCGACCGGCTCGCGATTCTCGCCAATATACTGCGTCTATGTCAGACTTCCCGTATTAGCTTTATGGGGCCTATGGTCCTCCAGCTGGGTGACCCTTGCGCCCCCATTAATATCGAAAGTGTGGTGAGAGGGCCTCTCCTCTCCTCCCCGAAACACCCCCTCATGGTCGTATCGCAGTTTTCGAATGTTTACCTAATGCCCTTCGCAAATAACCCATGTTTTCCGACCGGATCGCGGATTTTTCCCCTATAATACCACGTTCACGTCACGCGGGCCTACGCTCCCGGGCCCATAGCGCCAGCTGTGACACTTTTCCCCCCCGCGAAGTGGAAGTGTGTGGTAGACGGACCTCTCCCTTACTCGAAACAACCCCCATCATGGTCGATCACAGTTCGAAATGTTTACCAAACAGCCCTATGAAAATATCCGTTTTCGCGACCGATCGCGATTTTAAATCGCCGATATACGGCGCCTATGTCCCACTTCCCGTATTAGCTTATGGGGCTTATGTAACTCGCTGGCAACTTTGCACCCAGATATCGGACAGTGTTGTGGTAGGGGACCCATCTCCTCTCCCCCCCGAAACACCCCCATCATGGTCGATCACAGTTTCGAATGTTTACCAAAGGGCCCTTCGGAACACTACCATTTTTTCCGACCGATCGCGATTTTTTTTCCGCCTATAATACACGTCACGGTCACTGCGGGCCTACTTTCTCGGGCCCATGACGCCCTCTGTGATTTACATTGCCCCGAGAGAATCTTAAGTGTGGTGGTAGACGGCACCTCTCCCTTACTCGACACCCCCTCATGGTCGATCACGTCGAAATGTTACCAAAACGCCCTATGAAATATCCTTTTCGCTGCCCGGATCGCGATTTTATCGCCTATATAATGGTCTATGTCACACTTCCCGAATCAGCCTTCTGGGGCTTATGGTACTCGTTGTGACACTTTGCCCCCATGTAGCGAAAGTGAGGTGTAGAGGGACCTCGGCACTACCCGAAACACCCCATCATGGTCGTCACAGTTTCGAAATGTTTAACCATATGCCCTGAAAATAACCGATGTTTCCAATAACCGGATCGCGATTTTATCGCCTATAATACAACGTTTCACGTCCGCGGCCCTACTTCTCCCGGCCTGTGGGCCCGCTGTGACCCTTTGCCCCCATGTTAGCGGAAGTGTGGTGGTCAAGGGACCTCTCCTCATCCGAAACCCCCTCAATCAGGTCGATTCACATTTCGAAATGTTTACCAAAACTAACGCCCTCTGAAGAATATCGTTTTTCCCGCGACCGGATCACTTATTTTATCGCCTATATACATGCGTCTATTTCACCCTCCCCTTATGAGCGTTATGGGCTTAGGTACTCCGCTGTGCACTTTGCGCCCCAGGATTCGAATTTGGTGGTAGATGGACCTCTCCTCTCCCCGAAACACCCCCATCATGGTCGATCACAGTTTCATGAAATGTTTTTACCAGATGCCCGTCGAACATCCCCAATTGGGTTTTTTTCGACCGGATCGCGATTTTTTCGCCTATAATCACGTTCACGTCACGCGGGCCTACGCTCCCGGGCCCATAGCGCCAGCTGTGACACTTTTCCCCCGGGGTAGCGGAAGTGTGGTGGTAGACGACCCTCTCCCTTACTCGACACCCCCCCATCCATGGTCGTATCACAGTTTCGAATTTTACCAAACGCCCTAATGAAAAAATCCGATTTTTCCGCGTACCGGATCGCGATTTTTATCGCCTATATACTTCGTCTATGTCCCACTTCCCGTATCAGCCTTCCTGTGATGATGGTACTGTTGTGACCTTGCCCCCAGGTAGCGAAAGTGTTGGTTTAGAGGGACCTTCCTCCCCTACCGAAACAACCCCCATCATGGTCGAGTCACACTGTTCGACATGTTACCATATGCCCTTTCAATTTTTACCCCCCCCCATGTTTTCCGACCGGATCGCGATTTTATCGCCTATATAATCCCACTTCACGTCACGCGGGACTACTTTCCCGGGCCTATTGGCTGCCCGCTTGGCACGTTTCCCCAGGGTAGCGGCATGTGGTGCAGAGGCCCTCTCCTCCACCCAAAACACCCTCATCATGGTCGATCACAGTTTCGAAAATGTTTCCAACACGCCCTCTGAAAATACCGGTTTTCCCCCCGCGACCCGATCGCGAATTTATCGCCTATTACTAATCACACTTCCCGTTTTGCTTTATGGATCTTCGGGTACTCGCTGTGACACCTTTGCTCCCTAGGGTAGCGAAAGTGTGTTGGTAGAGGGACCCTCTCCCCTACCCGAACCCCCAACCACATGGTCGATCACAGTTTCGAACTGTTTTTACCATAATGCCCTTGAAAGTACCCATGTTTTCCGACTGATCGCTATTTTATCGCCTAGTACCCCGTTCACGTCACGAACTCGGGCCTACTTTCCCGGGCCCATGACGCCCGTCTGTGACCCTTTGCCCCCCAGGGTACGGAATTGTGGTGGAGGGACCTCGGCACTACCCGAAACACCCCATCATGGTCGTCACAGTTCGAAATGTTGTACCAAACGCCCCTGAAATATCCGTTCTCTCGCACCGTATCACGATTTTTATCGCCTATATAACTGCTTCCATGTCACACTCTTCCCGTATTAGCTTTTATGGGTCCTTATTGTACTCGCTGTGACCTGGCCCCCAGGGTGCGGAAGTTTTGTGTAGTGGGACCGCTCCCCCTACCGAACACCCCCATCACATGGTCTATCCCCGTTTGAAATGTTTCCCATAGCCCTTTGAAAATACCCATGTTTTCCTATCGGATCGCGATTTTATCGCCTAGAAATCCCACGTTCAAGTCACGCGGCCTACTTTCCCGGGCCCCATGACGCTGGCTTTTTGACACTTTGGCCCCAGGGCTGCGAAGTGTGGGTGGTAGACGGACCTCCTCCCTTACTCGAAACACCCCCATCTGGTGAGTTACAGTTTCGAAATGTTTAACAAAACGCCCTCTGAAAATATCCGTTTTCACCACCGGGGATCGCGTAATTTTATCGCCAATATACTGCGTCTAAGTCACACTTCCCGTATTAGCTTTACGGGGCTTATGGTACTCGCGGTGACACTTTGCCCCCAGGGTTGCGGATTGTTGGTGGTAGAGGGACTCTCCCCTACCCGAAACACCCCCATCATGGTCGATCACAGTTTTCGAAAGGATTACCTAATTGCCCTTGAAATAGCCATGTTTCCGACCGGATCGCGATTTTAAGCCTATAATGCAACGTTCACGTCACTCGGGCCTACTTTCCCGGGCCTATGGTCCACGCTGTGACACTTTGCCCACCAGGGGAAGCGGGAGTGTGGTGTAGAGGAACCTTCCTCTACCCGAAACACCCCATCATGGTCGATCACAGTTTCGAAATGTTACCAAAACGCCCTCTGAAACTTATCCGTTTTCGCGACCGGATTCGCGATTTATCCCGCCCTATATACGCGTTCTATTGTCAACTTTTCCCTCCGTATTAGGCTTTAGGGGGGCTTGTGGTACTCGCTGTGAACACTTTGCCCCAAGGGTAGCGAAGTGTTGGTGGTGAGGGACCTCTCCCCCACCCAAAAACGCCCCCCCATCATGGTCGATCACAGTTCGAAATGTTTACCAAAAACGCCTTCTGAAAATATCCGTTTCGCGAACGGATCGACGAGTTTATCGCCAATATACTGCGTCTATGTCAGACTTCCCGTATTAGCTTTACGGGGATTGTGAGGACGCGCTGTGAAACTGGACCCCAGGGAGCGGAAGGGTGGTGGTATGGGGACCTCTCCCCTACCCGTAACACCCCCATCATGGTTCACGATCACAGTTTCGAAATGTTTAACCATATGCCCTTTGAAAATACCAGTTTCCGACCGGATCGCGATTTTATCGCCTATAATACCAGATTCACGATCACGGGGGCCTACTTTCGGGCCAATTGACGCCCGCTGTGACACTGCCCCCCAGGGAAGCGGAAGAAGGGTGGTGGTAGACGGACCTGCCATTACTCGAAAACAACCCCATCATGGTCGTCACAGTTTCGAAAGTTTACCATAAAACGCCCTTGAAAATATCCGTTTTCGCGGACCGGATGCGCGATTTTATCGCCTATATACGCGTCTTCTATGTCACACTTCCCATAGCTTTATGGTTTGTGGTACTCGCTTGGACACTTTGCCCCACGGGTAGAGGAAAGTGTGGTGGTAGAGGGTCCTCTTCCCTACCCGAAACAACCCCCCATCATGGTCGATTCACAGTTTCGAAATGCTAACCATAATGCCCTTTGAAATACCCATGTTTTCCGACCGGATCGGTTTTATCGCCTATAATACCATGTTCACGTCACGAGGGCTACTTTACCGGGGGCCCATGACCGCCGCTGTGACACTTTGCCCCCAGGGAAGCGGAAAGTGTGGTGGTAGCCGGACCTCTCCCTATCGTAAAACACTCCATATGTCAGATCACAGTTTCGAAATTGTTTACCAAAATGCCATCTGAAAATATCCGTTTTCGCGGACCGGATCGCGATTTATCGCCATATAGCGTCTATGTCCACACTTCCCGTATTAGCTTTATCGGGCTTATGGTGCTCGCTGCTGACAACTTTGCTCCCAGGGTAGCGGAAAGTGTGGTCGGTTAGAGGGACCTCTCACCTACCCGAAACACCCCCATCATGGCGATAACAGTTTCGAAATGTTACCATAATGCCCTTGAAAATACCCATGGTTTCGACCGGAGTCGCGAGTTATCGGCTATAATGCGCGTTCACGTCACGCGGGGCTACATTCCCGGGCCTATCGGCGACAGCTGTTGGTGACACTTGCCCCCAGGGAAGCGGAAGTGTGGTGTAGGGAAACCTCTCATCTGATTTTTCCCCCCCGAAACAACCATCATGAGTCGATCCCACAGTTTCGAATGTTTACCAAAACGCCTCTGAAAATATCCGTTTTCACGACGGATTCGCGATTGATCGCCAGGGCCTTTAATATTACTGCGTCTATGTCACACTGCCCGTATAAGCCTTCTGGGGCTTATGGTACTCGCGGTGCCACTTTGCCCCAGGTTAGCGGAAGTGTGGTGGTAGAGGGACCTTCTCCGCTACCCGAAACACCCCCATCATGGTCGATCACAGTTTCGAAATGTTTACCATAATGCCCTTTGAAAATACCCATGTTTTCCGACCGGATCGCGATTTTATCGCCTATAATACAACGTTCACGTCACGCGGGCCTACTTTCCCGGGCCCATAACGCCCGCTGTGACACTTTGCCCCCAGGGTAGCGGAAGTGTGGTGGTAGACGGACCTCTCCCTTACTCGAAACACCCCCATCATGGTCGATCACAGTTTCGAAATGTTTACCATAATGCCCTCTGAAAATACCCATGTTTTCCGACCGGATCGCGATTTTATCGCCTATATACTGCGTCTATGTCACACTTCCCGTATTAGCCTTCTGGGGCTTATGGTACTGGCTGTGACACTTTGCCCCCAGGGTAGCGGAAGTGTGGTGGTAGAGGGACCTCTCCCCTACCCGAAACACCCCCACATGGTCGACACAGTTTCGAAATGTTCACCATAATGCCCTCTGAAAATACCCATGTTTTCCGACCGGATCGCGATTTTATCGCCTATAATACCACGTTCACGTCACGCGGGCCTACTTTCCCGGCCTATGGCGCCCGCTGTGACACTTTGCCCCCAGGGTAGCGGAAGTGTGGTGGTAGAGGGACCTCTCCTCTACCCGAAACACCCCCATCATTGTCGTTCACAGTTTCGAAATGTTTACCAAAAGCCCTCTGAAAATATCCGTTTTCACGACCGGATCGCGATTTTATCGCCTATATACTGCGTCTATGTCACACTTCCCGTATTAGCCTTCTGGGGCTTATGCTCCTCGCTGTGACACTTTGCCCCCAGGGTAGCGGAAGTGTGGTGGTAGAGGGACCTCTCCCCTACCCGAAACACCCCCATCATTGTCGTTCACAGTTTCGAAATGTTTACCATAATGCCCTCTGAAAATACCCATGTTTTCCGACCGGATCGCGATTTTATCGCCTATAATACCACGTTCACGTCACGCGGGCCTACGCTCCCGGGCCTATGGCGCCCGCTGTGACACTTTGCCCCCAGGGTAGCGGAAGTGTGGTGGTAGAGGGACCTCTCCTCTACCCGAAACACCCCCATCATGGTCGATCACAGTTTCGAAATGTTTACCAAAACGCCCTCTGAAAATATCCGTTTTCGCGACCGATCGCGATTTTATCGCCTATATACTGCGTCTATGTCACACTTCCCGTATTAGCCTTCTGGGGCTTATGGTACTCGCTGTGACACTTTGCCCCCAGGGTAGCGGAAGTGTGGTGGTAGAGGGACCTCTCCCCTACCCGAAACACCCCCATCATGGTCGATCACAGTTTCGAAATGTTTACCATAATGCCCTTTGAAAATACCCATGTTTTCCGACCGGATCGCGATTTTATCGCCTATAATACCACGTTCACGTCCACGCGGGCCTACTTTCCCGGGCCCATAACGCCCGCTGTGACACTTGCCCCCAAGGAAGTGGAAGTGTGGTGGTAGACGGACCTCTCCCTTACTCGAAACACCCCCATCATGGTCGATCACAGTTTCGAAATGTTTACAAAAACGCCCTCTGAAAATATCCGTTTTCACGGACCGGATCGAGATTTTAGCGCCATATTTACGAGTCTATATTACACTTCCCGAATCAGCCTTCTGGGGCTTCTGGTACTCGCTGTGACACTTTGACAGCCAGGGTAGCGAAAGTGTGGTAGTAAAGGGACCTCTCCCCTACCGAAACACCCCCATCATGGTCGGTCACAGTTTCGAAAGGTTTATCATAATGCCCTTTGAAAATAACCCATGTGTTTCCGACGGATCGCGATTTTTAGCGTATAATACACGTTCACGTCACGCGGGCCTACGCTCCCGGGCCCATAGCGCCAGCTGTTGACAACTTGCCCCCAGGGAAGCGAAGTGTGGTTGTAGACGAACTCTCCCTTACTCGAACACCCCCATCATGGTCGATCACAGGTTCGAAAAGTTTACCAAAACGCCCTCTGAAAATATCCGTTCACGACCCGATCGAGATTTTATCGCCTATATATGCGTCTATGTCACACTCCCGTATCGCCTTCTGGGGTGTGGTAATCGCGTGACACTTTGCCCCAGGTAGCGGACGTGTTTGGTGGTCGAGGGACCTCTTCCTACCCGAAACACCCCCATCATTGTCGTTCACAGTTTCGAAATGTTACCATAATGCCATTTGAAAATACCCATGTTTAGATCGGATCGCGATTGATGCTATAATGCGCGTTCACGTCACGCGGGCCTAATTTCCCGGGCCTAGGGCGACCGCTGTGACACTTGCCCCAGGAAGCGGAAGTGTGTGGTAGAGGAACCTCTCCTCTACGAAAACACCCCCATCATGGTCGATCACAGGTTCGAAATGGTTACCATAATGCCCTTCGAAACATACCCCTGTTTTCCGACCGGATCGAGATTTTATCGCCTATATACGCGTCTATGTCACACTCCCTGTTAGCTTCCTGGGGCTATGGTACTCGCGGTGACACTTTGCCCCCAGGGTAGCGGAGAGGTCTGGTGGTAGAGGGACCTCTCCCATACCCGAAACACCCCCATCATGGTCGAGCACAGTTTCGAACTGTTACCATAATGCCCTTGAAAATACCATGTTTCCCGACCGGATCGCGATTTTACGCCTATATACACACGTTCACGTCAAGGGGCCTACTTTCCCGGGCCCATGACTCCCGCGTGACACTTTGCCCCCAGGAGAAGCGGAAGTGTGGTGGTGACGGACCTCTCCATTACTCGAAACACCCCCATCATGGTCGATCACAGTTTCGAACTGTTTACCAAAAGCACCTCTGAAAAATTCCGTTTTCACGACCGGATCGCGATTTTATCGCCTAATACTGCGCTATGCACACTTCCCGTATCAGCTTCTGGGGCTATGGTACTCGATGTGACACTTTTCCCCCATGGTAGGAAAGTGTGGTGGTAGAAGGACCTCTCCCATACCGAAATCACCCCCATCATGGTCGATCACAGTTCTACGAAATGTTACCATATGCCCTCTGAAAAGTACCTATGTTTCCGCGGATCGCGATCTTATAGCCTATTAATACCACGTTCACGTCACGCGAAGTCATTTACGGGCCCATAACGCCCGCTGTGACACTTTTCCACCAGGGTGGTAGAGGGACCTCTACCTACCCGAAACAACCCCATCACATACCCGAAACACCCCCATCATTGTCGTTCACAGTTTCGAAATGTTTGACCAAAATGCCCTTTTAAAATTTCTCTTTCCGCGACCGGGCGAAACACGCTACAGAGATGAACCTCAAATCGAACTACCGTATCGTTCGATGGCACAGCGCAACACCGTACACTGTATTGGTGACAGTGCAAAAAGCTTATTGGTCGCTGGCCAAGGGCTATTGTTCGCTGGCTATTGTCGCTCGCGTCAGGCAACGTGAACTTGACTAAGGGTGGAGGGTTGACGGACTTTGGAATTGACGCAGCGAAAACCATTTTTATAGCTATGCTTTCTGTGAATGTAAACAAAAACAGTGACGTTAGTGTAAGGAATCCCATACACGGAAAAGAACAGCTGTGTGACTCGGTGCAGGCTCACGCACATCGTGATCAAAAGTAGCATCGCGAATAGTATCTCTTTCATCTGTTCCTTTTTTGATTCCTGCCGAAGGCACGGAATCAATGCAGTCACGCACCGTGAGTATATGTGTGTGTGTGTGTCTGCGTGTGTATGTGACACCCCTTGTCAGCACGATATCTAAAGAATTCAAGCATGTTATGAAGTTCAAATTAATCATGTGGGTTGGACATATAATGAGGATGACCCCATTGTTTTGTGCCAGTTTAAAGGTCATTCAGGGTCACGAGTGGGCCAAACTTCAGAAAGCTTTTCAGAAAAGATATCTAAGGAACGCAAGCATGTAGCAAGTTCATTAGGTATGTGGGTTGCACGAATGGTGAGGAAGAACCCTATGTTTTTCGTGTTAGGTCAAGGTCATTTAAGGTCACATGGGACCATCCTTATATATTGGCAACGAAAATTTTCGAGGGATACGTAATGGAAAGGTTTGTGTTGCCGAACTACAATCTGGTGAAACTACTTTGACCTCATTTGACCTTTTGGACCCTGTTGGACCTTTCGACCCTTGTGACATTGAGTTGCTAATTTTTTGTATGCCAGATAGTCTTGTTGAGACAAACCCTAGTGAATAGACTGATGTAATACAGCCACTCCTATCACGAGTATCTCAAGGAATGCCATGTGGGAATGGTCAAAGACCGCCTAAAACACTGGACTGTTGTTAAATTTGAAGTTGACATTGACATCTTGGCAACAAAACCATTTTAGAGGGATACTCGTAATGGAAAGTTTGTTCGTAGAACGATCTTACATCTGGTGACCTACTTTGACCTCATTGACCTTTTGAACTGTTGACTTTTAGACCTGTGAATTGAGGGCCTAATTTTTTTGTGATGACCAGATTCGTCTTGTTGAGACAAACCATAAGTGAATTAGACTAATGTATTACAAACTCCTATCACGAGCATCTCAAGGAATGCATATATGTGTGAAAGGTCAAGAAGCCTAAAAAACTGGAAGTTGTTAAATTTGACGTTTGACATCGACATATGGCAACAAAACCATTTTAGAGGGAGTTGTAATGGAAAATTGTCTTCGTCTAGGCGAACGGCATGTAGTTTTGCTATGCATGGGAGCCTATATGTCGTTCGAACTTATGAATATTTTGTGTGGCCACGTGCCACTCAGCAAATTAAGATGCTTGTGTCAAAACTGACATAATTGTGCCCAGTGCCCGACATATCGTTCAGGCAGGGGTATGTGATACCCAAGTTGAGAAAACCTGCACCTTCAGTTGCCACCACGTGAAAGTGTGTAGATATAATGTAAATATCAATGAGATCCCAATTGTCCATCTTTCATTATACACACAATTTCCTGGACAGACTGATTGTCTTGTGGCACTGCCGTAATGAGCATAATATCCTCCACCCATGCTATCAAAGTTTGTGTTGTTATAACCGGTCCCAGTCTCAAGGACTCACCTATAAACTTGCAATGTTTACTTGCGTGTTAAAGATACAGTGTAACCATGCAACTCCCAGTGGCCTATGTCAAATTTTGATGATTTATATGGGCATTCTAACAAAGTAGGCCCATCTAAGTTAATTTAAAAGGGCACTGTAGGTATATATGGCAGAGTGTGGGGTGTAGGGCCCTAGACGGCCCCTGACAGATCCTGGGAAGAAAAAGCATGAAAATACAGAAGGTAGGGGAAGGCAGAAACTTCCTGTTTGATACATGTTTCCAACAATAGCGGTACCCATGTAAGACCCCTCACCGCGGGTGACTCTGAACAAAAATCGAAACCCGCACATCCGGGAACGTACCCCTACCACCCCCACCCCTCCAATAACGACAGGCTCGCCCACAAAATTGTAGACAATTGAGTTTGAGCTGAGTTTGATTACAACGCAGTGCAGTTTGTGCAATTTAGATGTCTCCAAAACCTACTTCCATTTAATAATAATAACAATATAATTCCAATAATATTTAATCAATTAGACAAGGGAACAGATATCTTTTAACATCTGGAACAACTACAGAATGACCCTTATTTACCTACCCCTGCTCGAAAGAATACGGTTGTCATCGTGGAAACCTCTAATCAGACCAATACTGACATAACTGGCTATACTTGAAGTGCTAATTGTTGCTCCCCCCCCCCCCCCCCCCCCTCTGTTGTTGTGTGGTTAAGTCAAAAGCTTATCTGAAGCCAAAAGAGTGAAATGATGTCTGAAAAAGTGAAAAAGCCCATCCACCAATACCTACCCAACAAGCAGGAGTCATATTTGCAAGTTTGCCTAGTGAACAAAACTTGCCGGATGGGGACTTCATCAGATCATTTGTTCGTGACAAAGTCAGGTTCATTTTGTCACCGGAGGTCAAGTTTGCATACTTTTTGTGATTTTCCAAACTTTGTCAGAATTGAATAATACTTGGTGAATGGGGAGGTCAGTTGTTCTCCACAAAAGTAGTAGAAGGGAGGGCAGAGAGGGGAAAGAATAATATTTGAATATCCAAGTGTGCGACTATTTAGAAAGGAATTTCAATTAAACCGACAATATCTAATAGAGGTAATATACAAGTTTTTCTGGTTTGGCCTTAGCCACTAGCCTGTCAGCGATGGCTAGGAATCGCGACACAGTTTGTGTCTTGTTTAAGACATTGTCCTCAACGCGAAATGTCATACACAACATCTAATGATGCACCCTCTCGTTCCTCCCTTATACGTGAGTGGTGAATCGCTCAGCAATATCATTCCTCAAATGTGTGTTTCAAACAAGCCGTTTTCATCGATACATATCATAGGATGACGTGTAACTTCTGGTGTAGTGCAATGGAAAGCGAGCCATTGAGCTGAATGAAGAGACGCAGGGACACGAAAACAAAGGGTCCCTGACAATTGTGTGTATCTCCCGGGTGTATATATCCAGGGGCGTCGATCCGTTTCGAGAAGTGGGGGGGGGTGGGGGGGGGGGGGGACTAGGTGAACTGGGGTTGACTATCTAAGCGGAGCGCCACCGTGGTTGGCGCGTAGCGGACCGAGGAATTTTTGGCTTGTTATACCTCCTAAAGGAAATATCACTTACTGGGCCTAATTGATTACAAGCCAAACAATACGAAGAACCCACTGCAAGTTAACAATTTGGTGAACAATTGGAGCTAGCAACCCAACTTCCTTCATTTCAGCCATTGATATCTGACCGGCAAAGTGACAGTATGCGTGTTAATGTACCCACCTGCTGTGAAATGTTGGGATGATTTTCTCGATTATCAAACGGAGCGCCACCATCGCTTGGAACAGATCGTTGCGGAAATTTTGAGAGGATTAGGTAACTCAAATTGCAGGAAAGGTACATTTGGTAGGGCAGCCAGAATTTCTTTCAGTGGGCGGCGCTGTGAGGGGGGAGGGGTGTGTGCTGTTTTGCTGGATATCATAGGATTGTCAAGTTACTATCTGAGTCGAGAGCCAGCATCGGCTGACGCGTAGCGTACACGGAAATTTTGGCCTCCTAGAATGCCAGAATGCAACTATCCCACTCTTCTCTGATTCTTCTTACGGAGCTGATGCAGTGGCTTATCCCTAGTTCTCGTAGGGGCGCTAGACATTGAAATGGTGGGCTTGTCATGTATCATCCCCAATTAACATGCCCAATCTCCAAAAGTTGCCTAATTCTTGACGTTCATGTAATGCTACATTACTGCGAACCATTGAAGGACCACCATTCCTTTCACTTCAGGGGGCTTCAATTAAATGTGATCACTCATGTAAATATTTTTGTAAACACTTCAGTTTTGCTCCACCCTGCTCGAACTTCTCCATTCTCCTCCTCTTTTCTTCAATTGTACACCAGAAGTGCGTCCCTGACTCGGGCTCGCGGCGCAGCTCTTCCTTTTTATTCTCCTCATTGGCTTTACCCTTCTGAGATAACAAGCCACATTTCCCAGTCCCTGATAAGGGCGACGAAGTACCGTCCATGATGCTCCCTGATGTGACGATGGCTCAAATGCCTCGAAGGAAACTGATATCTCCCAACAAGGCAACATGTTGAAACCTCCTAATTTGCTGTATGGGTTTTGATATGTCTCTTTTTTCACCTGTCTATTTAAAGGCAAATCTATTACATGACCATTGACTTTTATTCCTTTTAATATAAAAACAGTTCATAAGGTAAAAGGTCGAATGTATCCGTCAATCTTGAAGAGGAATTCTACATCTAGTGAATTTTTTGTGTGTGATGATATTTACATGGTAGCCATATTTTTGCTATTTAAGCAATATGAGCGAAATTTATCTCCCATTTTTTCAAAGATACTGTCTTAATATTATCAATTGCATTGATATTAAATTCAATACTATATAATTTATTCCATCCTCACACCACAGAAACTTTTCTTTCAACGAGTATTTCACTAATCTATTATTCCTCTATAATCAAATTTCCGAAGTCGCTTTGAATTAGTTATTCCAGTGGTAAAACGCGCTATATTATAAACATGTGCAAGTATTACTTTTCGTAACAAAAAACATTGGTGCGTGTCTAGTTAGTTAGTCTGACAGAGACGGAACTTACTTATGGGCCACTCCAGGTTACTTCGCGAACACCTATGGATTATGCCCGTAGAAAGCTTCACAGTAATAAAATATTTTGAAAACATTTACCAAATTATTCGTACCCCTCATTTCCATAGTGGAAGATTGTTATATTTTATTCCTCTGCACAACTTTGTCACCACTAGGTTGCAACAAGGTGGACTTGAGAATGTGTATGTGGTTTTCATGAAACATTGTCTGCTGGTGACCCACCATTCCTATCGTAATCATGGGTTAATTTAAAAAATGGAATTTTCCACCCAGCTCGCGTTGTGTAGAATAACACAACGTTTGTTAATTTGCAGTGACACAACTTCTGAATAAACTAACACAACCGTTATGTGACTACAAAATTTCTAACACAACGCAAGATGATATGTTAGCTAAACATCTGTGTGAGCTTTTTTACACAAGTGACTTGTTTGTCCATCGAAATTGGAAGACCCCCAAAAATCAATGGGTTCTTGTACTCTTTTCCAGAGAAAGCAACACATTTTAGCCTGATCGATCGACTTCTAGTTCAGATCAATGTCACTTCAAGGTTCTTCACTTAGACCCCTGTTGAGTCAGGATTACCTTCGTCTTGGCCCTCAGAAGATACGGATCATGTGTTCATCATGGTGACCCACATACTGAGTATGAGATTGATACTCGAAGCGGGGCGAGTTATCGTGCATTCAACAGCAAACATGCTGAAACTGAATTTTCTCCCATTTCCAGCGAAAGAACCCAGGTCTACACCAAAATCAAAATAGTTGCTTGCCCCTCTCATTAGGAAGCTGCATGCCAAATTCAACTGATCGAGCTTAATTCTGGCCTTATCGTTTCAACAACGCGGGGGTTGGCCACCCTGTTCTATCTATCTATATCGTTTTCGAACATTGCGCAATATCCAGCATCAACTTCGGAGGAATCTAACTTTGGAACGAAGCGTCGTCTGAACATCGGTTTTAAACTGCCATTTGGTTTTCTTTAGCTGTTATACGAGTCGGCCATTAAATTTCATCCTGAATTGTCCTTTAGGTAATGAATCAATAACACAGGTTATGAGCACCTCCGTAGTTGGATAGATTCGTAAGTATCAACAATACTACAAACAACAACTTCTGATATACGGTGTAAGATAAACCGCTTTTCCAATGAGTCAGAAACTTGTGGTCAAAACTAAGGAACCCCGTGATCATAACTAACGGAGTGTCTCCGTTAGACATGAGTACTTTTGGACCGAGGCCTATCCTTGTTTGTCTAGCATATGTTGTGTCACCACGACAATCTCGGGTCCGCCTATCTACACTGTGCTGACCCCTATTTCCTTGAATTAAACAATGCGAAAGTGCTAACCTTGTTGAAACTTGCCGTTCGACCAATTATACAAACGGCAGCCTCATGCTCGCTTTTTGCCATCCACTCTCCTTGCTGACAAATGTGAATGGAGTTAAATGGGTCAATTGTCCATAAAAGCCCGTTCACCCACCTCCAACAAGCATATCACAGTTAACGCCACAGACTGGCCATCGCTTCGCCGTTACTGCAAGTATACAGAGTCACTAGACCCCATGCTATGGAAATATTGCCTACGCGTGGCACTGGCAATCGGAAGGCCCTGTGTGATCGGGGTTTCCCCGCCTGCTGTGATCATGGAAGAAATGGCTTGGAGATATGGTTCCGTCCCACCACAACTAACGATTGTGTTAGTGTGGCGAAACTGAAAATCGACCGATACATTCTTGTCGATATGACAAGCCATTCCTTAACTGTACTACCTTTAACATGCACATATTAGGTGACCAGAACAACTAGGTGATCCTAATATAGCCGTCACCATAAATGAACCATACCCCAGGCCCAAGATACAAATCAAGAGTCCCACATTCACACGCTCATCTCTAATTGAAATACGTTAGGCACGTTTACCGTTAGCGCTCATGCAATTAACCTTACATTGTGGTGAACAAAACTTTAGGATACACCGAACGTGCTTGCCGTGAGAGTCATTAGGCTGCGCATTTCCTTCATGGAAG
This sequence comes from Sclerodactyla briareus, assembly GCA_026419785.1. Classification (NCBI taxonomy): domain Eukaryota; kingdom Metazoa; phylum Echinodermata; class Holothuroidea; order Dendrochirotida; family Sclerodactylidae; genus Sclerodactyla; species Sclerodactyla briareus. Next base: position 98,655 of record JAODTK010000267.1, on the reverse strand, counting down.
GTCGGCTGCCCCGACTAAATTAGCACAAATGCAGATACCCTGGAACTGCATATGTGTAAGAAAATTTGATTATATTTTGTTGACGAACGAGGGGTAGCAATTCATAGATGTTCCACAGTTCTCTGGGTTTGGAAGGCGCAATCGTATTAACAGATAGGTCCTACGCTTGTCAATCGCTCGATTGCCTCAGTTTGTTTACTTAGCAAAATACAAATATAATACTTCACCGAGCATGCCCACACATCGCTACAATTGAAAACTCGCCTAGTTACAGCTAATCTTTGAATAACATATGCATCAATTACTATGTTATCATTGACCCGCCTATATCTCCCAGTATGGTACTTGCACCTGAGATGGTAGTTGATCTGCTTGAGTCTGAATGTACGCGTTGTTTTTATGACCACCGTCTCTTCTTCTTCACTCGATCCTCGTAACATTGATTTGAAGATAACGTAGTCACAAGCCACATCGCCATATTTATTCCCACCAAACAACGAAATAGGTTTCGGGGGCCCTATTGTCGTACAAAAATCCCCCGAACATCCTTCCCGACTGCTTCCCTAAGAGAGAAACGACAATTGGATCCGGAATATATTATCTTAAGCTACTACTGCAGCATGTGACATGTTGAAGCAGTATAAAATATTCGGATTCTATGTGGCTTAGTGATTTCGTTTTAATACGGATTTCCAATTAGATTTAATACAAATTTTCGTACTGACTTTTCGGCGTCCAGGGGACTAACTTGATTACCCACGCTATGAACAAATTACACGTGCATGTGATACTAAGCTCAGTAAAATGAATAATGATTTAAATGCAATACTGTAATTATTCCAGGTTTCCAACTGTTGTATACATTTTACTGCGCTTGCATGACACACAAACACATCAGAGGCTTTTTGGCTGGAAGTCAACCCTATTGAAAGCAATAGTGTATATGAGTCGAACAAAATTATATCAGGACGCCCAGCACACGTCAATTCAAATTTTTCCTCATGCTGTTTTGTCCAACTACGACTGCCCTTTCCAGTTCAATAACTATATAGACCTTGCAGACGGGTAAACCGGCCCGGACGTTAGAATCCTCCTCGGCAAGAAAGACAGCCTTTGTGTGACTCGTTGAGAGGAAGCACTGAAAAAGTTTTCCATTTGCCTCCAATGACTTGAAATGCCCACAGGGACGTCGCGAGCGGGGGGGGGGGGGGGGGGGGGGGGGGGGGGGGGGGGGGGGGGGGGGGGGGGTGGTGGGGAGGGGGGGGGGGGGGGGGCGGGTCCCCCCAAAATGGTAAGAGCGAATTGCAGTTTGGAGTTTTTCGAATATCAGTTGGAAAACTTTTTTGACAAGATCTTCAGATTGTGTTTTTTACGACTGAGGTCCGAGGCCCAGTCAACTTTGTATATTGTCCCAACCAACCAAAAGACTCTTTTTTCTTCATGTTAACACGGTGCCATACCTTTACAAGAGGTATTGTATAGCAATTTTTTTTTCATATATTATCCAGATAATGTGCAAAAATTTTCGCAATAACAAACTTCGACAGCGACAAAACGACAGCCGAGTTGCTTTGGAATTGTATGGCAATCAATTGGTCTATTGTTATTATTACAGATTGATAAGGATTAGATTCGCGTACAACCAAAATGGAAAAGCTTTATTTACATTAGGGCTAGTGCACTTTTGTAATTCCGCATAGGGTTAAAATATACAAATAACATCCTGGATAGTCAGCGGAGGTGTAGGCATACGAGATCCTGTTTTGCCAATGTGCAAGGGGGAACCCCCCCCCCCCCCCCCCAAATTTTTTTTTTTTTTTTAAAAATTGCGCTTCGCACGCACCAAGAGCCGTAGTATGGAGCAACAACTTTTGACAGCCTGGCCCAAAAAAGTTCAAGTCGGGGCAAGCTCTACAACCGGAGGTGTGACAAATTTAAATTTTTCCAGTGTTACAGATTTTTTTTTTAATGCTTATCTAAGCTTGTACATGCTGCCCAAAACGCCTGGGAGAGGGCATTTCTGGCCATCTGGGCGTGGCTTGCGCAAAAAAATTCCTGCGCGAATCCACGCGCCCAACTATGGTGGCGCTCCGCTTATATAGTATTTCTTATTCCCTCTGCGAAACGTCTCTGCCCCCCCCCCCCTAGTTACCCTGTATTACAAAATCATTGCAACGCCAATGGCTGAATGGCAACATTTTTGATAAAATGCCCGAAAACCGTCCAACATTGGGCGCACACTGTACCATCTTCCGGTGACCCATTAAAATTTTAGGCGGAATTTGTGTCCGGCCCTCTAAATTGGAATAGTCACGTATGCCTATGTTTGGGGGTCCGCTGCCAGGTAAAATACACCAACCCACCCAAGGAAGCAGCCCTACTTGCTGCCCATTTGGAGCTCAGTAACAATTTGTTAAAAAAAATCAAGATCCCGAGTAGCAAGTCGGCATCAATACGTGAAACATGCACAGTTATTTCTGGAACGAATTGAATTGTTGACGGAGTTAATAATGCATCAGTCAGATTGCTCTAAGGCCCCCTGATATCAAAAATTCTCTAAGTGGGAGGAGGCCCAGGATGGGGGGTCGGCTGTCTTCTTAAAGTAAGATCTAAATTTACTCAATCTTGCTGCCGCGATTCGATTTGGCAGGAAAAGCACATATTCAGAGCACAATATGACCATGGTGAACAATTATGACATATTTCTGGAATGTGAGTGAGTATTTTGGAGTGCTATATTGGCACCAATTCATCTACGTTTCACCGGGAATGCAAAAACTTTGCAAGGGGGTTGCAAAGGGGACAAACCCCTCCCCTTGACCGTGCGCTGCCCCCAGATCCATTATCTTCAGCACCTATCAAAATTAACGTTCCCTACGTCACTGATTTGTTAAAACTTACGATTCGCCACTGCTGTCAGTCGGGAGTCTTGTGGCGTCCAGCCCCCCACTACCCTCTCCTCTTCCAAAAACGAGAGTGCCTTTAATGCCAGTCTGAATGCATTATGAATAGCCTTTGGTATAGAGAGTACAGTTATAGCGTGTGTTACTTCTGTATCTTACTCGAGCTTGATGATCCGGAGTTGCCATCTTCCGGCAGTAGTGGATATAGGGTCTCCACAGCCATTCACGAAAACAGATCTCGCTGAGAGGGCCTCAATTGACTCACTGAACTTCTCATATTGTGAATTCTCAGTCTCCAATTTTTTTTTAGATAAAACTTCTTAAACTGAAAAAAGAAAGCCCCCAAACCAAAATGACAAAAATGGAAACGCAATAAAGTACCTTTCAGTATGGGGGTAGGGTGAGTTGGAAGCATGAAAATCCAGCCAGTGGACTTTTTACTCTTCAGCTCAATCCTAGGACCCTATAGCTACGTCCCTGAATCCCCATCGTTGTTGTCAGTTCCAACGGTAGTCCACATTTCCCAAGTTTGTTTGAAAATTGCGAACAAAAAAAAAACACACATGGACCTATGGTTCCGGTGACTTGGAATCAACATGGTTATAGGTGCCCCAAGCTTTTGTCCCCACCCAAAATTCGTGTTGAATCGGACTCTAACTCTGATTTCGCTGAGTACAAAAAAAACCGAAGTGATTTGAATCCGGGGACCTTGATATCACAGTCAGGTTTTCGGGGACACCAACTTTTGTCCCCACCATAAGTTTCGTTGTAAATGGATATAATTAAAATTATTATTATTATAACTCGGATTTTCGTGTAAAACCTGCAAAAAAAAAGGGAGGCTGAGAGCAGTGATGCCCAACTTTCGAACTAATCCGCGATTTCACTAGGCGGACATGTTCCAAGTTTCAGATCAAGCGGATAGAACGTTTAAAGACGGCGGAGGCCTTGGGACGTTGCCGGCCGCGCGGGTGGGGGCGACGGCCGACACACCCAAAAACATAATATCCCCGAATACTTACGGTGTCGCGGGGGATATGAAAAAACACTTACGTACGTCATCGTACAGCGCGAATGCGATGGCCTGGAGGTGATGGCAGTCCCGGGGGAGGAGACACATCGTTACAAAATGTGTTGGACGTTGGCCAGAGGGCGTCCAAAGAATCACGTGGAGTACCTCGACGGGTAAGACAAGCCATGGGTTCGAAATGACGCTGTACACGAGGAACGTGGGCAGGCGCACAGGGTTCGCATAGAAAACCCTCTCGTAAACCGACCTTCTCTATTAAAACGGCTGTTCCACATGAAAGAATTATCTATCCGATACAATTTGAATGCGGGACAGAGAAGCTAGGGTGGAGTAGATGGACTGACTGCAACTCGTCGTATAGGAAATAGGTACTTGAAACTTCTGTACGTAGGAAAACCGAAGTGCACTGACGAGCAAGAAACTTGAGATGAGGGGTTTCTTGAGAACGCGCCCCAGTTCTTGAAGTAGGGCTCGTTGGGCTGTGAGGGGGGAAACGTGTTAGAGAGGGGGTATGAGCGCAGTAGTAGTATCAGGCAGCCCGAAGATGATAAACGCTGGAAGATATTCGTGAAGGAACAAAACATTACCCGCGATACCAGTCCAGGAGTAAACCGACTGAGACGGCGAAGATAATTCCGCCAGAGCACCTGCCCCACAACGGTCTTCCATACTTGGTGGAGTGTCCTTGACGATTTCCATGGTATTGGCGTCTTGCAGTGGAACCACCGCTGCGTTGAGCACGCCCCAGCCCGATCAGGCATTCATGCAACGCCAAACGTGTCATAGTGTCAGCCTCGAATGCGCTCTGGGGCCGTCCGTCGGGGGGACTGTGTTTGATATGTTGTCTGGAGTTCCCGTCCATCGATTCTGCCCTAGAAACGAAACAGCGTCCCAGAGAAGAAGACCCCTACCCGATGACGTTGATCTCATGAGGCAGTTGTGAAGGCTGTATTTGTCGGCACTTACCCACATTACTGGAACTGACGATTAAAACCAGCAGCGGCCTCCCCCAGAGCCTCGAATCAATCCGATTGGGTGACACTGAGCCCAGGTAAGCCAGATAGACCGGTAAAACTAGGAAGAAAAAAAGAGAGATACCAGGGCTAAAGTAGAAGTAATAATAGGTCCTTATATTCCATCAAGAGAAGGAAGATACGAATAAACCCTGGTTTGAAAATTGTTTAGTTTATTTTTAATTCGGAATATCCGTTGGAAAGTTGGATATTGCAATGATTGTTTCAACCGGTTCGTGGAATAGTTCATCAGTGCTAGTGTGGTGGTCCAATATGGTAGCAAATTATGAAGCATTTGAGTATATGTGAGTATTTTGGGACTATTGCCTCTATTTGTAGTAAGTTATAAACAATTCTAGTAATGCATTCATTATATCTTATGCGTGAATGAAACTTTGCCTTTCTGATGATCCTGACGAGACACTTTATTTGTTCAAGTGCGAAGTTCCATTTAAATCTTTCTTTTCTCCGTCTCGTAATTTAAAAAGGGAATAACTAAGAATTATGAACATACAACGCAATACAGTGGTTACAATATCACATCAGATGAAATAACTGAGATAATGGAAATATAGCGTATGTTCACAGCTTTTTCAACTCATTTGCATACACTTTTTCGACGATCTTATTTCAGTAGCGGTGTGATACTTGCGATCCACAATTACTCTTTTCAGGAAGAAGACCCCATGTTGTATCTATGAGTCATCAAAATACATCTATGGAGATAGCTACATGCGATAATGAAGGAAATTCATTGGGTGGGCCAATACCAACTTATATACAGGAAACAAATGTCAATTAAAGGTGAATCAAGGAGGAAAAACAAATTCAGTATATAATAAAATTGTCAACCGATTTAGTGATCCAAGAGAGATTACAATGGTCTTACAAAAAGTACCCATTTGGAAACCTTGCTCATTTCGAAAAAGTAAGTAAGTTGGTTGGTCGCAAGCATACAATGGAGGAAATCCAAGAAAGAGTTTTCGTCTCTAAACCATACACATAAGGGATTTGAATAATGAAAGGCAAGTCCAGTTTTTCACTTACTTATGGCAAGCTCTTTGGTGTGAGTAGGTAAAACATTTATTATTAGTAAATTGATGTAGTGTAAGAAACTGAAACTACATTTAATATAAACTACTAAGAGAACAAGATTTCCATATGTATTGGTTTTTATCGTACTGTCGAATTGGTAAACGGCTTTTTCGGGGAAGTTGCTTATATGCAATTGAAAATATTTTAATCCCGTACGCGTAATAGAAAAAAGGGACAATGATAAATATTCAAATTTTATAGCGAGGCTAAATTCATACAACGACGTGAGATTTGCTCCTCTATGCCCTCTGGTACTTCAGAAAATTTCACTGGTATTGAGACAACTGTTTTTGAAATTCTGGCTGTTCAGTGTCCAGTTCAGTGTGTTAGTGTCCATGTGGGATGCCGTGCATGTTTGTAGAATGACCTAGAAAGCTCGAACACAGATCAACTCACCTCCTATGGAAATGAAAAAGTACCATCAAATTCACTGGGACATAGTCTGCTATCGACAGAAAAATGGAACGCATCTTGGAAATCTGAAATGGAATGACATGAAAAAGAGACCGATATTCACTGCGTCTGGATTAATCTACGGTGTGAATGGTCATGCGTAAGTGTAGGTCTTCACCAGCTCAGTGACTTCATGTATTCCTCGTACAAGGAGTATTCCCATTAGAGGGCGAAGGAGATGGGATTGGCTCGGAGGTTATTTTGTGGTTAGGGTTTCCATCACGGATACCATCGGACCGAGGTTGTCTACGCACTGTGTTTGATCAAAGCATGTCTTCGCGGATTGTCTCGCGCTATAAGACCCGAGTGTACGGAGTGGTTACCTGTGGGTATACGAGAAGTAGGCTAGTCTCTGAATTGGTTAGATAGGACTGAAAGCGAACGTGCGTTCTACGTGCATCGTGCGGGGAAGATCCTAATCGGGACACCGTGATAACTATTAGTGCAGCCAGGGAATAAGTCTCGATTCCTGTTGGCGGCGCTGCCTCCCCAAATAGGTAACGACATCCACTTTGACGTATTTAAACTTCTTTCTTATTGGGGTCCTTTTCCGCTGTTTCTGTTTTCATAACTTTTATATCGTCTGTTTATACGCCCGACATATGTTTGGTCCCTACTCCCGGCTACGAGTTGCTAATTTTGCTGGAACTAAAAAAAAATCTCAGCAATTCGCGTTATTTCACATTCACGCTTGCATACATATCTCGTTGGCTCACTACTATTCGCCGACACTGCTACTGCAAAACAGCCATCTTGGGGTTCCTATTTTCCCATCACTTTAATTACGGGCAATTAAGGCAAATGAATTTAAAGGGGGAATTAATATAATTTGTGTCCTGACAGAAACAAAGTGGAAAGTAAGCGAAAAGGAGAGTGCCAGTACAGATCGACTGACATCCTGGTACATTTCAAGGATAATGATAAAATGACAAAGAAGCACGATTTATTTATTATTATCTTTTTATTCTCACAACGATTACCAATGTTGGATGTATGTACATATTTACCCGCGGACCTCGGAATCTACCCGGATTCTGGGAGTCCAGTACTCGTCGTCTCAGTAGTGTGGTCGGTTTCCAAGGATGGATTTTTGGTAAGTTGCCTGTGTTTGGCTTCCAGTATCTATGAAGGGTCCTTCCAGTTCGGGGTACAGCCTCCAGCGACCCAACTACCACTGGGATACTTCAGCGAGACCATCCCATAGTCGCTGTGTATCTCCAGTTAAGGTTTGATATTTTTCGATCTTATCGTTCTCTCTGCTTCCTGATGTGTGATCTGTCGGTATTGCGACATCTATGATCTTGGCCGTTATCCCTGCTTTATCAAGGACCACGAGATCTGGGCTTCTCGCTGGGATTGACCTGTCCGTTCGCAGCTCAAAAGTTCGTACAGGATCTTGGACTTCACATCTCGTACGCCTCAGGGTGGTTGCAACCAGGGGTGTTCTGGGACAACTATCTCGTAGTGCTTGCAGATCCCCCAATGTATGTCGTCTGCAACTTTATTATGTTGGCAGGTACTCAAGTTGGGCCCATTATTCTGGCATCAGCTCCCAGGTGGTCACAGTTTAATCCTGAGCAACCACTCATTCGGCACTGCGTCCGTGGGGTGTGGAGGATCCTGGGCTCTGTGGCATTTGGTTATTCAGGGCATGGTCCTGTGCAGCTGTTATCAGGGCTTCCGTTTCTATTTTAGTCCTGCATTGGACAACCCTTTGAATGCCGTTTCTTGGCTTGTGGACTCCTTCCCTCTGCCGAGGGTAATGACCAGGAGTGGTTTTTCTTCAGGCATTCTGGTTATTCATGGAGCCATTGTGTCTTCCACTTGAGTTTTCCCCGTTGTGTTAGTGGTCCCAATTGCACTCCATGCCACTTCTAGTAGTGGTTACTCCGACCTTTTTCTGGCGGATGTATTGCACAGTCCCATTTTCTAAATGTTACTGTACTCTCCATGCTTGAGCGCCTCTGCCTCCTTGTCTCGTGGGAGGTACAGGCGGTGGACATCTGCCGGGGGTGTGCAGTCCACAGTGGATGGTCAGGAGTTTCCTGAGTTTTTCGGTCGAGCTCCTTCAGCTCTGCTTTCGTCCGTTATGACCCATGTGTGTAGGTGATCACGGGCATGGCGTATGTATAGGGCCGGTACCTGTTTGCCGCCGTTCTCTCTCTTGAGGAACTTGTATGACCCGTTTTGAGTAGACCGCCACGCGTTGGCCTTTATCTTTCGTTAGGTTCTCACGCAACTTGGATCATCCTAAGTATGGGTACCCAGTGGCCACGTTGACGTCCTGTATTCGGCTGATGTCTAGGTCAAGGCACTTGGGTAGGACTTACCTTCCCTCTGTGGATTATCAGTGTCTGCACACTCTCGATGCCGAAAGTCATCGCGCCATGTCGTCACTGAAGATCTTCACAGTCATGATCATTGAGTCAATGCCCAGTTCGTTTTGCGTGAGCTTCAGGTCATCCATGTAGAGGAGGGATGGAATAGTTCGTTCTGACCCGAGTGTTATATCCGTGGCGGCATTGTTGAGTATGTAGCTGAGGCGGGGTTGATAGCCGACAAGAACAGTAGTGGGGACAGGGCATCTCCTTGGAATATTCCAGTGTATTGGGGATTTGACCGAGGTGTGTCAATGGCCGGTCAGGTACAGTAACACAGTTTTGCCATAGAGCCTCTACCATGGTGCATATCTGAGGATTTAGCCTGTGCCAACCTCATGGACTTTATGATCCACGAATGTGGTACGGAGTCGTAGGCTTTCTGGTAGATCAATCCATGCTACCGCCAGGTTGGTGTGTCGGGTTCTGGAGTCCAGTTCCACAGCCTTATCGATGACTAGTTGATCTTTTGTCCTTCTGCTGCCTGGGCGAACTCCTTTTGTTCCTTCGCCAGGATGTCATGTTCACGGAGGGTGGGTCGGATCATCTACGAGCTTCCCGTCAGCAGTTCCATGTTGTTGGCAGGCATGTTATTGGCATGAAGTTTGCAGGAGCATTCCCTTTGTCAGGGTCCTCCGAATGAGCGCGTTCGGCCCTCTGTGTCTCCACTTGGGTATGTTGGTTTAGGATCATATGTTCTTTGTTAGTTGAAGCGCATCCTCAAGTGCAGGCTGTAAGCTCTTCACTAAAGAAATCCTGTACATGGTCTGGCCCGGGGATTTCCCGTTGCATTTTTCTCGCCTGTCTCGAACCTCAGTCTCTGTAAGGGGGGTGCGGGTTTTTTTTCTTTTTTTGGTGGGGACGTCTCCGTGGTTGTTGTTGAATTGTTCCATCCATTCAGCATATTCGTTGTGTGATTTCTGTACTCCCCATATACCACGCCAGAAATCCTCAGTCTCCTCCCTGGGGTGGTCGGGGCGAAGTAACCACCCTGCAAACATTTCGTAGGTCTTGGTACACACTTCCAGGGTGTGCTTGAACGTTTGTTGGATCTGTAATGTATTTCGTGCTTGTACCGTTGCAGCATGACTCTATGCAGTCAGTCTTGCTTCGAATATTCATGGGGGGGTATACCCTCTCTCTCCACCCAGTATTTCCTTTTCAGGTATTGTAGCGCCAATTCTTTCCCTTTTTGCCCAGCATCATTCGGCGGGTAATGTCATTCCGGTTTACTGGGCAAATTTTTTTTCAAGCCGTCGTCTCCAGGGGGGGTTGATGGTGCCTTCCTCTTGCCGGTCTGTGAGGCCACCTTCGTTTCTGCGACGACCCGCGCAGTTGCATACATTAGTAGATTGGTTTCTGTAAGTAGATGTCGGTTATGGTGTTGACGCTGGTTTGCTTATTTCATAGTCGGGAACTGTGGGTAACAGGTGGGGAACAGGTGTTCGTATGTCCTCTCCTCCCATGGCTACCATCTCGTCTGCGATTGACCCTTCTGGTGTATCTCCGAAACCCGTTGTCCAGAAATGGTTGTGGGATTGCTGCGGTGTGGGTGTGTCGGTGGTATAGGTGGTGGGTCTTTTACTGTCTGGGTGCCTTGTCCCAGTTGACTCCGGATGTTTATTATTATTATTATTATATTATTATTCTTATTATTATTATTATTATTGATTATTGTATTATTATTATTATTATTTATTATTCCGTTAAAAACCTAACAGCAGGCGTGGAGTTAGACGAGTTGGGCTACAGACACACGCAAAGCTTGAAGGAAAGGAAAGAGGGGATGCGCAGGCCTATCAAAGGTACTATGGAGGATTAGACTCTTCTTAGATCCTCAAGGGGCGGAAGGAATCAAAACTGTCGTTCGAAATACTAGAACAATCACGCTAGTAAATACCGGCTGAAATCGGTACATCCGCCCGTACAAATGTAGGATTGTTATAGGTTTATGTATATTATTAATAAAAAATTATATAGGTCAATTAATTCATCAATTGACTCCGTTCTAATAATTCAACGCGATATTCAGCACTCCATTGATTTACTAACCCAGTAATGTAGTGGTTCCACGTACCATTTATACTGTTATACTATATTTTTTTCCAGGCAACCCTGCGTTCTTCTTGATATTTGGGGAGGGTCCTACGGTCAATAGGGGGGGGGGGGGAGGGTGGCCTCACTTAAGCATACTTTCAAGTCTTTATTGTCACGTCCTTGATTTGGATGCGTTATCGCATGGGTACACTGGGATTCGTGAGTAAACCCCCGTGAACACGATAGCAACGTTGAACCTGTAAAAAGTGAAAGCAGGGAGGTGGAGAGTTTTTCCATGTATTTCCTTTTTTTCAGGACACTGCAGGCTTGACTACACGAGGGTAATATCGTGGAAAATGGGAAACTGTATACTATAGGTCCAAACTCCTTTTCAATACAATGTTTCCTATGTGGAGTTATTGACCTTCAAGGTTGGTTCATATGCATTATTTCATTGTGTACTCCGGGGACACCAACATGGCGGCTGTCATACGGCTCTCACTAGCATTTACGAGCCACGTCACGTGTTCTTTTATCACGTGGGTATCATGGGGACATTCGAGAGACACGTACGCCTTGTCTAACACACTATGTAGCAACTATTGGCCCCATAATATAGTAATCGTATATGTTACCTCCAAACAGGCTAGACGTTGTGGTTGTCGATGTCCCGTCGGTGAAGAATAATGATCGCAATAAACACTTTTTCACTAAACATCCATCAGAGAGGAATGAACCATCGAGGAAAGAAATAGGTAATTTCACATAGTTGCCTACTGTGCCACTTAATGACGTTTGAGACTTCTTTCACAGGGTTAAAGTTGTCTCAAAGGTCAATGAATGGGTCAAGTTCAGTCAACAGCCATCAAAGAATGACTGTTTTGGGTCCGTAACGTAACGCTCCGTTTCACAAAATGTTAATGATTTAATTTTAAGAGCAGTAAGAGCAGTATATGATGTTCATCGAAATTTGCAGACAAGAACCACCAAGAAAACATTATGACACAGTTTCAAGAAATCTAATGTACTAGGAGATACATTCTGAAATTTTACACATAGCTTTATGACCTTTGACCTTGACAAGTCAAACATGCCCAATGGGTCAATAAGTTGTGTCCAAGTGGTGAACATCACATCAACGAATTATGGTTTGGAGCCCAAAGGCAGTTTTTCAATCCATCCAGTGGGATCGAGTATGCTCTTCAAGCTAACAAGGCCCTGAAAATTCCCCTAAAATGATCCCTGGCCGAACACCAAAAACACCAGTCCTGGACCATCCTCTGGACTTATCTTCTTTCACAGGATTTTCAGACTTTGACTCTAAGACTCAGATTATCTTGGAACAGACCCCAAAACAATAGGATCATGTATTCAGTATGGGGAACCATTAGATCAAGAAGAGCTCATTTAACCCAGGTGGGGACGGGTTCTTCACAAGCTAAATTTGGCCAATATATCAATTTTCAAACTTTCCCTATGGTTTTTTACAAATGACATCTGGTCTGCACCAAAAACAATATGATTCTTGTACCCCCCATTAATGAAGCACTACTCACCAAATTTCAGATTGATGAAATTTGCATAAATTATGCAAATTAGACATTTCATGACCTCTAGTAACCCCGTCTAGCTGAACATTCCAAATTTCATACCAAGGAAGACCACATCTGACAAATCCTTCTGGACTTATCCTCTCCACAGATTTTTCAGACTTTGGACTTCTGATGCCCTCAGATGACTTTTGACCTACCCCAAAGCATAGGGATCATGCAATCCATTATGGGGACCACATCTAGGTGGGGTGGTTATGCTCGTCACAAGCTAAAATTGTCAAAATATCAATTTTTCACAATTTTCCATTTTTCCCCGAAAAATGACACCTACTCTAACTAAAAAACTATAGGGTGGCTCGTACTCCCCATAAGAAAGCTACATACAAAAAATCAGCTTGATCAGACCAAGCATTCTGGACTATCCTCTACTCAGGATTTTCATTTGATCTCTAATGACCTCAGATGACTTTGACCTGACCCAAAAACAATGGGGATCATGTATTAATTATGGTGAACCCATCTATCAGTACGAGTTTCATCCATCCAGTGAGGTCGAGTTATGCTCTTCACAAGCTAAAATTAGCCAATATATCAATTTTTCACAATTTCCCCATGTTCCCCGAGATGACACGGGTCTGCCAACCAAAAACTATAGGGTTCCCCATAATGAAGCTACTCACCAAATTTCAACTTGATGGACCGAGCATTCTGGACTTATCCTCTCCACGAGATTTTCAGACTTTGAGTTTGACCTCTAATTACCTCAGATGACCTGACCCCAAAACAATAGGGATCGTGTTCTCAATGTGGGAACCCACGTACAAGGTATGAGCTTCATCCATCCAGGTGGGGGTCAAGTTATGGTCTTCACAACCAGGTGTCACATACATACATACCTTACGACGAAAGATTAAGGCGTCTCGGTCTAACTTCGAGGGAGCTGAGACGAATTCGAGGTGATTTGATTCAGGTTTTAAAAATTATTCATGGATTCGTGAGCCTTTCTTTTTGCTATTCCTTTCAGTTTTCCAAAGTTACCACCAATAGGAGGCATTGCCTCAAGCTTCGTGGTAAACGCTGTAGATTGGACATTCGGAATATTTCTTCTCGCGGAGAGTTATGATGGTGGAATAGCCTTTTCCTGAAGATGTTGTTGTCTAAGAGTGTGAATGCGTTCAAGAACAGTCTTGATTTATTTTTCAAGAATTGTGGCGACTTCAGATAGGCATCTGTGTTATTCTTCTCCTCTGGGATGCTGTGGCTTCAGGGTCTTTCATGAGGATTTGTCCTTCCTGATCCTTTTTCATTAAACTAACATACATAACATACATACATACATACATACATACATACATACATACATACATACATACATACACACACACACACTGTCATGATTGCATAGATTCCCTAACTACAGTCAAGGAATAAACAATCAAAATTGAGGGAATTAGCAGTTGAAATGTCCATACAATTCTGCTAATAAACTGTCACACACGAATTTACTTTCGTCCATTGTAAAAACACACACTCACACACACACACCACCACCACCACTCCTTCGTTGCATTATCTGCACTGAAATATTTAATGAAATACAGATCCTGAAACAACGCGACTGTCACAAGTGCCTCGCGTGGTTGCCCAATTACCAACAACGTAGACCCAATCTATCAAGGTCATGGTAAAACAGGAAAACGTGGATAAATTGCTTGATGATCACACACATCAAATGGCCACATTTGCATATCAGTCATGCAAATTATTCATTATCAAATGGCCTCAATGACCTGGGCTCTACTGTTAAAATTATGGGAAATCATGGGAAATTGCATAAATTCTTCAAATACACTACCTAATCCAAATGATACTACTCCCAGAATTCAATCAGTTCGAGTGCACGTGACAGATATATGCACCTAACTACAGTCACAATGCATTCCCCAATCGTGTACACACCCCTTCGGCCGGCTAATGTTAAATGAATAGGCGAATTCGTGCAAACTATATCGAGGTCGTTCGGGCTAAAAGTTCGCGCCACACGACAACACTCAACTATCATACAAATTCTCAGCATGAGGACACTCACACGCACACACACGCACACGCACGCACACACACACACACGACGAAGAAACCATCATATTTTTTCCTGAACAAAGATCAGGCGGAGACATTAAAGTACGGCGCGGTTAGTCGATGCTATTCTTATCTTTCCATAACATGGAATGGTAAACCGTATACTCCTGCGAAAATGGTAGCACAGAATGAGTAGATTCAACATTTGAAGCAGAGTAATCCCGCGCGCGGCCATCAACTGCAGTTAGCCAGCAGCTGATGTTAATCATAATAGAATCACCCATGTCACGGCCGAGCGCTTGTATGGAGTTACATCCTTACATACATACCGAAATACACATGCCTACGTAACGGAATATCAAGCTGTCTATTTGCCATTAAAAGGAAATGTCAGTTACTGGACATGAACATTCCTAGGATTATAGGGATATAACACTACTCACATCACCAGCCGTCGACAAGGACCAGATTCTTTAGGGGTTTCTGGAGTGATGTGTTTCATTGCCAATGACCATAAATGTGTTCGTAGCACAAGCTCATTTGAGAAATGAAACCCACCTAAGCAAGGCCTCTCTCAATAAATATCACGGAATACCCATGGAGGGAAAATTTATTCTACCTCTATATATATAAAATCCAATAGCAGTACGCTTATGTATGCCAGGTACTCCCTGCAGGCCCATAATAATGGCAGCTGGAGAGGCCTACTGATAGAACAGCTGTCTCGCTAAGGGGTCTGCACGGAAACAGATCAACTCGCCGCAAGTGAACTCGCCGCGACCACTCGCCGCAGGTATAACTCGCCGCACGTCAAACTCGCCGCATGTTGAACTCGCCGCGGGTCAAAAACATGTATATTAATGATGTAAAAGACTCCCCTACTATATATTTGTTTTTACCAAGGTAGTTGTGAAAGATGTACGACAACACTACCAATACTAAACATTGATTTCAAGTCACAATTTACTGGATAATAGTAATTCATTTACCGGTGTATTGTAACGGTATTGTGGCTAAAAAAATCCAAGTGGATCATTTACTACGACACTGCACCAAGTGGTCGCTGACGTTTTGTTTGACTGAATATATGACAGTAAGGTATCCCAACGATATGCCTGGAAGATCTTGCAGAGAGACCTCCTTTGACAGGAGACCTATCAAAAATTATTTAGTGCAGATAATGAAATTTTAAAAATCAAAAAACATTTTTATAAATTAAAAATACTATTACTTTGTAAATGTGGGGCTATATTTCGGAGATTCTCTAGGCACGATTTATGTATGACACACAATGGGAGAAATGCCCGAATCGGTAGGCTGGCTACGTCCTACTCCAGAACTCTATGGACTGATAATTGCACGTATATTGTCCGGACTCCTCAGCCGATAATCCCTCTTTAGCCCAAATTGAATTCGATAGGTGAGGGAATGAAAGTCAATTGATATCATCGACGGCTGTCAGTGCGTGATGAGGTGGTCATATTAGATATGCAATCCATGGCATACACAATATGTAACGGTTTGTTTGATCCTTAGTCTGGAATTCGGTGGACGGATGATTGCACCTACTGTGCTGCTCCTTCAACCAGTTCTTCTCCGTCAGCCACGATAGAATTCGCTAAGTGTTTAAGATGTCCTGGACTCCTGGCCAGTGAAAGTCAAAGTCGGACCAATATCGAACGGGCTACCGGCCTTTATTATTTTGTTCGTAATTTGTCAGCAACCCCCTCTTATTCTTCTATTAATTAGAAGTGAACCTGACAAAACATTATCCAAATTATAAGCTACTCGCTGTAGGCCTACCTACTAATTTCAGAAGAATTTTCACAGTAGGGCCTACGAACGATCAGTTGAATGACGAACTCCGGTCCACGCACATTTATGACGTAGACCTTGTTCTATCTGTGGCGAGTTTGACGTGTGGCGAGATTGACATGCGGCGAGTTTGACGTGCGGCGAGTGTGTCTGCGGCGAGTTTGTTTTGCGGCGAGTTGACTCGCATTCGTGTACACATACATGAAAAAGGACCCCCTAAGACCCTACCAGGTACGAAAGTAAGACCCCCATAAGACACCACCAGGTACGAAAGTAAGATCCGCCCTATATAACCCCACCTGGTACAAAAGTAAGACCCTACCAGGTACAAGAGTAAGATCCTCCCTAGGACCCCATCGGGGACAAAAGTAAAACCCCCCAAGTTTTCTAATGTCATATCGACTGTCCCGCTGGACACTCCGGCTGGGATAGACTGGAGCAAGGAAAATGATAGTAGTCATTTGGCATGTTCTTGTTAGTTAATTACCCCATCTCCATATTGAGCTGAAGGGGAATGATGCCAGGAGGGCTTGAATAAATATCGCAGTCAGTTTGCCTGTATTCACTCTTGCCAGTCGCCATTCCATTTCTATTAACGATTGTGGTGGGTGAGATTTGAGAGACTCGTGGGGTACCCATGATTTGAGTGCTTAGTGGTCCAGCGATGAGCTGTGCTAAGAAACGTTTGTGTGTGTGTGCGTGTACGTGTGTGCCTGTGTGGACGTACGTGCGTTTGCATGTCCACCAGGTTTTTTTTATGTCCTTTCGCAGATATCTCAAGTTTGGAATAGCTGAACACGTTCGAATCTGTGAAATTTAGGTGTGTGTGTGTGGGGGGGGGGGGGGGGTGATATTTTTGCGCAAATTTTTCCCTGCTGATTTTCACTATTTTGGCATTGTTGGCTACCTCAACCACTTGATTCAACTAGGTGAAAAGTCACAAAATACAACTTCTTCCAGTGCATATCTCACATTTGGAAACAATCCTGTGTAATACCACTGCCAAAGAAACCATCATAACTACTAAGAACGATCTACGTCCTGGGCCTTCAACTTCCTAACGAAAACTTACAGTTGAGATCGTAATACGGAAGATGTTTTTTATACACATTGGTCCGACTATGTTCTCACCGTGAAATTCTAGATTTGATTAAAAGAAAATCAGCTAGTATTATGTTCTTCGATTTCTTTTTTGCCTCCAATACTATAAAGCCCCATATTTTAGCAGGCCTCCTCAAAGCAAATTCTATCCCATGTACGTTGGTAAATTGGGAACCTGAATATCTCAATTTATTCGTATCAGTATCAGTCGTAGTAACAATCAGATGTTCTTCTTTGTAGTATTGGTGTTCCCCAGGGTACCGTTTCCGTGCAATTTCTATATACTCTATGTACAGCCAACAAATGACAGATCCCCGTTGCCCACTTATTAGGTTGCAGATGACAGACGATAACATCTTCATAGTTCATTCCTTATAGTTAAATTCAACTAGGTGTAGGGTCTATATACAATTTTATTTATATGCATTGGGGTGCATCCTACGAGCCGTGTTTCAGAGCCACACCCAAATGTTTTTCATGTGAATATTTTTTATACCGTTATCTCTTCTTGGTTCTTCTCTACATACCGTACCATGCAAACTTGTGAAATAGTGTTATTCCAGTGTCAGACATCCCTTCAAACACAAAACCGTTTTTAAAACATTTTAAACATGTTTCGCTGATTGTTTTCGAAAACGTTTTTCGTTGAGTAACAAGAAGGTTAGGAGAATTTTTCCAGAACGTTTCACAAAACGTTTTGAAGAAACGTTTTGAAAACATTTCCAACAATTTCTGAAAGTGTTTTGAAAAGGTTTTGGCGGCAAACGATTGCGCCAAACCGGATTTAAGTTATGTTAGTGTTGTCGTAGTATATTATATTAGCATTTTTTTTCCTAGGTTTGCTGTAACTCTGTAATTTTTAGTGAAATTGAAATGTTTCTAGAATATTTTCCCAAAAACATTTTTGGAATGGTATGGAAACGTTTCCGTAACATTCCTGTTACTCAACATAAAACGTTTTCAAAAACATAGAGGAAACATGTTTCGAAAACGTTTCGCGTTTGCTGGGATATTGCATACTTGCCACCACACATGTCACAACCGTTTTTACGTGCGATGAAATCGCTAATTGTATTGTAGTCGTGACTCGTTCAAGTGCGATAGTTACATTTCTGTAGTCTTGACGCAGTCGCTTTCCATCCTGTGATGTGTAAATGCTTTTCTTCATCTCCACAAGTACATTCCTTGACGTGATGAAAGATTGCCATTTCACTTAAGATATAAAATACATTGATCTAAGAATATTTTTGGTCCCTTCCTTGCTACACATGACAACATTGTGGGCAAAGCGACGAAGACTTTATATAACCTTCCAAGCTTCTTCGCCCATAAGTAAATCTAAGAAGCCGGATCGGAGGCCATTACCTGTTTTTAACTGAAACCACGTTCTGCACTCTGATTTGATTTTTACGAACGATGAATTCGCTTGCTATTTACTCGGTCTGTGAATTTTGTAGTCTTGTACAATCTAATTCTATAGTCTGTCGCTACAATATGTTTTCGATCAACATTTACAACACCGAAAATGAGAATTTATCGAAGAAATGATGCATTTGAAGCCTAAAAATTGACCGAAGCCACCGTTTCGGCTATGCGCAGGCATATTACGGCTTGTTTGGTATCGCCGCAGGCGTTCAGGAAAACTATGAGCTCTTCAATGGGCAAATAAAAAAGAATATCTATCTAACGTTAGCCAAAACCTGGTTGGAGGTTGTCTAAAACAATTCTAAATCAGACCAATAAAGTAATTTCCCAGCAAACATGGCCGTTTCCCGTAATTTAATGAAAGAGAGAATGTCCGATTGCGCAATTAACGTTGACGTCGAGCCGCCCACAAGTACCGCCATGATTCAGCTCGACAGCGAGCAGAACGAGGTCGCACAGGCGTTTGTTCAGGTCAGGGTTTTCAACCTTCTATGGTTGTCGTCTCCAAATTAGCATTCATGATCGTATCACGTCCCACCATTATTAGATTGAAGCGCATGAGTAGAAAAATGATAAAACACTTGAAATGGTGCAGTTTATATTTGTTAGGAGCACGTCCCCTATAGTTTCACGCACCTGCACCGTCACGCAGGGGCGTAGCGAAGGGTGATGATTGGGGGGTGTAGAGATTATGTTTTGTCGACTGATCTGGTAATGGATACCGATATGGAGGAGGGGTCTAAGGGGAGGGGGTGTCCCCCTCCCCTTTGGAAAATTTCGAACATTGAAACGTCCTCGATGCATTTGGTGCAATACTTCCGTAAATTGGGCGTTCAGTAATTACTCGACCCCGCTAACCACGTACGCGGTACCCTTTCAATTGGAACACCAAAAAATTCTGCCCGAACCCTATAAACAATGCCCGATTTCGACTGCAGCTCGTGCAGTATGAAGCAGACCATCAACACACACTGCGCGCGAAGCGCGCAAAAATTTGACACTTCAATGGGGCAAATTATCAAATTTTCGGCCATTACTACAAATTTCAGACAATATTTCCACTTTTGCATTAGGGAATCCTCAACCAGTTTTAAAACTCTGTTGCCCGAGTTTGGTAAGTGTTTTCTGCCAGAATTTTCGATCTAAAAAAAAAACTGTGGGGGGGGGGGGCTGCTCTCTACTCTCGCCTGTACTACTCTGGCTATGCCGTTCGCATTATTTCCCGCCTGAAACCGTGTTTATTGCTAAGTTCTGGGGAAATGTCTTTCTTAATTGTTTTCAGCAGAATGGCTTGAATTTTTTTGACACCCCCCTCCCTGTCATCACGTTGACGGACGGACTGAGGCGGAAACTCCCCATCCCCGAAAATACACACATACTGTCAAGTTACCCTGCGCACAGTATTGTCGTGTTTGGTTGATCACAACATTCACTGCACACGGCCCTATTTCATGTATCGCACATCATTCTGATGTATTAAAAATGTATCATTTTGACATTTTTTTTTTCTGTGGGACTTGGGACAGCTCACGTCCCACCATAAATTGCACGATGTCCCACCGGTGGGACGCGTCCCCCAGGTGAAAACCCTCGGTTTTAGGAAATCACCAAGTGGTTAAGGGTCATCCTGCACATATGAGTAAATGAGGCTGATACGCGGTGAACAAAGTCAGAATAAAAAGACACGCAGCGATTCGGTTTGTAAGCCAACAGAAGGCCTACCTAAAACAACAATGACCAACACTCACGTTGTCATTTCTCGTAGTGTAGTGGTACACTCTCGAGCGCTGACGTTCGCGTCCCGGGTTCGAGATCCCCGCCGAACACGATTTTTTTTAGTAGCTCTTTAGGATTTGTTATGCAGTTCGGCTCCGTGTCTAATTATTACCGGGACATTTTAAATCATTTTAATGTTTAGGAATTGCTGTTTAATAGTACGCGCGCGTACGTGTTTGACCTCTACAGCGGTTTGCGTGTGTTGCACAAACGACATGTCACGTTTGACCTAAGGCATGCCCCTCCAAATTTTGCTGCTTGGTTCCAAGTCTCAAAGCTTGTTCTAATTCACAAATTAATGCGCATTTTCTCAGAGATTGAAAGAGCTTTAACAGAAATTCAAAGTGTGTGCTAGAGAACACAAATGGAAATTCTTTCTCACTTGAAATAGCGTAAAAGTAATACGTATAACCAATCCTAATGACTTCAGGGTCCTTATGATTACAGGTCACCTCACCTCAAAGTGGAAACTCTTCATGCACACGATTAGTCGCGTGACACCCTTCCATCCAAAATCGACTCCCTTATATGTTCACTATTTTATCGCGAGGATGAGTGTGTAGCATTATGGTGTTATCTCAGTTCTATACGCTAGGGGTGCCTTGTTGCAGCCCAGCCAGGGGCGTAAATACACAATTTTTCAATGGGGTGTGAACTGTTTGGGACCGACAGTGGTCTGTCTGAGACTGACTTTGTTGATTCACTATTTTGTAATTTTCCCAGGTTTGTTTCGGCGACCCGTGGTGATGTTCACGACGAGGAGGAGGGGGGGGGGGGGGGGGGGGGGGGGGAGGGGGGGGGCGTAGGTGGCCAATCTTTCCGTAGGTGGCTTCGTACAACGGTACATTTGTTACAGTTTTTATGTCATTCTTCGTTCACGAACATTCATCCTCGGGGGTCTATTCAAGGTTCCTTAAAAATCGGTTTGGCCCGCTCAGATGACGACTTTTTGCCGCTACGGACCGACTTTTCAAAATCTCAGGGGGTGACACCCCCCATATTTACGCCCCTGAGCCCAGCATTTTGTTTTACAGACCTCCTTAAATATCTATTACACTCAATTTGAGAGCCATATCATGTCGGCGTCGTGTCAAAGCTGTTCGACGTAGTTTGTACACAAACTCACCTTTCTCAACCAATAATGCCCTAAATGGTTCTGTTTAACCTTTGTTATAGCACAATGCACACCAAAGTAGAACAAAAAATGTGTGACAGTACTATCCCATCTGTTACTTGTCCTTTTTCGGTTTTGTGATGGATCTTGACAAACTTGGTCATACTAAAGTTCATGACTGAAGGGTCACCCATGACAACCTAAAGTCAAGGACAATAGCATTAGAGAGGTCATAATGAGGGTTTAACAGCCATACCTTTTTTTTGGTCCAATTTGTTTTTGTCCAAGGTCCTACTTCGGCCCGAGTCCCCTTTATGATTTTCACACAATGGTACTTGAAATGCATCTCCTCTCACAAGTTTCGAAAGATTTCTTCGAAACTACAGGCAATGGCCCTTGGATAGAGGGCCATTTGGGGTGTTCGGGAAAGTTTGGGCTCTAGGGTCCTATATCCTGACATACCGCAAAATCTTGTATCGCCTACAAATTCTGTTGCAACAGTACTGATGTTCATCATAATGGTCTAATAGCTGTAACCTTCAGGGTGCTCAGGGATGTAGGACCCAAGCCATAGTGTTGGCCCTGGGGCCCATCATATGGAATGTTTATTGACTGCTAAGACAGCTTTGGCCATATGAAGATCAAGGTTACAAAAATCAGTACATGGGCACAATAGGTTCATTGTCGAAAAATGCCTACTTGGCATCATGATCTTGAATCATTATCGCATAATTGTGCATTCGTATTGGTAGTATATGTGCGGTTTGAGCTCAAGCTCTATTGGTGCTCATAGTTTGATCATTCGAACTTCATCCAGTCACGTAATATCACAACTTAGACTTAGGCTAGGCTAGGTAGGCTAGGCTAGGCAACCTTATGGCTAACTTCACTGTCAGGATTGTGGCCTAAACTTGAGTGAAAGGGTCAAGTGTTCGCGTGTTCAGTATTAGTCTGGTTCAGGACGGAGGTCACCGAAACGCCGAGCGGAGGGCTAGGAATTCTTGATCGTAGTTTGAATTCAATGAACTTTGGAAAGTCGATCGATCTATATTATACGTTGACACACTCCACCTTACTGTACCATTTGCGGTGCATTTAGGTATGTGTGTTATTTGAAATCTGAAAAAGAATGACGAATCCATTAGGTGTACGAACTACAGGGACCAAGTATATTGCTTTCGTTTCGCGACCATTCGTGCGCAATAGGCCAAAAACAGGAAACCTTTTTCCCAGTCGCGGCAGGTGTGTAAATGTGGTGGCCTGGCCATGTGAGTGGAGGCTTCCCCAGTCATTTAACGAAACAATTTGTAAGCCTCAGACAAGACTCTTCTTCCGCAATAAACACACATCTAGCCTTGAAGTATGGTGTTAAGACGAAATTTAGCCTCATGCAAACACCAGCGTCATACCAGGCCCCCTGCGAAGGGGGGGAGGGGGTCTGGGCTGCTGCACCCCCATATTTTTCGGACGGGGTGCGGAGACCCCTGCCGATTTACAGGTCATGTGTCCGCACCCCAGACGATTTGAGCTAAGGGCTGTCCCTGGATCAATATTTGCACGAAATGTTGTATCCCGGTTTCCGATAAGATGGCCTTCGTTGCGTAAGTGTACTCAGTCTACTCAAATGCTCAATTCAACTTGATTTTTGATCATGATTGATAGTATTGGAAAAAGATCTTTCCCAAAGTTTCCTTATGATGTTTTATGAAATTCCTCAAGGATACCTAACCAACTTGATGAATATCTAAAAAAAAACTCAAGAATTTTCATCTGTATATAAAAATGTACGCATTTGTATGTTGGCTCGAGTGGCACACTAGGCGTCACACATTCAACATTGGAGAGGGGTTGCACATTGGCCAGGCCTCCCCGACCCGTAGTTTATGTGGAAGTTTCTTGGACGAATCGCAGCAATTGTGTTTCATCGCCTTATTAACCTTGTTAACATGGTTAAGTCAGTACAAACTGGCCTTTTCCGGTGGTCTGTTAGGCCTGATTGTTTTTAAAGTGTTTTGCCTCGCTTCGCGCCAACTTATGACCTTTGCTTTGATGGAACATCACCATAAACCACAGAACATACCCCGAAATAGGCCTACGAGCGTCACAAAACCCGCGTCTCTAAGGCTGTAGGAACACACTGATCTAGGCATAGGCCTACCGTATGCATAGGCGGGCCCTACATGACATATTTTGATTCCTTAAAAAATAGATCTACCATGGCGGCGATTCATAACGGGGGGAAGGGGGCGGGGCGGGGGGCACATGTCCCCCAATATTTCTGGTGGGGGGACATAATATCAACCCCCTCCCCAATATTTTGGGACTGGCGGAAAAATCCTATAATCAGTGTTACAGTACGAGAAAAAAAAAATGTTCTAACACATATTGATTATAAATAGATTTGTTTAAATTTTTTGGTTGAGAGGCCGAAATGCAAAAAAAAAAAAAAAAAAAAAGAATCGCGCGCGCGGCGCTGTATCCCATCTTTTCCGTTACATGTACAAAGCAGTGGGCCCCGTGTACAATACCTTTGCGATTTGAACAAATATGATTTTCTGCCATACGTGTCATCTTCAAGTGTGGTACAACATATACTAGGTAGGCCACGAGGGAACTTTGGTTTATAGGACTTGATCATGTTGAACCACCCCCCACCCTCTCCCCACTACAACAATGCGAATCAATGCGTTTTCTTAACACTGCACACAGTTTATTCTACTTCTGACTTATTGTCAGATGGCGTTGCCAGCCTGACGTGTATTTTTAATAGATAGATGAAAGCTATATGTACGAAAAAAAAACAGGGCAGGGGATCGTGCACATTAGTATGGTGGGTTTAGGATGAGTATGGATATACAGGCCGCGGAGGCGGGGCGAAAACAATTCTGTGAGACATGAGGAAATTTGGACGAAATTTTGAACGGAAATAATCTGAAAAATGACCAAATTGTCTGCTGACTGGCTCCATTCCTTGAATCAAATGCCCGAAAATGCACACATTTCCCTGACAGTGATGTCAAGCAAATTGTCAATTGGCCGGCAGCCTTCCAACTCAATTGGAAGGGCCCCTCGATGGATAATCCTACGACATGGCCTATGGTAGGAATGGAGGACATGATAAGAAAATAGGATACATCGATCGTTTTCCGGATAATCACTGTCAAATTTCAGTGATGCCGCTTACTGCCATTAAGGTCGCGGGAAGGCCGCTACCTGAAATCTGGGGGGGGGGGGGTGGGGGGGGGTGGTCTGATAAGACTATTTCTTGTACGGGACGCGTCAACTGATGTGCGCCGAATTGTAATGAGTAGGAAAACGTAGATCAGTTCCTTCAAGTGTTTCTTGAGATATACATTCAGAAAATTTATTGTCAACTTTGGGCGTGTTGCTACTGCCAAAGACATGGGGAATGTCCCGTTACCGGCTATCTGGGGGATTCGTAGGCTAAAAATGTCCTTGTACCTATACGAGACCATTAATGCTGGCCCAAATTGTAAGGAATAGACATCAATTAGTTTCCTTCAAGACACAAATTCAAGATACCAATTTCTGCTGAAATTTTGCCAAAGTTTAGAGACGTTGCTCACCGCCATACAGCGCGGGAATTGCCGTTTTCCTGCAATCTTAGTGGTTTGTTAAACGAAAATTTTCCTTATACCCTAACCCTAACGCTCCACTGATGGTTGGCGCCTGGCCCGAATTGTAAGAATTACACTTCGTCAGTTCCTCAAGAACGTTTTCAAATATATGAATCCTGAATTTATTGCCATTTTTTAGGGACGTTGCTTCTGCCATCCGGTTCGCGGTAATCCGTTTCCTTCAATCTGGGGGGTCTGTAAAACGAAAATTCTTGACCCTAACGCGCAACAACCACCGGTAGACCCGAATGGTAGGCTACCATTGATCATTTCTTTCCAGAATGTTTCTCGAATAAAAATAAAAAATCGGATTTATTGCGATTTTAGGGATGTTGCTTACCTGTACTGCCATATGACCCCAGAAGTGCGTTTCCTGCAATCTGGGGGGTCTGTAAAACTAAAATTTCCCTTGTACGATACGTGCCAACCATGGTGGCGATCCGCCAGATGGTGCGACCCTCATGTCCCCCCCCCCCCATATTCCAAACAGATTCGTCCGCCCCTAGAATAATTACCAACTGAATACAGTGAAAGTAATATTATCAAGTGATATATGAAGGCAGACATGTTCAGCTCATTGATCTAGTATCAAATGTTGGCACCTCTTCGAAACAGCCGAAGGGGCCGATGGACACTCCCTCCCTATCCCTCACTGCGGGCGGCCATAATGGGGAACCTGAGTTAACTTTCCCCTTACACCAGAAGCCGGGCTACTACGACGGCCCGTGTTCATGTTATTTTGCTTTTGCTCCTGGTGGCTCTTGCCTCGTCGTGCTGCTAATTAACAGATTAGGTACGTTACCGCGGGTACATCAGTGTGTACTGTCTCGAATCACGCGATTCGCTATGAAATAATTAAAAAAAAGTAGCAAACCAAGTACAAAGAAAAAAATCGGAAATAATGAAAATGACGAAAATGTGGTTTTTGTGTAGGGGTTAGGATGAGTTGCTTCGGTCGGGAGAGCTTAGCACCCCGGTATAAAAAACGTTCGCTCGGGGTCTGCCTCGTACATGAGACCCAACAGCCCTCTCTATAATTTTAATAAAGGAGGCTGAAAACTAGGTTATACTTGTGCCCAATTCAGTCTTAGCTTGTTCAAGCAGATTTTATTAGGTTTTTAGTCAGGTCCACAAAACAACCTAACCTAGCTGTCGCTTTCAGTTACAAGCTGTGGGGGGGTGATTTTCGAAAACAATCCAAAATGTCAGATGGTCTCATAGCATGTATGCCTACATATTGCGCCACCATCAATAATTGATGCGTAGCTTACAAGAGACCACCCTATCAGATACAGAGAGCGGCACTTCCCAGGCCTTATGGACATTAAAGCAACATCACTGAAATTGACACTAAATTCCCGAAATGATTGATGTGTATCCTTACATTCTTCATCAGGACCTCTATTCTTTATCCCCTATTTTTAGGAACTTCCGCTGCCCTTAGAGCTAGAAACTCTTTAGATGGGTTAGAGGTTGCCCGCATCCCATGGCGTTCCCATATGTTCACCCCACTTGTGAATGACACGTATGGAGGAAATCATATCGCCCGAATGACGACTGACCATAAGCAGGAGCGGCGCCAGGGTCCGATGAGGGGGGGGGGCATATGTTTTGACCCAATCTGTCTTTGGAGAAGAATATGGGGGAGGGGGAGGGGTCGAAGGGAGGGAGTGTCCCCCTCTCTTTGGAAAATTTTGTGTTCACAAGCGTCTTTGTTGCAATGTGGTGCTATTAATGCGTCAATTTTATCTCCAAGTGGTCTTGTTATTTTGGCGAAATGAGAGTCAAATCATGGAGGTCAGTTACCCCAAAAAAGAAACGTCACCGTTTCAAGTTAGCCTACAATTGTGATATACTTGTTACTCTTGTTTCATTTTGCAGCTTTGAAGGAGCATATAAGATGTGAAATACACTCACAAGCGCATCTAGGGTAATGAAGCCGTTAACTCGGGCCCTCTTCCCGAGATGGCTACTACAAGTGGAACCTAGCTGGACGAACTGTGTCGACATGAATGCCTCACACAACTTGAAATGGGCAGTACGACTTGGATTTCATATCCAAGTACGTCGAGATGACCTAGAATTGAGGAAGATAGCGCCACTAACAACGTTATTTTAAAAAATCTCTCCTCATCATCAGTGGCGTCACCAGCCTTTTCAGACTGGGGGAGGGGGGGGGCACAAGGGGGAACGGACATTTAGTGGGGAGCACAAGAAAAACTATATAAGTGGAGCGTCACCATTGGTTGGCGGGACGTAATAAGGAAATTTTTGGTTGCTTAAGCCCCAGATAGCCGGGAAATGAACCGCTCCCGACGCGTTTTAGGCTGCATGTACCAAGCTTTAAATCTGGGCATTTTGGGATCACAAATTCGGTAATCGGTGGAAAATTTTAAAACATTTTGTCAGACCTCGATGTTTCGGCTGCCCCCCTACCTTTTTTTTTCGGCCAGACTACTCAATAATTTTGTGCTCCACACTAACGTTCACCAGTGCGCGCAAAGGGCGGAATTTTTTCTGGGTTTTCCCGGCACATCTGGGAAAAGAGGATCTCACCAGAAAATTGGGGACATTTAGCTGTCTCTCTACTGTCCCAACCATGATATGACGTCAGTAGCAGTTACCTGGAGAAAGGAAAACATGCGTTGAAAATCGATGCGATTTGATAGCCGAAGCACCTGCATTTCCAAATCGCGCGTGGTAGAGGAAGGAAACGGACCGGAGGTTAAAGGGTTTAGTAATAAAAAAAGAGGTTGACTGTAGTTCTCAAGGTCAGTGAGAATGTTGTTGTATAATTTCAGGTATTTTACCTCACAGATTTTATTAGTTAGGGGCCACTAGGTAGAAGTTCCATAGAGTGTGCGGAGATGGGAAAGCGACGGGCAAAATCCACCACTATGGTACACGCGCGAAGCGCGAAAATTTTTCACCTTTTATCGCATTCGAGGCGAATTTGGTACAATTACTGTCTTTCTTTCTTGAGATTATTTTTTTTTGTTGTTTTGCCCAGATCTATTTCAAACTGTCTCGAATCCTGACCACAGTAATATTTTTTGCCGACGGGACGACCGTTGAAACTACCCAACCTCACCCCACCCCCTACAACAAACATTGCTCAAAAGCATTTTCATCAAAAAATATTTTTTCGGCTCAAAACCTGATTGGGGGGGGGCACACGCCCCCCGTTCCCCCCCCCCCCCAGCCTCCTTGGCTCGCCACTGACCTACTGTATTATGCATATGTAACGGAAAAGACAAAATACAGTGCGCAGTGGCATTTTGGACATTTTTGCCTTTGTCACATAAATTGGTATTACATAATGTGTTAGACCAGGGTTGTCCAACCTACGGCCCGCGGGCCACAGTGCGGCCCGTCACGGGTTTGCGTGTGGCCCACAAGAGATGCTCAACAGCATGAAATTCGAGACAGCATGATCACGAACAACAACGAAGACATGTCTGAAATTAATAAAATAAACCATCTGCACAGAGAATCATTTCGTTTGTGAACAATCTATCCTGTCATAGCACTTAAATTACATGTAGTCTCAAATGTGAATGTGGGCCTTCCCTATAATACGTACTAGTACATAGCGCAGCTACTGAATACCGACGTCATATCAGCTGATAGCGATACACAAAAGGCTTATCATTAGCTATCGTACATGTACTTTCACGTGTCAAATTCGGCGTTGCCACTTTTGTGTTTTATCTGCACTTTGCACTAATATGCGTGCAGAATGCCACAGTTTTTCGGCAGGTTCTATACAAGAAAAAGACCGTGGGTATTTGATACTCTGGACACAAACTGACAAATAGGCCGCTGCCCTACAATTGCGATAATCCGAGAATGCACGTGCACAGGGAGTTGAATATCACGCACAGCTTGTGCCCCATGCACTGAATTCACAGAGATGTTGAAAAAACAAAATGGGTAACCCCGGAAATGGATGGGCTGTCAATTTTTCTTGTTGGTGAAAACGCGCGAGCACTTGCTACAGCCCCCACTAAGCCCCCTCCATGAGGTGAGATGAATAGCCATTTAGTATGTGAAACAAATGTGTGGTGGGAAAAAAGGGGGGCTGATATGCAATGGGAGGGGACAAAAAGGGCTCATTTCTGCCGAATTCCATTCATCTGCTTTATCGGGGAAGAAAATGAATTATTGCGCTCTGCCTGTAGTGATCATATTGTGTTTCATTAGGCATTCATCGTTTAATCGGACGAAATGAAAAAAAAAAAAAAAAAAAACATTGAGTCCATACGGCCCCCCCCCATATTAATTATTCATGTGGCCAGTCCTCTGCAAAATTGACACACCTGTGTCTAACCTTGTGTGTTATGCCGTATTTGTACCTTTCATAGTAGGTTTTTTCACGAGTCCGTAAAATATGAGGGGGGGGGGCGTTTGATATTATGCCCCCCTCGGAAAATATTGGGGGTGACCTGTCTCCCCGTCCCCCGGGATCGCTGCCATGGTTAATTTCATTAAAGATACTGGCCATGTGAAATCTTATCAAAATTCTCAAGAAAAGTATACCAAAGTACCAATTTTCCTTTCACAACATACATCAGAATTCCGTTGAAAGAGACAATCTTTCAAATAGTGAATGAATCACGTTCTATTACTCCGTAAACTAAAAATTTCGAAGTTAGTGTATAGTCGTTTAATTTTTAGAATTAACACATCTCCCTTTTATATTGAGAATGGGCTCATTTGTAGTTTCAAGAGTCTCAAATGGGAACTATAATCATGTTACCATATGAAGCTGTTCGTAATACCAAGGTTTCTTACTTTCAGCTTTGATTACTTCACAGTTTTAGAACTTGTGAATATATGGGTGTACATTTTGCAACGAGGAGGAAGAAACCTTATTTTATCTTTTTCATGGACGTTAATACGTGAGAATCCTGGGCAGATGATTTCCGCAATTCCGATGCGGGCAGCTTTCACTATTAGTTTCCATTGCGAATTGGATGTTGAATGTTCTATCCTAAAGGAAATCATCATCGATTATCTATAATAAGTTACATTAGGTCGTTAAATTTCCGTTACAAATCATATTCACATGCATGCTGACTGGATGTAATTGAATGTCAGTACTGACAGTGAATCAAAAAAATGAGTACAATTGACTTTTATACAGTACAACCACTGTTGATCTATATACATTTCACATCCCCATTAACGATACAACACTTTCAGTTTTAGCTCAAACAAATAGTTCCATGGCCCCACGCAGCCACTAATTTGCTCCTCGGAATGTAAAACCAACCCAGTGTGCACGCTGTGTGCAAAACTTTTTTTCTCGATAAAACGTCACTTGCTTGATTTTTCGTCTTGGGTGGGGCGGGGCTAAGGGGTTTCGCCTTGCCATATCAGTCAGCTGTTTCATCCGCTTGATACTCTGGGAAACAAACTATGCATGGCAGAAATCTAAATTAAACAAAATTGTTCAGAATAATATGAAATAATCTCAATTGTTTTCAAGTGAATACCGGCTAAGATCAACTTCCAACTTGCAGCATGCATGTGTATATTTCACAGGCGGTTTCCGCGTCGTCCCCCTCGTGACGTCGTCAGTCAGCGTCAAATTAGTTTAGGTCCAATGAAATAGTGAGCTGACCTGATTGAATCTTCAAATTTTAGGTGTGAGGTTTTTCCATGTCCTCTTCAATCAGCCTAGAGAATGTTACGCATACAAAACTCTGTACAGTCTTATAAATCGAAGCAGCCCTTTTTGTGATGTACAATTAGACAACGTATGGTACTTACAGTCAGGCTTCTTTTTTGCGCTAACACAAGTTTTGGAGCCGTCCTTGGCAGGATCCAACTTTCAGAATAACAAATCACACTTTCCAATTCACAGCCAACGGGGTGGAAGAAGCGGAATCATAATTATCACAATATACCCTCACTTTATAGCAAACCGCAGTCAATCAACTGATTATCAGGCGAACAATCGACTGGTATATGTCACATTCACTGCATGAGAAGTTGAAGTGGAAAAGGTTCTATGCTACCTGGCTACTCGCTATCATTGCTATATACAGCTGTACAGTGGGTGCTATACTACAGAACTTTTAGTTGAAGGATTGAGGCGGCCGATGAGATATACCTATCCTATAGAATTATGATACGGTCTGAGGTACTGTAACCACTTGTATCCCACGAGAAAATATGGAATAATGAAAGGAGAGAGGGAGATATAGGCTTTTAATTGTAACGCCTTTTGATCTGGAGTGGTAAAGAAAGTGTTATGGCCTGGTTTCATCTTGAAGTCGAAGTTTTGAATACTTGGGTCATGATTGTCGGATTGCGACGTATGGCGAAAGAAATGCATGATAGCGGTGCTCTCGACCAGTAGTATGTAAAATGGGGATCCTGGCTCATTCACCCAAAGTCACCCAAGGTCTCTCTAAAATGACTTGGTTTCACCCAAGGTCTCTCTGAAAATAACTTGGGCCTCAGGTCTAAATCCATAAGCACTCATGTGAACACCATTCTCGTGTATGTACCTCTTGGTATCCACCGGAGAGAGGGATACCTTGTTCACAGTTGACTAAAGATTAAATGACCTTCACTTCTAATAAAGTTCATAACGTGCACGAAAGTTTTCTTATCAAAGAGTGCTTCTGTATAGTTTCCATGTGTTATATATTTTTTAGTGACCGATCCTTTCGCACCCTTTGCTTTCTTTGGATTATGAGCATCATTCAACTAAGTATCGAATACATTTTTGGTCTTAGACCGATATACTCCATAATCGGAGTACCTTCACACTCATCTTTCATTTTCCCTACATCTGTGTATTAATTTCGATGAACAGGGAATGTGTTTGGGGTAGAATTACTAGTGTCATACATATTACTATCTTTCCGCCATATCAGGGATATATATTTGTTTTTAAGTTCAAAAGGAGACTATTTCTGTTATATAATAAAGTTAAACATGTCATTGTATTTTTGTTCAAGTTTGTAGTAAAAATCTTACATTAACCACTTGCTAAGATCCAGAATAGCCATGCCTACAGTTATTGTTTTTCAAAAAAAGGCTGGTTTTATGCAAAGTACACCGCACCTGATAATCGCAAATATTTATGACTAGCATAAGTTGGTTTTCTATAAGCTTACGCATTTTAGATTCTTCACGTGATTTAACCAACACCACATCAGTCCTTGTTATAAAAATTTTCATAGTTTTCAAAACACAGCATGTTCATGAGTTTGAACATGTCTGTCTCGAAGGCACTCTCAGCTTACTTTGCGTAAGTTGTATTTAAATCTATGTATGATTTCATCCAAGGAGATTGGTGGAAAATTCCAGTATCCTATGGAAGTTTTGCAAAACTTTGAGCCCCACGGCTTAGGTTAAATTGCAAGTTTCTATAATGCAGTACTACCTTTCTTATTCATTAGATGGGAGTTAATTTTCGTTATTTGGAGCAGGTGATTCACACCAACAATTGTAGTTGATAATCCGAGAACCACCTTTTTGGGAATCCAATTTTCTGGAGCCAAAGTATAATCATTACGTGATTTATGCAACTCTTTTAGATAATCCAAATCAACTTCTAATATATACCACATCAGAATATGGTTTCGTGTTAATATTTTAGTCCAAATTGTTTCGGTCACAGGCAGCCTTTGAAATTGGTTGACTGGTAAAGGATGATCATAGCCCACAATCAAGATGATTCGCAATTCTAGATAGATATGAATAAAACTGGTAGATTCATCAGGATGATATTCGGGTCTGATTATTATTAGCTTTGCAACCTCTTATAACCATGAAATACCACTAATAACTTTCTCTACCAAACAGTGTTGGTTCGAGATCAGTGAGAGTACTATAATTCTATTACAGAATGTTGAAGTAGAGATCCCAACTAAAACCGGCGGAAGTATAGTAATGAGCAGGATATAAGCTGTGAGTTTCTAAATATTTATTTCTAAAAACAAAAAAACAACGCCCAAAAAACACGTTCGTTTCCAAGTTTTCACATTCAAAAGTTTTCCACACATTTTGGGCATGTTCATAATAATCATCAGTGATGGTTGTATCATTTAACGAACTGTAAAAATGCTTCTAGGTGGAAGGTATTTTTCTCAAATTTTGCCCAACTATTTCATGTACTCATATGGATTATACCCCTTTTTAGAGTACCAGTCAAATTATTTTCTTGCGACCATCTGCCTAGTTATTCTCAAGCATTTTTATCGGTGTTCTTAACGAAATTGTTAAGACGAATTAGAATGAAGGGAGTATATAAATCTTAATTGGCCAATGTGGAAAGACAATATTTTTCTATTGTTTGGAATACAACCAATTTCACCACTTGAAGTACTAACAGCTTGTTGATAATATGAGAGTCATAACCCCTATATTGTGAAAAATGACGGGAATGACACTTTTACGGTTTTGTATTTGTAATTTAGATACAGTAATTGTGAGCTGCGCCTCTATATTCTCCCGTGATGTGACATGGTGCTTTTACAACTTCCTATTTAAAAATTCTTTTTACAGATATGAACATCGGTGTTGCACTCAGTCTCACTTTATCTCCGATCATAAAATAGGTCTCGGGTTTCAAATACTCTATTAATTTTCAGTAGATTTTTCGAGGGATTTCAGAAAATGTTCAGCAGCATTTGGTCTCTGTATACCTTTGCTTACCAAATTTTCCATCACATCTGACAATGATAACACAATAAACTAGAAAACCTCATGTTGTGGTATTCGCGTATTTGATTTATCGAGGAGTATCAGCACACCCGAAACTCGGTTAGATTCCATTCAAAATCAGAATAAATGAACATATGGAACCTTAAGCCGTCTAGCTGATTTTTAATGTAATTCATGCTTCCACACACCCATTTTTTTTCTCAGAGTCTGTAAGTTTGATTTCTCGCAATTTCTTAGGCATTACAATTTTGATGCTTTGTCTCCAATTCCATTACGGTCTTCCTTGTGCCCCTCAAGAACATCCTCCGAATAAACAAACTGTGTAAGCATTTTCGACAAGGATACAATGTGCAATTGTGTTTGCTTTGATCGTTCAATAAACGGATGAGACTTGTTAGCCATGTGTAATAGATATTAGGATCTTGCTCCACTGCGAATTAAATCCAATCCCATATTGTATCGTGATGTTCAGCAAATATGATATGGCACACACCGCACCACCCGTTCCAACAAAATACAGTAATAGAATAATCGTTTTGTCTTTTAACTTTGGATTGTGAAATAGAGAGAAGAGTGGAGCACTTATTATCATCAAAAATTTAAACCTCACTATTGGATAGATGCGGGTTCTCTGAAGTTTTTTACCCCAAGAAACCTAACTTTGACGAGAGAAACGTAGCTAATTCTTACACAGAATCGAACACCACCTTAAACAGTCATCATCTTTATCTTTTCACATTAATATAGCTTTTTTCATTTTTCAATGTTTGAGGGAATCAATTGTAAACTCACCTTAAATTGGATTCTATTTACCCAATGTTCAGAGTCAAATTTAGGACCTTTCGACAATTTAAACCCCGAAACCTTGATGACTGTCCCATTTTTCAATCTGTTCGAGTATTTCAGATTCTGCTGTGTGTAATTGCATCCAATTTCACCCTGGTTTGAATCACTTTCTGACATTTTTAAAATAGCCTCAACAACATCAGTAGTTCCATTGTTTATCTTTTTTAAATTTTATTTCAAAATTTGTTGAAACTTGGAACCTCCTAATTTATCATATTCTTCAATCATTTCGTTTTTAACTTGTTTAAGGGGGGGCCTTTTTTTTTATGCTGTTCAAAAAACATTTTTGGATATACTCTTTGGGGAGAGTGTTTTTGGCACATCCATACCCAAGTTCGCAGCCAATCACCCAATGTCCGACTTTTATCAAATAGGAGTTCTTGTCGCTTCAAATTGATGAGGCTTGAGGGAATCTTTTTTATGAACTCCTCTCTTCCAGATGGTGTCTCTGGTTAAGCAATATTATTGTGTTCAACTATGATTTCAGATATGCAGATTTCCATTTATAAAACTGCTTCCGATTAGGATTTAATGTGGGGCAATATGGTTGAGGTAATTTTTTTTAATGAATCCTCTCTTACCAGATGGTGTCTCTGGTTAAGCAATATTATTGTGTTCAACATAGACTTCAATTCGGCAACTTTCAATCTGTAAAAGTTGACAATTTTAAAAGATAAGTCAATCTTTATTAATACTTCATAACTTAAGCATTTTCATCATTTTTTACAGTGATAGAAAACATTAATCCCTAATTTTTCCAAAGATTTTTTCCAAAAAAAAAAAATTTTTTTTTTTAATTTTTTTTTTCTATTCTTTTACAAAAAATTTTTTCAATTTTTTTTTTCAATTTTTTTTTTCAATTTTTTTTTTCAATTTTTTTTTTCAAATGCATTAGATTATCGTAAGAAAATATTACTCCCGAAATTGCTCCAAAGAATGTCTTTTAATACTTTTTGGTATTGTTGAGATTTTTTCTCGTGCTAACTAAAGAGCATGCATGCATTATCACGTCCACATTTGGTACATTAATGAGGTTCACTTTTGTATAAACTCCACACTTTTTACAAGGCCGGCGGGTTCTTTTAGCGCACTGAAGGCTATCTTGTTTTCTGTTTGCAGTAGCTACACTGCAAGTTCAAGGACATTTTTTATCACTATATACCACTAATTCCCATGAACATGTATTTTCAACACCATTGTAAAATCTTTAGGTTATGCAGGTGCAATTTCTTGGCATGATCGCACGTTTATATGGTGTTCCATCGGTTTGGAATCCCTGTGACAGATGAATGAAATGCCTTATCACTATACTGCATTTCGTTAAACCATTTTCGTTATATAGCGGCAATTCATTCCGGCGGTGGTAATTCTGTACTGTGGGTATATAATCTGCAGTTCCGCTCTGACGAATGCTTTATTTGGACCATTTGCCTAAGGGTACAAAATACAAGGGTTGGCTGTCTTTTGTGAGAGCATAATGGTCGATTCCATATGTTTTAATCGACCAGATGGGGTCTGTCGCTCTCTCTCCGGAATCGTGTTCAACTTCACCTGGGGCATACAAATACCTGACTTTCGCGCCATAGGTATTCCTCTCTTTGCCTAATGGTGTAAGCTGAATTGTGTCGACAGGGTTTCTTTATTGCATCAATGGGTTTTACAGCGCTATAATCTAGTTTTTCAGGATTAATGCTGAGACCACTCCTGGTCATTTTTTACCCAGGATCCTGTATCTTTTAACCTTCTAGGTTCATTCTCGAGCATATGTGTTCGTGAAAAATCCTCTCTGCTAGCGTTCTGTTAAATCGTTCTACAATACCTTGCGCTCTGTGGTTTCCAACTTCTCCTCTTTGTATTGTGACACATTTCTCACGCATGGAGTCTATGACCCCTCCCAAATTCTTTCCCAGGATCTCTTTGATTGTTTTGGGATAAGTCAATGGGTTTCTTTTATGATTCTTCGATGCACTCGCTACTGGGTTGCGTTTGTCGTTAGTGCTTTTGCTCTTTGTATCTACTGCCTACGTCGACTACGGGTAAAGACATACTTTAAGTTTCTTACCCAATTTTATCATGTGGTTAAAAATAAAAGTCTGCATTGGTGAAATCATTGGGAATTGCATGAAAACTGTTCAACTGTTTGTGGGAATTATTTTTGGCAGTGCTTTGTAAATTTGCCCCATTGCCTGCTTTGATAGCATGCTCTGGCTGGTTTCTTTGGGACTTTTGTGGGTTTGCTAATTTTGTTAGTGCACCTTCACCTTTCCAATGACCTCTAGAAGAGTAGTATACAGTTTTTAATTTTATTTCAGTTCTTTCAGCCATCTTATAATCTGGTTGACTTTAAGTAATTCAAATGGGTGTATAAAAATCACGTAGCATCGGTTCACGCTTCGAATTGTCAGGCAAATCAGACATTTGACCTGTCATGAGTAGTATTCTTGCATAGCTCGATCGATGTTCGAAAAATTTTGCTTTGAGTGACCTTATCTTTGCATAGTTTCATAATTAAATCCCAGATGGTGATCTTCCGATCTGTCCATTTTTGTTTCTCTGCTGAGTTGTTCTAAAGCTAAATAGTTGTCTTTTCTTTCTTTTTTTGCTGGAGGTCTGCACCATCTTTTTAGATTAGAAAATAAGAAATTGTACCATGAAAGCTACAGCATTATAATCGACCACCACCAGCTTAGCTATTGTTGCCATTTTATTATCAACTTTTATTATTAAGGGTTGGCTTTATACTTTTATTGGTAGAAGTATACCGATTCACAAACCCATCTTGTTTTGCTGTGCACTGCTAAACCAGTAGCAATCAATTTGAAACCGTCGTTGACGTCAGTTTACCAAGATCGGCGGGTTAATTTAGCATTTTACTCGCCAAGAATGCTATATGACATACTTATACCCCCAACCATATCCGTGATATACAGGTTTACGATATGATCAGTACTGAGTGACATTTGGTTATCATTCTTTTTTTCTCTTTTTTTTTTTTAAAGTGATTATTCGAAATTGAAAAACGGTTCTGACTGCTTTCAGGACACTTACAGTGATTTAGGTTTGACTCCGGAGTTATAACTTTGATAAATGAATAAACCGCCCACTACAACTGCAAATGCAGTTTAACCTTATGTT
Source organism: Sclerodactyla briareus (assembly GCA_026419785.1). NCBI lineage: Eukaryota > Metazoa > Echinodermata > Holothuroidea > Dendrochirotida > Sclerodactylidae > Sclerodactyla > Sclerodactyla briareus. Next base: position 60,579 of record JAODTK010000267.1, on the reverse strand, counting down.
AAGGCAAGGTAATCAACTTTACACCAATAATCTGTAGGGATGTGGTGTTCGTCAGTAATTTTTTCCTTTTGGTTTTCTTATGTACTCTGCAAGTCATTTTTCCTGCAGCAACTCTAAGGCTGGGTTTTTTTTTTTGTAACCGTAAGTACTTGTTGTTTCCTTGTTGAGGTTCCTCCTCCCCCACTTGGTTCACTTGTGGTTCCACTTGGTTCACTTGCGGTTCCACTTGGTTACACTTGTGATTCCACTTGGTCCATTTATATTAGGATCACTATTATTTTTGAATGAAAACATGTCTTGCAGTTATAAGTTCAGCAGCAAGTGGAGCTAGGGTTACTCCAAATTTATTAATTAAGCTCACACAAAAAAAAAAATGGGATTGATGAGCAATTTGAGACTTAGTGGATCATGCTTAATTCTTTAGATAAACGCTTTCACATCTTCAATTTCTGCATTAATCATGCTAATCCATAAACAGAGCATTACAAAACATGTTATTGTAGATCAACTAATGACTGATCATCTCTGACCAAAATTCGCTCGTATTCTAAATGTATTTTTGAAGTTCTTCTGTTGATATGGTTAGAGACTGTCAAGGTTTTTTTTTTTTGAAAAATGTTTCTAAAATATTTAACGGAAATCACCACAACTATGGGAAGGTGTGCTAATCTGCTTATCACCACAAGGGGTTTGGTCTTCAACATCTTCGTGTATAATTGGTGCTAACTCATCCATGGTTTACTAATAGCGGGATATATTTAATGAATAAGATTGATGAGGTTTCTGTATTTAATATTAATACTCCTGAATTATAAGTATGCTCAAGCTGCTAATTGTGGTAAACATAGATACTTATTACAATAACTTTTGGCACGTCTTATTGACAATAACTTGTTAATTCTTCTTACAATAAACTGTAATTCTTATAATACTTTAAGTTATTATACAATACTTGTAAGTTTAACAACTACAACTCCTTGTAAACTTGAGGTTGATTGTTTTAAGTATAAGTTTTGAATGATTTTTGCCTTTAAAATTTCAATTATTTGTGCTCCTAGTTGTGTTATCCGTAATGACATTCACTTTCTTTCAAGCATTTCGTATGAATCACGATGACAAAAAAATAAAACACAACTATTGGGCTGTTCTCTAAAATCTTTCGTAACACTATTATATTTTTGTGACAAAATCCAACAGTCTGATTGGCGTGTTACCACTACGTATTCTCTGATAATGCATGTAGAATCTTCATGTTTTTCGATATGACAAATCCTTAGTTGCAAGCACAATATATATGATATATAAGTTCATCACTTTGATGAAACGTTAGTAATATACCTTGATAGAGTCATGTAATTCGGTAGAATCCGAGACATAAACTTCAGAATCTTGCTAGACCCATTCTCTGTTTTAAAGCTTTATTCCAGCTAGCGTGGGACAAATGATAAGGAGGGCAAAATTAATTTTGTTGGATTCATTCTAATAGATTTTAACACAAAATCTGTTTTTCCACACCCTGTTTGACCGCACACGAGTGGCCGAATGAGGATACTTTGGGAAAAAAGTTAAGATATAGATATATTTTTTTAAATGGTGCTGAACTAAATCTACCATTCTTTTTTTTCTGCCTCCATTTATTCAAGCATCAAACAAAGATTTTACATAGAAGTCAACTATAATAATAGCCATGAACTTAGCATAGCAAAGTTAGCGCATTGAAACAACTCATTGCAGGTAATGACGCATTCTTCGTTCTTGAAAAATTTACCACCAAGGTCTTCCTGACTTTCTTCTGACACTGTTCAATCTTCACTGCGAATTTGAATTTTGTGAAAGGAAAATCTCTAGCAGGGGCATGACCTTATGGCATTTGGCAATCGAAAATGAACTTAGTATGTGTAGAGTTAAAAAACTTGTATGGATGGCTGCGCACTCCCATAACAAAAGTTGGTTTGTAAATTCAAATTGCGGAAGAGAAAAATTGCTTCTAAGTAATAACATTCGGTAACTAAAATAAACCTAGAGGTGACTCTACAACCCCAAAATAAATGATCAATAGTCTCTCTTCTGTCTCACAGAAATGACGTAGCTATGTCCGTCTTGCCCATGAAACAACAACGATTCGTGGGTAAAGTTTAGGAAGAAATTTGAATGAAAATACTTGATTCTAGGGTCTGTAAGGGACTTCAAGGAGTGAGATAAAACGCGACCAGTCTGCTTTGCTCAATATTTCAAAACTGGGCTCCACTTACCTTAGAAGTGAGTGTTCAACCAATCTATCAACAGGAAGAATATAAATATATTGGAGGAATTATTGCTTCAAATGACCTTGTGGAGCAATAAACTCTCATCGATATTCCTGAGAAACGCAACACGCGAGAGAACAGGAAATACTATATATAATCCCCCATAGAAAGTGAACGGCAGTTGTGATATATACTTGGTAATAAAGGTGTGATACTAACGGGCCAAACTATCGTCATCGAAGAAATCTTCACATAACAAACATTCTTGTTCAACAAATGCTTATGGAAAATTATTTTATTGTTCACACGGCAATGTGGGGAATATTCCAATAATCTGGTTCCCAAATTATCAGTGGGAGAAAGAAAAAGGAAACATAACACCAGGTGCAGGACTTGAAGGACAAACTCCATATGGATAGAAGTTAATATCCTTCGAAAGCAGTTGCAACTAAAATAAACTGTCCCCCCACCGGTGACAAACTGACGTCAAGAAAGATATTCCAAATACTATTTGAATCATTCAAGTAACGCTTTACCCATGTACATGTCAGACTGTTGATGGAAACTTGAATATGAGTAACGTTGAGCACCTTACCATTATGATAGTAGACCAAAATGCCCGCTTCACCTTATCCGGAATTACCTGCCAGATAAAATCGAAGATAAACTCTCTAATTCCTTGATAAAGCTGGGCGGGGGATTTGGCAACACCAAAAAAAAGAAGAAGATGAGTTGAGCAGAGCAAACGTTTTCACAATCGCGACACGACCAATGGGAGTTTAAATCCCCAAGAAGACCACAAAATTTAAGGTTTGTTCTTAAGCCTAGAAACTTCGGATGTAATTCAGCCGAAAAAGGTTATCGCCGCCGCCACTAGTGATAAAAATACCAAGGAGCTTAACAGGACCGTGAGTAATAATGACACGAAGTGTAAACTATCTGCGGAAAATGGTAACAAACGGACCTACCGGAATAAGGCTAGAGATTTCCAATATTAATAGGAAAGGCCAGAAGTGTCCATTCATAATCTAAAAATACTGATAATTCTGTCATTGACTGGTCCCAACCGTCGAGAAAAATAACAGTATACAGTAATATCGCCCATACTGCAAAATTTTCACTCATTATTACAAATAGTGATACCCCTAATTATCTTCAGCCTTGTTTTCTTTGAGCTTTTTCAAAATCGACCAAAAATAAAAAACCGGACTGTTATGCAAAGAACAATACTCAATTGTATCTAAAACGCTTAAATTCACCATAATCTGTTACTAAGAAAGCCAGTGAGATGAGGACCTATGATGTTATGAATGACGGTTTACAAGCTAGAAGGCAATCGCTTTAGCCCACTTTTATAATCAGTATTTAATCAAGTGCTGGGTCGTAGTTGTGCAAATAATCAGGAGGTTATCTGGTTTGAGGATAAGAGAAACGATACCTCTCACTGTTCAGGAGCCAAGCTGCCATGAGAGAACCGTGCTTTGATGACTGCAATACGGAATGTCCAATTAGGGGCCAAAAGGGTTTTATAACATTAAAAACCAGAGAGTGACCTCAGAGCCGGGACGTTGTCGTTAGTCATTGACATCAGAGCTTGGTAGCACTATCGAGGGTTAAGTGAGACCTCGCAGCACTGTAAATCCAGGTTGGTGCGGTTTCTGTTCAGGAAGGTCACCGAGAAGGGGTCGAGGCTACCAAGTTCGTGATGTCTAGGTCAGTATAAAATCGCTCAGTTCTCCGAGGATATCGTTGGCTGGCTGGAGAGATAGTACAATTGCTTTCACCAGAAGTTTACTTGAAATTAAATGATCTATCCGCATTTTCCAGCCCCAAGAAGTATTTTGTGTTCTTCTCACCTTCCTCTACCCACCGGCACGGATCGGTGAGAGTTCCACGAGTTTATAGTCGTAGAGTACATTGAGGGATTGACGTGCCTCCTGAGATGAGCACGAAAGTAGGATTCAAGGACGTTAATGTTGTTCCAGGATCAGAAATTGAGTATCTCGGCAACTGTCTTTCGAAAAAGTCATAGTAAATTACGGATTTGAATTTTAGAAAATTCCCAGCGGGTGCTCGTGGGGTCTCGTCAGAATGTGTTCTCCAGTACTTTGCGAATGGAGATGAGTGAGGTTATTTTAATTGGGTGATATAGGGGGGTTTTGTAGAAGTGAGTTATGTCATTTTCCATATCCTGGCCGAGCTTAACCGAATGCGTTGAGATGGGTTTAACGATAAATGGAGTGACCTGATTGTATACCGGGGTGAAGAAAAGAGCTGCAGAAATGAATACCATCCTGTCTCGAAATAATGAAGGAAATCTAGACGACAGTGAATACCCAGCGTTATGTTGGAGCTCCAGGTGAAATTTTTAAAAAAGGAGTCCGTTCTCTCCAAATATCATAAGATTATGAATATGCATAAGTTCTAAACATTCTCTTGCTTTGAAGTTAGTTCTCCGATTTCCACCAATTGGTCCAGTGTCTAAGTTGTATAACCGTAATTGCAAAAATACTGGTGTGAGAATTATTATAAAAACAAAAACAAAAAATTCTATCCTTCTAACAATACGACAAATTAAAATATGTAAGAGAAGTTACGAAGAAGAAAAGACCATTCAAGTTTGTCGAAGCTTTTTCAAAATCGACCAAATAAAAAAAACCTGAAGTTATGACCAAAGAACAATACCAATTGTATCTGTAAACGGTCTAATATTCACCAATAAATCTGTTACTAGAAAGCCAGTAGATGAGGAACCATGATGTTATGATGACGGTTTACAAGGCTAGAAGCAATCGCTTAGCCCCATTATTAATCAGTATTTAATAAAGTGATGGGTCTGTAGTTTTGCAAATAATCAGCTTTTTATCTGGTTTGAGGATAAGAGAAACGATACCTATCACTTGTTCAGGAGCCAAGCTGCCATTACTATAACCGTGGTTGATGACGGCAAGACGGAATGTCCATTAGGCGGCCAAAGGTTTTATAAAATTAACAGAGAGATCGTCAGAGCCGGGAGCTTTGTCGTTCTTCATGGACATCATAGCTTGGTCGCACTATCGAGGGTAAGGGACCCTGCAGCACTGTAAATCCAGGTTGGTGCGGTTCTGTTCAGGAAGTCCATCGAAGAAAGGGGTCTGGGATACAATTATCTGTGCTGTATAGGTCAGTATAAAATCGCTTCAGTTATCGAGGGATATCGTTGCTGCTGTAGAGATAGGACCATCGGCTTTCACCAGACGGTTAATTGAATTAAATGATCTATTCCGCATTTCCAGCCAAGAATATTTGTGTATCATCACCTTCCTCTACCCACGTGCACGGGATCGTGATAGTTCACGTTAGTTTATAGTAGCTAGAGTACTTGAGGGACTGCTGTGCCTCCTTGAGCTGAGGCTACGATAGGAGGTTGATTCAAGACGTATAATTGTTGTTCCAGATCAGCCAATTTTATTAATCTCGGCAATTCTTTCGAAAAAGTCATAGTAATTACGGATTGAATTTAGAAAATTACCAGGCTCGTTGGGTCTCGTTCAGAATTGTTCTCAGTACTTTGCGAATGAGGTTATTTATTGGTGATATTAGGCGGGGTTTATGTAGACGGAGTTAGGCATTTTCCAATCTCCCGGGGCCTCGCTTAACCGAATGCGTTGAGATGGTTATATTAAACGATATAAATGAGTGATCGATTGATGAACGGGGGAAAGAAAGAGAAAAGAGCTGTCAGGAAACTGCATAACAATATGTCTCGAAATAATGAAGAAACTCTAGACGACAGTGGATTACCCGGCGTTATTGTCGGAGCTCCAGGTGAAATTTAATAAATAAAAGGATTCCGTTCTGTTCCAAATATCAATAAGATTATGAATATGCATAAGTTCTAAACCATTGTCTCTTGCTTTTAAAAGTGTTCTCCGATTTCCACCAATTGTCAGTTCAAAGTTGAACACAAAATGAAATCACCGCAAAGAAGGTATTTCCATGAAAAGTTGCAGAGTATATCCGAAATATTAGTTGAAGGCACTCGGTGATGAGTCACAGTTTGGGCATATATATTTAGCAATCGGAACTATGCGTTGATCCGATTTCAATGTCCAGAATCAGTAATCTACCCAGGGTATCACCCTCTCTCCTGAGTATCTTCAAGATAATCTCGGATTAAATAAAGTGGCAAACCCCTCGACTGTCAGTTAATCCGTGTGAGAAAAACTTATATGTCCGGCCCCATTATGATTCATCCAGTATTACAATAAGTTAGGCGCGTGCGCTCTGTAATAACACGATATCCGATTTACACCTATAGGAATTATGGTTTATATGGAATCACAATGGGCTAAGCGAATGAGTGGTAAGTACTTCAACTTACTAGGTCCAACGGGCTACGGAGACGAGTCTTGCCTTGCTCTGGGGGTGTCGTTCGGCCTCGACGCTTGGAAAGTCCTCGTAGAGTCGGGACGGAAGTCCCGCTTTTGCACCGGCGGTTAGGCTCAGAGTGAGGGCTCTGATGGCGGCGATACGGGCTGCACAAGGTGGGTTAGCTAGGGCGTCTGTAAGGCGTCTTCGGGGGGTGGGTTGGGAAATAGATATTACCCTGTCCGTGGATAGGGACTTATACTCAGATGTAATGGTCCAGCTCACTGGCATACACTTCAGTGAGAGTTCACCGGTATTCCACTTCGGTGATGATACCAATAATAGTTCCGTAACGTAACTTCGCGTGACGGTTCCGCAACGTGCTCCACGTACGGTAGGATCATATACAGCAAGTTAATATAATACAATAGTTCACGGTATGTAATACGGCTGTTCGGAGAAACCGGCGTAGTAATAACACTGGATACAGTTAATAAGAGAACACTATCGTAGGGGTGAGCCTGCATCCACGATTAACTTGGTCCTCAAGGTAACACAGTTGTTATCGCGGTCCGGGCGAAACACTTATGCACGCATGGTAACCATCATACGCACACAGAGGTTCAGCTTGTCCGGTAGCCGGGGAACGCCGATGGTTCCTCAGACGGTGCTCTTGGCTCGACAGCAGACTACAGACTGCCTTTTCTGCGGGCTTGCGCTGTCCGGGGTTGCCCGATTCGGCTCTCTAGGATTGCCATTCTAGGCGGTTTTTCCCGGCTGGCCGAACTTCCTGCCGACCCTTGGGGTGCCATAACGGCCAAAATGCCCTCACACTACACTCCTCCCTCTTTTATCCGGAGCTTCTTCAATCCCTTGAGCTGCTGCCTCTCCACTGAGTGTGCTCAGTATGATACCGCCCCATACTCGGTTCGCAAGTATCATCTGTTCACCCGTAGGAAGGAGCCCAATGGCGAGCCTCGAAGAGCTAATGTGGCTAGGCGGGTGCCGTCACTGACCTCTTCAAATGGGCGGTCTCTCCTAGGACCTCTGTATTGTGATTGGTCCGTCCCAAGTTGGCTCATCTGGAGATAGCTGTGTCTCCCGGATCCCAGTTCGGACTCATACCCTCCAAAGGGGATCGTTCGTCCACCTTCTCATCGGAGCCGCAAAGACGTTGATGCCGTACGCTTCTTTCTCGTTCTCGGTCCGGGTGACCCTTTTTGTGCTGGACAGGTCACTCCAATCGGCATCAAAGCTCCACCATCCGGCCTGACTTTAGCACTCTCGAGAAGCCCTTGGTCCTTGGTCCAGGTATGATCTTCACTAAGTACGCCCTGATCGGGCCCTTGTGAAGCATTCGACCCCCCCTGCGCTTTTCACTTCTTCGTAGGTTGGGATCAGCCTGATTCGAGAATTCGGTGTAGGGGCCTTCCTTCCGACTTCTTATGTTTAAAAAATCACGTGGTCGGTTGCACATTCTCCTCAACTGATGTACAGTTTTCCCTGCCCATGTTTGTTTCGATGGGTCCCATTTTTCCGCGATTTCGCCTCCAAGGATACGCGTGTCTGGCTCGTGGCTCCCCTTCCCTCGAGGAGTGGCGAGCACCATGTCCTCCACAACTTCAAAGGATTGCCCACCTTACGGGAATTGCGCTGACGGGATTCGCCGCCCCCCGAACATGACTCGATTTTTCCTGCCGAAACGTCTTGTCTCTGAGATTGGTTCAGGGTACCATAAGCCGCCGCTTTCAAACCAAGACGATGGATCTGTGTCTCTGTCGAGTTGCCACATTTCATGCTTGTCATCTCACTTCCCCCGGTCGACACTGCCCATCGATGATTCGTGTTCGCGCCCTTCCCCCCTCAGCACACAAAACTTGTGGTGGTAGGGGTTCCGTACACCACTAATTCCCGGCCCACCGAGGTTTCCCGTGCACTGGGTCGCCACAATTTCCCTCACGCCTTGACCTGTGATTGCTCGTACTTCCCGGGCTTGAACGCCGGCTGCACCATGGCTTCTGATGAAGGTTCCAGAACATTCCAGAGAGGTCCGTGGTGTGGTCCGTTCCTAGCTCTTGCTGCTGGTCTGTTTTGGGGCTGCCACTAGTAACCGGATTCTCTTGCCGGGGGTACTCCTCCTTTGTACTGTACATCCGGGTCACACTGCGAGCCTTCACCCTATTCGGTGGAGAGAATTTCTCGTAGGCGGTCCTGTCTGTCTCATCTTTGCACGAGCTGACCTCACCATTTCTGTCAGTACACCAAGGCTGTCCTCCAGTGGAGAGCCGCCTTTTTTTCGAGGTCAGGGTCGCCGATAGGTGGGCCCCTCTATTGCACTTCGAGCCTTTTCTCCATTGCCTCAAGGCGCTTTTCCATTTTTTGGACCTAAGGACGTCCACCATCCCATGCATTGGTCTGGTCTTGTAGGGGGGGCGGGTAAGAATGCTTCTGCTGGTACCCGGCTTTACTGGCTCAATTCGCATCGTGTCCAGGTATAGGTGAACCGTTCCCGCCTCGTGGTCTGTACAACGGGCCCTTCCTGTGACTATTCTCTTCGTCCCGTTCACTTGTCACAGGGCTCCCCATTAATAAACATTTTAATATAGCGCCAGTATACCAAAATACACACTGCGCTGAACCCCCTGAGAATACTTGGAGAAAGCCCCAGTTGAAATAATGGTTTTGAGTTTTCGATTTGAACGAAGCATGTACACTAATGCCACGGATATCGGCCGGGAGGGAGTTCCAGGTGGTGTGGACCCTGTACTAAATCCTCTGGTACCCATCGAATGTGTTTACACACCGGGGGATTCTAAGTTTGTTAGCGGTTTCAGAGCGAAGAGATCTGGTAGGGATTGTAGCGAATTATTAATAGACAGGTAAGGGGGGCTCTCCCATTTAAGGCAATTATAGACTAGACCCATAACTTAAAAGGATTCTATACTTACAGGAAGCCATTGCATGGAATGCAACACCGATAGGAGTCCGGATTAGTTCTGTGTGTGATACCAGTGCGACTCTGGCAGAGTCAGAGTTCTGGAGATGCTGTAGTTTTGAAAGATTCGATTTGGTGACACCATGAAGTAAAGAATTACAAATTACAATAGGTCTAAGTGACTAAGACAAAGCATTAATCAGTAATTAACGATTCTTGTCCAGGTAGCCACTGACCTTATACGCCTCAGTGAAAATACCACCGACAGATGTTGTTAATGTGGTTCCCAAAGGAAGTTCGGAGTCAATAGAACACCAGATTCCTAGTAGAGGTGGCTATTGACAGTGTGATGGCCACCACAATAGTCAGACGAATCACGTAGAGAGGTGCCTGCTTTAGAGCCGGATACATCCTCGGTCTTTCCTTTAATTTAATCCAATTGACGGCAATAGCCATGATCTATGTCCTTCAATACAATTCTCGAGATGGTGAATAGCTTCCAACTCCGAACTACCTTGGGGCGAAAGATGTTGTAGAGTTGTGTGTCGTCGGCATAACTCAAACAGGTAACTGCATGAGAGCGTGTGATGTCAAACATTGGAGGTAAGTAGGCTAGAAAATAGATGGGCCCAGCGGCAGCTGCCTGGGGGACACCGGGGGGAGAGTCCAATGACTGTTGTCTGGAACACCCTTAGACGCCTGCTTCGCTCGGTGTGCAGTTTCCCTTTCCTTGGCTGATATCCCGTTGGAACTCTTTCACCAGTCGCCAAAAGCTTCACCGAGACGGTCAGGTTTCTGCATCGCAGTGTACTGGCTGGCTTTGCTTGTTAGAACACAACCAAACAGACTTTTCTTGACTACAGCCTGTTCAATACAGGCTGAGGGCATTCCCCTGAAAGCCTCATGCCCAACTGCATTATCCTGTATGCCCAACATTTAGCCGCCTCGCTTTCATGCTGTCTCCTCGGCGCTAAAAAACAAAAAAAAAAAAGAAAAAAAAAAGAAAAAAAAAAAAAAAAAAAACTGTTCCTTCAGACTTCTTTTGTCTCCTGTCATGGAATGGCGCTGAATTTCTTCTCATAGTGTGGCAGCCCAGGTTGGGATCCCCCTTCAGGAGGAAGTTGTGGAATTGGCCGCCTCCCCCTTGCTGCACAGATGCCTTGCCTTCCCCTTCCTCGTCTTGAGGACAGTTGCGGGCTTCTTGAGTATCCGTGGTAAAGTTCGCTCGGGGGGAAGGCGTTCTATGGAAGATTCGCCGTCGTATTTCCTGGTGTCAGGGATGGGTAGAGTTTACGCTGTGCGTACGTAAAACTCCCGATCTCCTATGCTTCCGCTACTTCACATTGGGGTGTGTTCCCTCTCAGGGGTCTGTACGGGACTCTCTCCATTCTGGTGTTCATCTTCGGATGTGTCATCACATTTCCTTCGCCGTCGACGATGCCGTTCACTGGGCGACTTGCTGGTGTTCTTTCGTCCCGTCGCTGCCAATATATTCCCCCAGCATGGTTGGAAAGCCTCCCGTTGTGCCTGCCATGTTTTCTCCTCTTTGATGGATGCACTTCTGGAAGTTCTGGCCCGTCTGCACCACCCCTTCCGCACAAGTTCGTCACTGGTATCGAGCCTGTACGAGGGTGATCTGGATAGCTGGGTATGGTCCCCCACATGATGGTATACTATAGGCACTGTCAATGGAAACTCTTGACACCTCGTCGATTGGGATGTAGGGTGCCACGTGAATTTGGGATGTCAAGTCGAAAGGTACTACCTCCCTTGTTGGATTTAGGGCTAGCTACCTCCACACATATACATGAATACAATCTCAGGATATGATGGCACATCGACTACACCGGCCTTCTGCCCGTTTGTTCAGTAAGGGTAGACACATACAGAGCAACCGCTAGGGGGGGGGGGGGGGTGGGGGCGAATATATCCGTACTTCCGAATATGTGAATTCTGTTTATATATGGAAATCCCCATGGGCTAAAAGAGAATGAGTGGTACGTAACTCACTTTTACTAGGTCCTAACGGGGCTTCACGGAGACGAGTCCGTTGCCTTCTCTGGGGTGTCGTTCGGCCTCGAACGCTTGGAGTCCTCGTATCGTCGGTGAACGAATTCCCGCTGCCCGAAGCGGTTGGTTCAGGGTGAGGCTCTGATGGCGGCGATACGGGCTGTATACAGTAGCTCGGGGCGTCTGTAAGGCGTCTCTCGGGGGGTGGGCGGGAAATAGAATACCACCCGGTCGTGCTGATAGGACTATACTCAGATGGATAATTGAGTCCGCTCACTGGCATACACTTCAGTGAGAGTTCACCGGTATTCCACTTCGGTGATGATACCAATAATATTCCCGTACGTAACTTCGCGTGCGGGTCCGCAACGTGCTCCACGTAGCGGTAGGAATATTACAACAAGAGCAAGTTAATAATAATAAATCATAGTTCACGGGATAGTAATACGCTGTTTAGGAGAAACCGGCGTATAATAACACTGGATACGAGTTCATAAGAACACTCTCGTGGGGTGCGCCGGCAGTCCACAGAAGTAACTTGAGGAGTCGTCCCAAGTAACACAGTTGTTCTCGCGGTCCTTGAACACTTATGCCGCATGGTACCATCATACGCCACACAGAGATATCAGCTTGTCCCGGTAGCTCGGGTACTCCGATGGTATCTCAGACTGTGCGCTGGCTCGACACAGACTACAGACTGCCTTTTTTGCGGGCTTGCGACTGTCCGGGTTTCCCGATTCGGCTCTCCTGGATTGGCATTCTGGGCGGGTTTTTCCGGCTGGCCGAACCTCCTGCCAGACCGCTTGGGATGCCCATAACGGCCAAAATGCCCTCACACTACACACCGTGTATAGGCGAACAATTGTCTCCGTTTCTTCGATTGGCTGAGCCCCGGCATTACACTAAATAACGTCCAACGGACTCCATGGAATGAATGTACACAATCTTTCCAAAAATAATATCCGTATGGGAAACGTTTTACTGAACACGTTTATCATGGCTGTAGATTATAGGTCTAGTCCATGTTACCGGGTACATTTTATGGAGGTTTAAAAGTGAAAGTAAATAAATTCATTCCAGCGAAGTGGAAAGCCATAGCGATTGCTGACAGGGAGATGACGTGTCCAAAAACAAGCTTCATACACTGATATCCTCCATTGAAGAATAAATACTCCTTGTCCGATGAATGTCAAAATCAAAGGCGAACCGGCCTTTCCCAGGATCCGTCCCGCCATTTCCGCCGACAATCTCATTGGTGCGCATCTCGTAGAGCTGCTTAACTCTCGGGCCCACTTCTTCTCTCCGCCAGTCAGCCGGTCAGGTCGTCGACGTGAAGAGGCCTGTCCCTCTAGCACGGTTCGCCGGTTCCTCATATGTTTGAGCTTGTCTTTGTAAGATAGAAGCAGCGACGAGAATTTGCGCAGGTCTCTCTGGCGTTGTTCTGCCCGTCTCCATGACAACGTTCGATGCTGACGTCATCGGCATTAACCGATAAGACATACCTTGTTTTCGGAGACGTAGTGCTCACATCCTCCCCATTGTGGACAGGCATACCGACAATAATGAAAGTTATTCCTTCTGGACATTCTCTCCAGGCTGTTAATCTCGTTGTCCTTTGTCGAAATAGTTTCCTCCAGATCAGCGATTTTCTTTGCAAGATCGTTTGTATTCCTATCCCTGTCCGCCTTGTTGTCAATAGGTCATCAATTCGTTTCGCCTGAAATTCGATAGACTTGCCCAGTTCCACTTGCCAATTTCTCCAAGCTGGACTGGAGATCATTGTATGGCAGTCAGAAAGTTGCCTGGAAAGTCTCATTGCCACTTTCCAAGTCGATGAATCTCTTGGTCCTGCGGTACTTACTCCGTACTGAGGGTCCAGGGAGCTCTTCGTGGTGTTGAGGCCTAAGCGATCCTGTTGAGCCCCTGTCTTTGCGATAGTCGGAGGTCCTGCCCTGCGACCAGTCCAGACTTCGTCGATTAATAAGTCCTATCCAGCAATAAGGTTAAAGAATCTAGAAAGTATCCGGTACCTTAAAATCTCAGACAAATTCTCCACGTGAAGCAACAACGTCGCTAGCTTTCCATCGCGGGGTTGCCAATCTACATTCTAATATGAGCTGTGCATCCATGACAACATAAATATAGCAGTTTAGCTCCCGCGCTTTCTGCGTCTTTTTCAGTTTTGAATTGTAATACCTTCAGAACATTTTCTATTCTCCTACCACTACCGTTATTTTTTAAGTTATCATCACTCTGCTTGGTTCTCATGTCTAACCAAAGAGCGTATTATCTTTCAATAATCCGACAGAGTTTACATCACGAAGGTTTATCTTCTTTCACAATGCTATGCCTGCAAAATGTTTTAAGCTTTCAATCCCATGTTGATACTTTGCATGCCTCCTTGCGCATACAACGATTCGAATACCTTCGATATAATGGTTTACTTTATAATTGTTGCTTGTAAAATTTAACATGTGTCTCTACCATAATTTGCGCCAAACCTTCCATAGGGTACTCAAATACCATGAGTATACCGTTCCACTTGTTGCCCTTCATACTTTTTGCTGGTGTGGTCAGATTAATATTCCAAGATGTATCGCTTTTGTTTAATACAATTGTTCTTTGTCCCTCATCCTCGTCATAAAGTAACAGCCGTTTGTTTTTGATAATGTGTCTAATCATCTAGCTATCTCTGCCGTTAGTAAGCATTTCGTATTCTAAACTTATTCCACTTATTTTATAACTGGCACCTGTGTCTGTGCTTTTTATCACACGGCTTACATCATTATGTAATTCATAACTAGCGGTCATTGAGGCAAGCCTGATAATAGGGCATATGATTCGTCAGCAGCTTAAATCCAGAGGACTAAAATCGTTTTCCATAGGCATCGGCAATTGCTTCATCTTTACCATCGTTTTGCTGAGATGTCTTTATCTTCAGCAATCATTCTCAATTTCAATGTATTCTCATTAAAAATGCCTCGATACGCGCCATATTTTTTTGAGTGTCTCTCGGGCAACATATATCGCTATAGCCGTGATACACATCTGCATCGTCCACAGGGGAATAATTTCATGCCTTTCTTTTTAACACTTACTTTTTTAATACCATTGCTCTAAAAACCAAGATTGTGGACAATCGTTCTGTTTTCATCGTCTTCAGATATTAAGTCTGGTACTATGAATCATCTACAACAACCGAATTTGGAAATCTAAAACCGGGAAAATTTGGTTTTGATCTATTGTGCTGGGGTGTTCTCGATCACAACAGATTGTCTAATACCTTTCACTCCCAATGCTTCCTTACGTATTTTCTGTGATTCACTTTGTGGCCGTATTCGCGTTGTCAATTTTATTAAAGTAATATTACTTTTAAATAAAAATGGATGACTTTGCATTGGATGATTATGGTCGGGAAGAAAATCCCGCCCTGGAAGATGATGCTGATGAGCCACATTAATCAATGATGATTCATTTGATGATCAACTAATAATAAAGAAGTGATCTCGACGATTGAATGAGCAGTTAATCACGAACTAATAAATGATTTCTATTTATTACATATGAAAGAAGAATTAGGATTAATCCCCATGTTGAGAAATATGATAATTTTAAACTTGCGGGTGGTGTTTTTGAAGTACAACTATGAAGGATATGAATCAGGTTACTCAGGTAAAAGATAAAAGCAATTCTATATATTAAAAAATTTATGAAATACTTACGGAATAAATGGGGTTTGTTGACTACTCAACATCCACCAAAAATTTAACACAATGCCAGACAAGTTTATTGAAACTCTAACTAATCCGCCTCTGATACTGAGTATAGTGAAATGGGAAGAACTGCCAGAAGTTGCTAATGATATTGATCAATCAATACAACGGAGATGCCAAGCACTATCGATAATGTGTTAGCTAGCACAGGGATGTGACAGTTTGAACCCCAACAGACTTAGTATGAGGAACTACTAGCTCTCGTGAAGCTCTACAAAAATTCTCGTGGTGAGCTTGTCAATACTGGAAAACTGAAAGAATTAGCGATGTTATATTATTAGAACAAGATAATCTTAGCGCAGCACAGAGGCAGGAAATGAATAAGCTGCAAAAGAAATCAAAGCAAGAACAGATTGGAAATAGAAAGAACGGGTATAAGTTGTAAGCTGCAGTATAAATGAACAGAGCATTGCGTGGGTAGATTTACCAAATAAAAGAAAAACATCAATCAACTTTAAATGACGATACGACACTATCGAAAAAAGTAAAAATTTATTTAGAGAACAAGGTGTAAACGTGGTTAGTATAATTAACTGCTATAGCATTAGCTAGTATCACATTGTTACGAGCATCCTTGCAGGTGTTAAATTGTTGTGCCAACTAAACCAAGTCCAACCCCGATTGGGTGGCATTAACAACAGATTAAAGCTCATTCTAAATCATTGCAAATGTATTGGGATAGTTAGGTTCTAAACTGCTGAATGCACTAACAGGCACATCGAGGTGTTTATCTTGGCTATTAAATGCACTAAGTGGTGCTAATTGATGGCGTCAGAAAATGTGTGGGCATTTGTACGGTGTTTGTAGTTTTGGTAGTTATTACTGAATAAATCTGAAGTGATTATTTGAGTCCATCATAAGCATATATGAAATACTTTGTCATTCCAGTAAACCCCAACGATGAAGGCAAGTTTGTCATTTTTCATGTTCAGCGTTGCAGTTCGGATAATTGTGGATCTGGTGTTGCTAATATAGGTTTGTTGATTTAACTGGTTTAGTTGTATCAACAAATGTAGTTGAGTTGCAATTGATGCCTCGCGGGTCATATCACCACCTAACTTACAGGTCCTAACAGTGGTTGCTTCGCAGCTTCAATTAACAAACCCGCGTATTAAAATTAATCTTCGACCGAGTGCTGTTGTTGTTTCTGGGGCTATTGAATTTCATTATTATAACCTATCTGGGTACCAATCCTCAAGTTTTAGAAACTGTAGGCATCATGTAACTTTTGACCGACTACAAAGTCGACTTTGCTACGAAGCAATTAAGTTAACTTTTATATCGATTTAAAAAACTACTTTGTCAATCTCTGGAGAATTAATACAATCCTCAAATAAACAAAAACTGTCGTTTAGCATCTAAGATGTGCGGGTGGTGAAAAACTGTTGTTGTTTGAGTTGAGTTTGTGCACCTAAAATACAATAAACCAAAGTTCTCATGCTATCAATCCTTGAGTGTCTCGGTGGCCAATATCCTGGGTTAACCTTCTGATTGTTGGTATGACAAACCCTCCCCAACCCTTCTACTTGTTTACTTTAGAAAGGTTGAGAAACGGTGTATTTAGCTGGCACGAGTTTATTTTTTACCAAAATCCATTCAGTTGCATCTGTTACCCTCATGTGTATTGTGTACACTACTAGTGTCAATTACGTCTAATACAATGGAATTCCCATCATAGCATTGCCTAAACAATTACTCTGATTGACGGTTGCTTCCAATTTGATTTCTTTGAAACATGAAACTGATGACATATTTCTCCAGATGCTGACATGTCCATATTATTATTCAATGCATTTTAATGATTTTGAATGGTGTGGGACACTCATTTCTTTTAGCACCTTCCGACACAGATAACAGACTTGAAACCTATAAAAGCTTTAAATTCTACTGTCTGTATGTTGGGGGTGGTCATAGCTGACACCACATTCTGAGGTGCTACAACAATTACAAGTTGAGTGATTTTGCCAAAATTGCATCAGGTTTGAGTTCCAATCGTTATAGACCTTATCAGATTGGACGGGGTACTACATAAGTTTTCAAAATAAATCTGGTAATATCGATGTCAATGTGGCAGTAGTTGGATAAATGTATAGTTTGATTGTAAAGTCCTGTTTGCTCAAGGCTCTTCATTGTCTGGTGGTGATATATACTCCTAACTTTGTATCTTTTTGATAATTGCTGACTGCCTGTGGCAACATGTTTTTTATTTTACGAAATCAAAATATTTAGATAAATGAATCATATTAAATTAAACATTTTTTGAAAAGTCTTTGGACTTGAGAAACAATACTATCGACCAATAGGGCAGGAAATTTTCAAAATACTTTGAAATCAGCTATTTTTGATAGGTTTATCACAAGATTTCGGAGGTGAAAAAATATGTAGAGGTTGGTAGTGGTCATGTTAGTGATTTTCCATTGGCCGTTGCCTTTACACAATGTGATCGACGGTGCATTTGATCACCTAGTGAATTATTTGGGTGGTGATTAAGGCAATAATACAATCATGGGAATTTAAACTTAAAGTTCCAGAAAAAAATGCTATTAAATCTCTAAGATAGGCAAAACTTTTTCACTTAATAACAGATTGGGTTGTTTGATGTGAATAATTTGAAAGTGGACATGCAAACCTTCAAGCTATTTATTTACAACTGTGATCAATTTCTTCCAACAATAAATAATTTAACAGGAAAACCATCTAAACTGTTGTGTGTCATCCATTGGTCAATGACCTCATACTACGTAAGTAGCATACATACAGAATGGAGCACTAAAATTGAAAACCGTTGAAAATGGCATAATTAATGAAATGGAATTCACAGCATTAAAGATGCAGATGGGATGATATTCATAATGAAGGGCTGCCACTGATAATTACTTTAGAAATAAACTAATTGTTCATCAATGAGGTATATTTGGAAGTTCAATATACAATTAGCAACCTGCACTATGATATTCAAAATACATGGGGTATGAATAGTATGATTGGTGAATATGGAAAAATCTTCATTGGAAAATTGTACCAAATACTGTGGGACACCTTCTTTTAATGACTATCATGATAACTATTATGTGGATACTATTATCACAGCCTATGGTTATGTTGAATAGTGAATCATAAGTTTAGGATGTTTGCTATAGGAGAAAAAACAATGAACCAATGGTATTACTACATACTACACTAATTGATTTTACCAATATACCATTACTATTTCTCTGACATGGTATAGAGCCGAATGAATGGGTCAGGAGTACTCCAGTTATGTTCATATGTGTGTGCTGTTTTTTTGGTAGCACAATGAGGGTATGAATGTTTATTTGCGGCGACTTTTAGGAGATAATTCTGGTATGTATTACCCTTTAACATACTACTATTTAAAAAAGAAACGAATACTTATAAAAGACGGACATTTATCCGAAGTTACCGAAGAATGAGGGTAATTTCAGACTACAAAAAAAATGATCTATTGAAAAGAATAGAAGCTGAAAGAAATAAAAGAGTTTCCCTGTATAAAAATCGAACAAAAATTATCAATACCTATACTACACTACTAACTAGAACCATTCCAAGGTTGTGGAGTTGTTACTTCCTGCTCTTCAGGTATTGCAGCTAGTGGTAGAGTTATAACTTCACCCATTGGATTTTCTCTAGGAGGTGTTGCTATGCTGTTGGTGTTATTTTGTTGGCAACAAATGTTTTCACTAAAAAAACTGTAAACTAACCACAAAAAAACCATAATGAAATTAAATTTTTGCAGAGTCCAAAACTAAAACTATTTGGATACATTCACAGCTCCTGATGATGGTGCTATCGGTCAAGAAGAATTTCTACTTATTACACAAAGAACTTGCCAAGTTCCATGAATGAAAGAAGTATTAGAATAAATAATGATCAACTCGTACACGCAGCTCTAGATAAACAAAAAAGGGAGCTTAGTCAAAACATTTAAACGAATTCAGCGTCAGGTTTAAAATAGATTATAGATGTCCAGAAAAAGCCCCCTCCGTATAATCCAGATTCATATATCTTTAGTCACATGGTGAACACCAAGAGGTGCATACACAGGATGTGTCCACACGAGTGCTTATGATTTAGACCTGAGCCCCAATTCCCCGATCCCGTATAAGTCTTTTCAGAAGCAAAACCTTGGTGATTTTGGTGATACCAGGATCCCCCTTTTACATACTACTCTCTACCCTCATATTCCCTTCCACGGGATCTCGAATACCTCAATCGAAGATTCACCTATCCCTCTATGCCATACTTGGTATGTATATTCCTAATGATGAGTACTCAGCAATTGTTCTTGGCTTATGGTAGAAGTCATCTGAGGTCAGTCTGATAACCGGCAAATATGGTAAGTCAGTACAATATAGTTCAACAAGGAACGAAATATGTGTTGTGCAATAATTAGGTACGGGAGCTTCTTGTTTTCTGTCAACATGAAAATATACAAAAAAAAAAAAAAAAAACGAAAAAATGAAATACCAATTGTGGAGGGCAATGTTTTCTTTCAATAGCTTCACACTCAAAAATCAGACGCCCTGTTAGTAGAATAGGGTCCGTATTCCCGATACCTGCACATGAAATACCTGGCACTGCGTCGTGAAAGCACAACCACTCTAACCATAGGCCACACAGTGAGGATAGACGGCAGAACGAGCTCCTCCCCAAAAACAATTGTCCCCCTAACTCTGCATGGGGGACATTTCGCAGATAGCCTTAAGGCTTGTGTATCCTATCTATATAGGCCACGATTGTATAGTCCGTAAGAAGATGTATACGCTATCTTAAACGCGGCGCGAACTTGGTCATTACTATAGAAAGATATGAGGCGCGCGAAGCGCGCCGAAAATTTTCAGCTTCAATATAGGACTGATTCCACTATAAAGAATTTTGGAATATATACTGTCGGGGCAAAAAGGCTCTCGTCGGTGTGTTTACATTTTAGCGTACCCACTCCGGCTTCCCCGACGAGATGGGGAAACTTCCCCGACGGGGGGCCAGAGTTCCCCAACGAGGGGGGGGCATGGCCCCCCTGCCCCCCGCCCCCCCCCCGCTGGCCCACCCTGATGACTGACACGTTATCTCGCATTCATAATTGGTCAATGAAGAATGAACGAACAAAAACTGAGCTCACTGTTTTCTGATCCCCTTGATTGTTGCCTGCCCTTAACTGTGGAACGTGTTATGTTTAGCCTATATTTTTGCTAGCACATACCATGACGATAATATATATGTTAATGTTTCCTTCTAGAGTTCCAGCTGCAAAATCGTGAACTTCGAGCATATCCGAGTTGAAAAGTGCTATGTATTTTTTTCGAAATGTGGCCATTCGCAGGGCGTGTATACTAAATTCCAGAGGGGGGGGGTGTGAATCATTTTAGACCGACAAGATTTTTCGTGAGAACCGATTCTTATATCGTTTTTGTACCAGAGGCGCCGCCATCGGTCGTGGGGGGTAGGCTCCTGGGTCCCCCGCCCAACGTTCCCGTTAGTTAATCTATTGTTTGATAGACTGCTCTGGGGGAAAGGTCCAAGGGACTTTTTGTGGCAAACCTGAAACCCCGCAGATGCAAAAGTGCTATCCTAGTAACATCTTCCCAGCATAGACTTACGTCCCCTATTAAACAGATTCATTTTTTCTGCCGGACATTTTTCCCCCGACTCCGTAACGGTGTGTTAAGATTATGTGTGTCAAAACGGTCTGTTACCTAGCTACCCTCCATACCCTCGCACAGCCTCATATTTGGTTATCATATTAGGATTACTAGATTGCGTACGCTGAATATGATTATGCCCGCTGGATGATTTTTCAAAGTGCTTGCACCTAAATTCACATCTGATGACTGTTACATGGAAGACTGAGGATACTTGGCATTCACATCATGGTCTTGCGAACTGTATAGCCCAGAGTTTGATACCGCTATTTAATAATTGTCCGATGGGCTGAACTTGGCACACATGACCATCTTAGTTAAATCAATTTCTTGCACGCGCCTGTACTTGCGGCAACGCACTTATTATCCTTCCTTTTCCCCCAACGTTTCTCCGCTCTGAGGGTGGGGGGGAGGGGGGCACTACTGCTCCCGCTTGCGCCGCCCCTGTATTGTACGTCGATTTTTCGAATGTAGTTTACAGGTGGGAACGAATATATCGTAATATGAATCAATGTGAGGTGAAAACGAGTTTCATTTTCTTTAATTAACTCTTGTCTTTACTACCAGGAAATTCCGAATGCACATCGCAACATACAACTACCATTGAGATTTGACCATCCTAAAGCCTTTTTACATGCATGTGGACATGCAACCAAAATAGGGAACACGCAAACCCTGAATATTAGAATTATCCACATACATACTGCATATTTGGGAAAAGTTGCCTATTTACGCCGCCTCCATATCGGTGACCCCCGATCAAACACTGATAAGGCGACCAAACGTAGGCAAATCTGCCCACCGATCAACACTTGTATTCAAGTCTAATACAATCTGTGAATCACGGCTCACAAGTCCAGTGGTCAATAGGTCCCGTGTCGGTCTGGGCACATGACAAACCTAATACGTCTTCACTAGTTCAAGCGTAGAGAAACTTCTCCCACTCGATGCCGAAGTTATTGGTACAGTCCTCATCAGGCAGAGGCACCTCTCAGTTAGAAAATACTAGATCATGGCTATAAATCAATACATGTTTTTACACCAGGCTCGAGCGGAGACCGCCTTTTTATCGCCCAGAGACCGGACTCTGATTTTCACAGGGGGTGTCACACCCCCCACACCCCCGTATTTACGCCCCTGGCCGTTCGGCATGACTTTCTCCTAACACCTTCTGAAAGGACGGCGTCAGAACAACACAAGGATCCGGGTGGGACTTAGGATCACCTAAAAAATCTGAAAATCATTCGAGGAGGCAAGTAGCAGTAGCAGAGGCAATTAACCTTACCAAACACACCATGTATGTGTAAATGTCCATGACCCCAGATGTAGAATTTGTCTGTTTGTAATGCTCAGGCTAGAAAAATCATCATAGTTGTTTCCACAGTATAGTCGGAGGATTTCGAGATCCCTGAACAACAAAGCACACCAAGACCTTCAGGACACTAACCTACACCTTGCATAATATAGCACATTTTTTGCAACCGGCCAGAACAGAAGAAAAACAATTTATGGGGGGCGGGGGCGGCAACAGACATTTTCAGGGGGCCACTTTTCTTAAACTAATCCGAGCGGAGCCGACCATAGATTGGAGATGCGGAGAGTACCAGGAAGGTTCGTTTGGCAAGCTCCCCCCCACCCCCACAGATGGCCGGGAGATGGACTTTCGGACGTTTTTTAGGCTTCACGTATTCAAGCTTCAAACATTTTATTATCACGAATTTGTAATCCGTGTGGTCGTTGGCACAGTAGGCTACCAACAACTTAGTAAGGAACATGTTGCCTTATCGCTGAGCGCTCAGCACACGGGATTGGAGCAGGAGACAAACGAGGGGTAGGCAATTTGCGAGTTGCCGTCTGCGTGTGATTACCCTCGGTCCTATCGTGCCCGACTTCAACATTTGGCCAGAATGTTAAACAAGTATGTTCATAATACCGTTTTCCAGTGCTCGCGGAGCGCGCAAATTCCTTCAGGCACATCTGGAAAACTTATATAGACGACATGCCCGAGAGGGCAAGGAATTTCCCAATAGGGTTCCTCACAAGAAAACACCGCCTCTAAAACTTTTCAAATATCATTAACCTACTCACATACCCGAAAGAATGAGAATTTAGCAAAGGAATGATGCAGCTGAAAGCCTTGTTAGAGCCGTAAAGCCACGGCTTAGCGTATGAAGGTTTTAGTATCGCCGCACGAAATAAAGAAGTCTGAATACTTCAAATTGGAATTTAAAAGAGTATATCCGTTCAACATGCCAAAACTGGGTTGGAGGATGTCAAAACAATTCCAGATCAGTGATAGTAGGGGGTTGAAAACTGGGTTGAGGATTGTCAACAACAATCCAGATCAGCATGAGTAGGGTGATTTTATGCGGCATGCCTTCCCGTGGATTCAGAAAAAAGGTCTCAATCAGTGTTCAGTGCGGCAGCGAGCGAAACGGAAATCCCAACGGGCGTTTGTTTGTTTAGACAAATCAGACTGGCACATATTATTGAGTGCAGCGCGATACAGACGAACTAAGTCAAACGTTTGTTTGGGTTTCGGTTCATGCCGCTGGTTTTTTTAAAAAACGATGATATGGATTAGAAGGAATCAGTGTTGATGTCAAACTGCTCTAAAACGGCAATACTCGACTGCCACATGGTGTAACAGCTGTTACGGTCCAATCTTCACGGCGTATTTGATATCCGAAGCGGGGTACGGGTGTGTCGACATCAGTGTTGTGATTGGCTTCATCCAATATGGAAGCAATACAATTCGGACCAAAGGGACGTTGATACCGAGTGTTGATGTTACCAGGTGATGGGTGTGAGGGCGCGCAGCAGAAATTCCGGAGACATATAGGTTGAGGTGTGTGGGGGGGCAATCCGGCAACGATTATCGAAGAATAATTGACTATATATTCTACTTTTCGATTTAGTTGAGAATTACCTTTTCAATTAAATTATGACAAAAATTCATGATACCTCGTCCTGTCTGTGTTTTTGGGGGGGGGAAGGGGACGGAGGCCCGGGCCCATGGGCACGACGCCAACCTGAGTCAGCCTTACATTCGATTTATGCGAGAACGCCCAAATGTCGAAATATTGTATGCACACATCGGGGTGGGTTTTTTGGCTGACGTCATTGTTAACCACCATTACAAATCTAACAAAGCTAACAGTCCACGCCCACTGAGAGCAATGATTCTGTATACAAAATTACATTCTCTTTTGACAACCGTGCACATTAGCTGACTACTGATCACGTGACCCTTTTGCGTTGGTCGCTCGGTTGCAAAATGATCTATCAAAACCGCCCACCCATTATAAGGAATATCCAGTGGAAGTTTGATGTACTTCATTGTCCATAAACTCGAAGCATATGAGGTCAGCCCTATGGGTCAGCCTTATATTCGATTAATGACGACAGACAAAAACATCGAACTTTGGCATGCACGACATTATCAGCGCACTGGGCGGCGCACGCGACACAAATCGCGCGCTTCATCCTCAAGACGAATGTGCGGCCAAGGGCGGCTAAGAGCGAACAACTGCAGGATAAATAAAGAGCTAATATATCAGCTGGAGACAAACTGAATGCGTCAGTCCAAACCAAAGGTTCATACGACTTTCAGTTTACAGAGTTACCGTCTTTTGATTTTGGCAGTGATTGCCCAGTAGGGGCGTTGCGAGCGGAGCGGGGGGTGGGGGGGGGGTGGGGGGGGGGGGGGGGGGTTGGTGTCAAATTTTCAAGTCCTTGTGCTGTCGGCAAATTTGGGTCTTTCGGCACAAGAGGAAGGGGGAGAAGTACGGGAGAAAAAGGTGAAGAGAGCGTGATGAGGAAGAGAGGAGAGGCGAATAGAAAAAAAAGAGTATCGTTATTCCCATTTTCAATTTATTCATATGATGAATGATGAACTCATTCACCAGTTCAATCAACGATGGCCTGCTAGTTGAACACATGTCAGCAAATAACACTATCACCGGATCACGACCACCGGTTATAGCTAGCCTCAGCTAAAGGGGTGTCAGAATCGCCAGCAGCTCAGTGAAAGTAATGGAATTGAAGTCCTCCGTACGCGTGTTTAGACCGCAAGCCCATCGAGCACGGGAGGGAGCGCGCGACCAAGGGCTATGCCAAGCTGAGCTTGGTCACGTATGGAATCCAATTTGTACAGGTTTGTACTAATGATTCAATACAACGGCTCTGCCAACTTTTTTTTTTCGTCCTTTTGTTATTTGTCATTGCGGGTCATCTTCAATAAATCCGACTTTATGAAATCCATACACATCAGGAATCTCAGGTTAACTCCATTAATTCAACTTTACTACCCTGATTTTCCAGCAAGTTCAGAACTGCAGAAAAAATTGCATGCAAATGTTGATAACTTAGTATTTACAATCAATAAAAAATATTTCGAGAACGTTAAAGAGGGGTGAAAGGGGTGCTTTGAGAATTATTTTGGACTGTTTTTACGTTTACAAAAACATGGGGCTCTCTGGCTCAACTAAAAATTAGCTATATGTACAATAAAATCCGGTGGACAGTGGCGCTTTTAGGAAGCTAGTCTTTTTCAGGAACTATAAACTGAAAAATGTGATTATGGTTAGAATCACCGCTCAGAAGGTACCCTACTTGCCCCAACTTGAATGTGAAGATGCCCGAGTTTCCAAAATATCCCAAAGGGGCGGCGGGGGACCCTCCCCAGGAGTTCGATCAATAATAACCAAGCCCCCTGTCACTAAAATCCAGCCAACACCAACTGATTGCAACAGGTTGAGCCCCAGAAGTACTCATGTCAGTCATGTGGTCAAAGCTTTTTACTAAACAACGGCACTATCAGCATACGAATGTGTATTCATTAGTCACTGGCGACCAGGATTTTTCTTGGGGGGGGGGGGAGGATACATTTGTGACACCGTCATGGGAAGAGGGTTAAATTGGGAGGGGTGTCCCCCCCCCCTTTGGAAATGTTTGTCCTGAGCTGAAAGCTTAGATTGCGAAAATGGTTCTGCAATTGATCTTACTAATACAGTCTCCTTAAGGCACCCCCAAATCTAGGAAGGCAAGTACATTTTCTAAAATCTGTCAAAAATTTATGTCTCATTGCGTGTTGTTGCTAAAGACACTCAACATAGGCGGCGAAGCGGGGGGGGGGGGTCGGGGGAGGGGGACGCGTCCCACCCAAAAAATTAGAGTGGGGGGGTCCGTCCCCCTACATTATCTTGAAATTATTTGATGCACACCACGACATAATAATATGTCATGATGCACACGTCGGGTGTTTTTTTTTGCGTGACGAGTCAAGGGTGACACCATTACAAAAAAAAGTCCTAGATTAAACATAGAAAAGTGGGTGCTTGCATTTTTGTTCAGCTTTATGATGAACATAAGAACTACCCCAAAGACATGTCTGTGAATGACTTTCAATTACTATTTTGCAATAATGGCTTTAGGTGTTACGCTACGTTTAAAAAAAAAAGACACCAAAATAACATGATTATGATCGAACGATCTTGTAAAATTGCTATAAACTTTGATACCGTATGCTGCGAACAACAATACATATCTTTAAACCTTGATTCACTTGTTTGTTACAAAACACTTCCTCACCAAGTGGAAAAAAGGTCTTACGTACTGTTCAAAGACACCACTTTGGGTGTCTTCTAAACGTACGTAAGAATTTTTCACTTAGTTGGTCAAATATTGCTAAATGCGAGCGAAACCAAATGTCAAAAATGTTAACTATTCCAGTGTTGGCTCGTCCCACCTACGGAGTCGACTCAAACCCCTAGCAGACTACAAGTCCGATACGCTACCACGTGACACAGTGGGATGGCCAACTAGGGCGGGGAAGGGGATACTGGGTGAGCAATCATAATATCACTTTGATCATGGCACTGGAAATTCACCGTAATGGGGAAGAAGTGGGTTGTGACATCCCTTACCCCTGGCTCTCCCTAGCGTTTCACTGTGATCATTAAAGCCCAAGTATTGTTTTTTTTTTGGGGGGGGGGGTGTCTTCATAGAACAGGCAGCAAAAGGTTTCGTGATCACGCCAAAACGGTCAGTTTTGGTTGGTCCACTGTTTTGTCAGATAAATCATTTCATTACGTAAACAAAAATCACCGTATGACGCTTTTGTGATGAAACCAAAACTCATTAGATGAAGATACCCCTCTCTCGAAATTCGCCATTTGAAGATTTCAAAACATCACTATATAAAATTTGAAATACAGCTTGTGGGCGACAGGTTTGCCGTATCTAGGGAAAAGAGAAGAGGCCGATTGCGCAAGAACGTTATATTCGTATTGACAAAGGAATCAACCTTACGTGGTTACAAGTAATAAACATAGCATAAAGTGTCCTATACGGCAACCACGTGACCACAGTTGGATGGTCAACTGGGGGGGAGGGGATACTGGGTGAACATCATAATTACACGTTCGAATCATGGCACTGGAAATTCACCGTAATGATCGCAGAAGTGTGGTGGACATCCCTTCCTCAGGGATCTCCCTCAGCGGGAATTTGCTGTCCTCCAAACCCATCTGATATGCTTGTATGTCTTCATACAATCCATTTTATTAAAACACTACATTTGCAGACATGACCCAGTTGTATAACTGGGAATATAGTCAAAACGTCAGGAAGTGTCGTTTCCGGCCATTTGGGAGGTATGTAAAACCCAAACTTTCTTTCCGCTCCGCGCCAACCATGGTGGCGCTACTTAGATAGTACACATACAATTCAGCAAAAGTTGGTCCGCGTCCCCCCTCCCCCCCCCCTAAATTTGTAGGCTTCCGCCGCCACCTGCACTCAAACCATATGAATATAACAAGACCAAAACGATGTGGTGTGATTACTTGCCTTATATTAGACCAATGCACCCCAAAGAAAGAGAAATTTCAACAGGTAAATCTCCCCCTCCCCAATATCTGCTCTGGCCACTTACTCTCTGGTTATACCCCTGCTACGGGCGAACTTTTATTCAGTTGGTTGACCAATGAAACTATCCATACTCGTAGGAAGCCTGTCTCAAGAGTCCAGAAGATTAAGTGGGCTCCCCCTTCCTGTGGCATAAACTTGGTTTATTGCAGGTTGTCGCCAATCATGATTACAGTTATGTGCGGAAGGGT
Source organism: Sclerodactyla briareus (assembly GCA_026419785.1). Lineage (NCBI taxonomy): Eukaryota > Metazoa > Echinodermata > Holothuroidea > Dendrochirotida > Sclerodactylidae > Sclerodactyla > Sclerodactyla briareus. Next base: position 32,487 of record JAODTK010000267.1, on the reverse strand, counting down.
ACAAATTGCAGGGACAGAGGCCGGTCGTGAAGAGACTGTGTCTAAGTAAAGTTAGGGAAGAAAAATGGAGTAAGGTGTATGATTCACAATGTGTTCAGGGGCCGGAAAACACAAGTCTCCAAAAGGGGGGTGTGAATTTGGGAACGATAAGATGGTTCTGTCGGAGACCGCTTTTTTGATTGACTATTCTGTAATTTACCCGGGTTTTTCGGCGACCGTGGTGACGGTCCAGACGAGGGAGGGGGGTGGGGGAATCTTTCCTAGGGCCTCCGTACAACGGTGCATTCGTTAGTTTTTATGGATTCTTCGGCTCACGAACATCCATCTTCGGGGGTCTATTCAAGGTTCCTTAAAAATCGGCTTTGGACGCCTCAGAGACCGACTTTTTGCCGCTACGGGACCATGGGGGCCAGTAATATGTCCTATTCAGTTTCCCTGGTTGAAATTATAGGGACTATTTGATCAAGCAATCATGGTATTATTCACCCGTTCTCTTGGAACCAGTGGAAACTGCATCACAAACAAATGGCCAACACGACCTTAAAAAACAACGGAATTATATTTCTTGAGGAGTAATTTATTACTAACTGCTGTAAGAAGACACAGTAATACATGTATGGTATGGAAAAAAAAGCAAAAGGAATATATTATTTAGGAAGGGTACAAGGCATTGAGGGCAGTACGGGAGTGAAACAAGTCATAGTCAAACCATATGTATTTAAAGGACTACTGCAGGCGAAGACTGCAGGAAGCTTATATCAGAGATGAGGAATAAACTGAACTATCAGTCTAAACCTGATTCGTATGAGTTCCATCACGGAGGTAGATTGCCATGAGTTTGTGCCATGGCTAGTGCGCAAATGGGAGTTGCCCATCATGCAAATGCAATGGTTGTCTTACCTGGACACCTGGAAATTGTTTCTGTTTTCTTTGAAATGTGAACATTAACAATAAATTACCCCCGTCTGAAGGATTTGCTGTAGTGAGTGGATGGGTGGAGAGAAAACCATTGCGGGGACGTTACAGGATTCAGATTTTTCTGAGGCACAAGAAAACCAGTATGACACGTAGTAATTCTCTGCATTTCGCTGAGTGCTATGTCAAATTTATTGCCACAATCAGGTTCTGGTCAGTTTTAAATAATAATGTCAAACTTTGTAGGTCCAATAACTCAGCATAGAAGGTCGTAAGGAAAAAGGTTTCCATTTTTCAATATATTGATAATTATAGTTGAGCCTGCAGTTGTAAATAGTAAATGCTTGGAACTAGGGATTAAATTGTTTCCAATCTAGTTTCGTGTCTCTTAGAAGCATAAGTATACTTTCAAAGTCAGCAGGACAAAACGTTTTGGATTCTCTCGATAAGAAACATACAGTTCTATCGGGGGGAAAATGGCAAAGTAGGAGGAAAAAACGAGTCGGGGATACAATGAAGCGTATTTGGAAATAAACTCGGCAATCAGAGAAGCCAATGATCGACACGCTGTACAGTGTAGTGAGGTCCACGCAGTGATCTCCGATTGCGAGAAATGTCTCCAAAAGTTTCAAATCTAGCCTCACATGTGGAGAACATGTTACTTTTGAACTCAGTAGGTATGGTAAAACAGTCAGTAGATACATTCAATAAGAAGAAATAACTTTCTTATGAACAAGCGCATTGTGAGTCCGGACTGAAATCCCCCGCGGTGAATGCACTGTTTCATTTGTAAATTTGAATTCCAACTGTTACTGCAAAGGCAGTTTTCAAAATTAATTTTTTTTGCAGGGTATGGTTGTTTTCTAAGGGCTTTTTAGTTTCTTTGATAGTCATTGAATCCTTCAGTAATAAAAACCCAGCCTTAACTTTCCCACCGTTTTATTCAACCGAGGAACTGAGCATCTACAGTGAAGTCTATGAACAGCAGTCACAGCGTTCGTCAACATCTTACGAATGGGTCAGATTGCCACAATAAATGTCCAAGTTGTATATCACAATGCATACCAGTGGCTAGTTTTCCAACTGGGTGGTAAAAAGCAAATCTAAATTCAACTGGGCACAGCACCCAGTTCGACTCCTGGATAGAAATCAGAAAAATATATTCTTGAACCGTTTTGTCAGATCAACCCAACTATCAAAAAGGGCAATTTGCTCGTAATGGATGAAACATCGCTTTACTGATCCTCAGTTTCTCAAACCAAGTTTACCATTGATCAGACAAGGCATTATTACACATTCATGACCTTTTGTGCCCGTAGTAATTTCTTAGGAACAACAGTGGACCCACTCCAAGGTCAGGGCCAAGGTCATGCAAACTACAGATAAAAAGAGGAATGTATGTTAAAACCCAATCACCCAATATGGTAAGAATTAATATTTTACATAAAAGATCACCCCCTAATTGATGACACCATGGGGCGAATAAGGGGAAAGCCACCGATAGACACTGCACAGAAATTATGTCACTTTGCAACAATTGTCGGCGGAAGGACAAGACAATCACAAATAAATGGATGTGCACACAACACCCCCAGGCTAACCCGTGATGTCACAAGGCAATAGCATTTGTTGTGTATGTCGGCTCTGCCAACCCCTCATCACCATCGATTTGGCTTGCTTCTTCAGAGCAGCAAGTCGTTTCTAGTTAACATTAAGAAGGCTTGTTCTCATGGCAATTACGGCAGGAGTTGTTGGCCTCGTTAGCTGCACCCAGACCAATATTCACTTTCTGAACAAACTCCCATGTGGTGCAGCTTGCCATGGTAGTAGAGCAGGAGATAAAAGCGAGTTTGTTTTTTTTTTTTTTTTTTTGTAAAAGCAGACGTCGACTGCCTTCAATAGTGATGACGTGGAAGGGCCTTTATCTCAGCGATAAAGAAAAGTCCTGACCCTTTACTTAAGGGGTCTCTCCCTGTACTCCAAGCGTAGATGTATGGTGGGGAGTTCACCAACCCTCTTCTCGAGGTATTGCGGCATTAGTACCAACCGGAGGACGAGGAAATAACAATATTTAGGAAATTCAACCCGATATCACAGAACAGGCAACTGACAGGGCTCAAATAAACCATTTACATGGCCTGGCAGTCTCCCCACATGTCCTATTTGTTTAACCCCTGCTGTGGGAGTGGTGACCCAGGTCCAGGGTTGGTGGAGCTGCATAGAGAGAAGGGGGAGAGTTAGGCGAAGGCCCGATCACTCGGGGCCAGCTAGTTGCATCCGGCTGTAATAATGTGAATTTATTGGCCAAGTGTACTATTGAAACTTTATGCTTTAGCAGGACACCAAACCCTGTAGGACTTGGTAATGATGTTGTACCCTGTTCTATTTGTCCCTGTACTACTATCCTATTTTGAAAATCTTTGGATTGAGCTTAACCCTTTAGCTTGAGAATGTCCATTATTCTGGATCCTCTCATATGCCTCACGCATGGCTCGAATGACAGTCAACTGACAGATTTCCGAGCAGCGTGATAGGCCCACCACAAAATCAGAGCCTGGGCAGGAGCATGGGTAAAATTTGTAACTTACAGAGTAAGGGGTTGGTGGTAAATTAGCGAGGTTACATCTGTGAGAAAACACTCAACTGTCATTCTCCGTGACCTTCAACAGCTCAAGACCAATTTCTATAGCAGATATAGCTTGGGCATGCTCCTCATCGCCTTCCTTATAGCTCCATATACTGACTGGAAACGCAGTGCCACAAGGATTCAAGCAGGACGTATGATGCGTAATCTGGCGTGACAGAGACATACAACCCACCTCTGCATGTGTTGGACATTACGGGAGCCTGGTTCTTTTTTCCGCATGGAAGGATGCAGGCAGCAAAACGCATGTGAAATATTCCTTCTTATCATTTGGTGAGAGATAAAATAATGTTTCAAAATAATCAACTGTAATGCATGTCAATGGGCATCCACTATACAGTAGCAGTACTGAATCGGGCCATTCTCCACAAAATCCGATATCAACATTTACACAATCGAGAACAAAAAACAGACCATAATAACTCAACAGCATGGCTGGTACGAGTCCAGCGAGGTACAAACTAACATTGCATAAATTACAATCCCTCCAGTGACCACAAATATAATGTTGCATTTTTGGAATTGATGACAGACCGTGTTGCGGAGCCGGAAATTCAATGATTCCAACCAATTATGCAAATTGACATCCTGAGGCCTGGAAAGCTATCAGTCTGTGCAATCATCATCTCGCTCCTATCAGGGTTGCAGTTGCGCTGTGTGGGGCCAGTCTTGATCACCGCAGTATTCAAAGGAAATTTCAGGTCTGGCAGCCGACACTGAAAGCTAGAATAACAATGAAGTGAATTGATCCATGAGCATTTTTAGTCTGATAATGATGGACTGTACACCAATCAGAAAATGTTTACATACTGACATCAGTTCTAATTTGGGGTGTGACTGTGAGTGACCGAAAATATTTGATAGTTATCGATTATAGTGGTGAAGTTGCTTACATTGGAGAGGCGTTAGCTAGTGCTATCACAAGTCATAATAAAGAAGTTTAGCTAAAGTGAGTAGCGCCAATTCAGACGATATCCTCATCCATTCGTCGTCCGCTCTGACTCGTCACATTCACTCAACCTGCTGCACCTTACATGCGACAGCAGGCCAGCATAAGCTACCTAAGTGAGCCTAGCAATGCCTGCACGACTTGTGTTTTGATAAATTACTCAACTGTTTATCACTATCACAAACTTGTATTGGGATGAGCTGGACTGCTGAAAGTTAATATTATTCAAAGTATTCAGTGGGATATAGAAGGACATTGGGTGGTCATTCAAAGTCAAATTGTGGTCGCAAATATGTAGAAATGCCATTGGAGGGCATCCAAGGGGAATTCCTGCAGCTACTGAGACGTTCCGAGCGCACGTGTGTAAATATGGTGATATGACATCTCGCTATGCTGTTAGAGGAGAAATTACCGTACTAGTGTCCAATGCGGTAAGGAAAACCGCATCAGCTGCGCTGCGATGTGGGCGTAATGAATAACCTTCTTTGGGAATGCAGGTGTCCATTTTAGGACATATTTTCCGAGACCTCTGGAAATACAACTCGGAAATCCAACTCCACCTGCGTATAGAGAAGGAAGATAATGTTTCAATAAATAAAATTAAGAAAAACACATGAAAGCGGAGGTATGCTACAATGAAATGATGAAATGAGTTCGATTCCATAGTTTTGTACTAAGGTTAGCAACAAAGTCAGGGGCGTAAATACGGGGGCGGGGGGTGGGGGGGGTGGACAACCCCTGTGAAAATCAGAAAGTCGGTCTCTGGGCGACAAAAAGTGGCTCCGCTCGCGTTAGTAAAAAAATTAACGATTATAGCCATAGGAATTAGTAGTTTGTTCCAGTCGAAAAATGGGGCTGTCGCACAACTAACCCGTCCAGTTGTTGTTCGGTGGCCCCGTCTATTTCAGCCCAGCGGTGAAACTTTGTATTTCACAAAAGGCTTTGTTACGTAGCCGGGCTACTCTTTAGTTTTATATGCCGATATGTTTTATGTTAAAGCTTTGAGTCCACAGACTTCAGTTTGTACAAAACTTGGCTCAGCCCCAAAAGACACATTCACCTCTCCAGTAGAGGACCTTAAAGAAGCGTCTGTAAACTACATTTGCAAACGCGGCCGATACGGGGGGGCGCCAGCGAAAGCAGTGCCCCCCCCCCCACCCGTCGGGGAGCAAAGCGGAGAACAACGTCGGGGGAGAAAATTAAGAAAAAAAGAGAAAAATAGGTCTTTGCGCACGGGCCGATAGTACAGTAAACTGATTCAGCTATAATGGACATGTGTGCAAAGTTCCAGCCCCATCGGCAATTATTAAATATCGTATCACTCTGGTCTATTCAGACCATGATGTGAAATGCCACTTCTCCTCAGTCTTCCATGAACACATCATCATTATGTGAATTTAGGTTCCAGGCACTTTGAACAATCACGTGTCATAACGCATATCCAGCGTACAACAATCCAGTAATCTTAATATGAAAACCACAACATATGAGTGTACGGTTTATTCATGTTTTGACACACTTATCTCAACACACAGTCACGTAGTCGGAAATATGTTTGGTCATAACAATAATATTTCTAATAGTGATTCATGCTAGAATATCGTCCTAGGATATTCACCATTTGCGTCTGAGGGGTCTCAGGTTTGCAAAATTTCCAAGGGGAGGCCCCTTCCCCTTAGAACCCCCCTCCCCCAGAACAGTCTATCAACAAGTCAAATCAACTAACGACAACGATTGGCCACCAGTCGGTGACCCAGAGCACCTTCCACGACCATATGACGCCGCCTCTAGGTGGCATTACCGATAAGAAGAATCGGTCTCAAACGAAAATCTTGTCCGGTCTCAAAATGATTCACACACCCCCCTGGATTTTATGTATATACGTACGCCCCCTGCCAATAGTGATGTTAGCTGAAACTGCACTACCCCTGCAGCACAGATGTACAAATATTGTGAAGGCCCTCCTCATAAACAGACTAGTGTGGTATGGAGAGTGACAAAGGTTGGTGCATTTTAACCAGTGATTGTTTACCTAGGCATAAGGTTATGAAATAATTCGAATTATGTTCTAATTGACAGGCTATAGTGGGTAAATAGCATTAAAGTCACTACTTTCCAGGGTAGGCAGTATGAAAGAGATAAAAAAGTCAGAGAACCCAATGTTTGTTTTGTGTGCTAGGTGTCCTTATTCACAATACTTAAAACTAACATGGGAATCAAGAAACTTGAAGGGTCCAATGTTAATATGGGTTCATTTTCAAAATGAGCAAAACCCCCAACTTCAAAGTGTGAGCTCACACATAGTTTGTCTCCAACTGGGATAAATTCAATGCAGCTAACCATGCCAGGAGGGTCAAATAGACGAGGAAATTTTCAATGGACAGCAGTACAGGATTTTCCCCCCCTACCCTACAGAAAGAAGCGCATTGCACGAGATAGCGGTCTTCTCCATATACTCGGGACTTTATCCGCTGGAGGACGTTGTGGCGAAGCCACTCCTTCATTCCTCCAATTTCGGGAAGTCAATCTCAGGTTATGCCACAACAAGCCAATTTAGAACCAGCTATAGATATGACAGCAAAAAATGTGATGAAAAAATCACTTGACAGACAGCTTCTGATTATTCGAAGAACATATACCACGAATTCCTCATGTAGGGAACCCTCTCACCCATGCAACAAGTGTCTCCTACAGATTTCACCCGATCCTGCAACCAAAAACACCCTGCTTATATCGGTTCGTCTATGTGAGATAGGACAATCTGGTTTGCCATAAACCCTTGACCTTTGGGTATTTTGTATGCCCACCCTAGTATTTTATCCCTGGCCTTCGCTGTGGCTTTCAAAAATAAATGTGTGAGGACCAGCTGTGTTTGTAGGGATTTTTACCAAGATTTTGTGTTTGTTTGAAAGTATCCCTCACCTGGGAGGTTCGCCGTACCTACTTAAACAGCTTGGTTTTCTTCCTCCTTGCGGGGAAGAGGCCTTTGAGGTCCGTGAGGGTCCACGTCTGACATTTCTCAGATGTTCCTCCAGCCAAACTGTAGCAGAATGGCGACCAACTCCGGGGGTGTACCATGCTTCCTGTGAAGTGAAAGTTAGCAGGAAGTGAATGCCTAATCAAAAAGCTGAACGAAGCTAATCACTAGAGTAGTCTGCTCTAGAAGGTTGATCGGAGCTGTCAGGTTTAGGCGAAGGGACACTGCATGCTGTCCGTCGGCGCGATTACTGGAGAATTACTTTGATTTTTTGCAGCATTAAGTTCATGATAAAAGTGGTTATGCCCCCCCCCCCCTCATAGTTTGACCAAATCGCCAGATGCTTACAGATTGAGGCATGTTGAGTAAACTCTTTACACCGAGGGATGAAAAATATGTCAGCCATCGGCAGGGTGCATTAGCAGAGCGGTGTGAGGTGAGCAGGAACGGTAGAGTGCAATGCCTGAGGTCCTGGTTCACCCGGTCGTCACAGACACTAACTTTTCACCCCGCTCCTTCTCGTGTAGGAAAGGGGCTGCACGAGTGAGGCTACACTCTCATCTGTCGAATGGGGGACGTTAATGGCGATCCCGGAGCAGGCAATTCTCACCCCTGCCTCGTTACTCGGGCATTCTTCGAAGAGTAGGCCGAGTTCGCCGTTGTCCTTCCACAACCAAACGGGAAACTCTACAAATTCGACTAAGGACTTCTTAGACAGCTGAAGATCTTCGGGTGGACGCATATCACGAGGCGTATAAGTAAAGTAAAATGGTGCTACTGAGCTAGGCATGGCACGCACCCGGAGTCCTAGTGTCCCGACTGTGTGTCACCAGCGTGGCGAGCGCTACACAACCACAGTTTTCAAACACTGATTGCCAGAATTCCGACAGGCCTACAGCAGTCCGGAGCTCGTTGGACAGCGAAGGAGATCAGGTATACCTATGCTAAAGGCTTAACTTCAAGCGTCGTGAACCTGCTTCGCATATATTTAGATTCATCACTGATGTTTTCCCATCAACATACAGGGCAGATCTATCTGTGCAATTCCAGGAGGGGGCCCAAAACCATCTCGCACATCTCCATGTACAAAATGTAACATTACAACCCCACCATTATTCAATAGTTAATGAATAATCCAACTGACCAGCTTTGCAACTGAAATAGCCTACTTACATAACCTTCACCTTCATGCATCCTTCCAATATAGGGAAAATCCTCGACAACGACTGTTCACAGCGACTTGGATATGCTCTTCGTCTGAAAGGATTTAAACAGGGTGGTTGAAATGTTGGTTGGTTAGTCATGGCTGTAAGTCGAACTGTTTCCACAACAACATTGCAACACCTGGGAACTCCCATTGCCAGTACACGTACAAGCACAAAGTCCCATCACGGGGTCTGTAACCCCTCCAATAGTGATCTAAAGCCGATGATAGGCCATAGCTATTAAACAAACTATGTTTAAATGGCACCTATGGTAGTTTACCTAGCCAGATGCCTAAAGAATGTGTCCACATTCTTGAAAAATAATCAAGACCATTCTGGAATGCATCACACTTTTGGACATAACAACAGCCTCAGGAAGGCTTTTCCACACTCAATAATAACTCTCTGCGAGAAGAATTTTTATACTAATGTCGTATGTACAGAGCGTTTTGCCACAAGCTTGAACCCCTATTTTGGTACCCGGAAAGACTCCAAAGAAAGTGGAAGGAAGGCCCTTGAATCCATCACAATTCTAAAGACCTGATCAAATCACCTCAAATTCGTCTTAGGCTCCATTGAAGTTGACAGAGCTATTCGCTTCAATCTTCCCTCTTTTCTCTAAGACAATAAATTAATCTAGTAGCCCTCCGCTGAACGTGTTCAACTGAACTTTCTTAAATCTTTGAGAAGGAAGTACTCCATACTTGGACAGAGTCTCTAGGTGGCCTCACCAATTGCCTAAAACAGCATGGACAAAACATTTTTTTTTTCATCAAGGAAACTGAAGTAGAAACGTTTAATCAAGCCAGAATCCAAATTACCTTCCCCGGCAAGCTCATTACCTTTTCTCGCAGCTCAAAGATTTGTAAATTTGGGGTTAGCTGTTAGTTTTGTTAGTGCGTGGCAATGGACACATTTGCAAAAAGGGGGGTTAATGTAAAACTGCCCCTACCCTAAACAGTAAGCAGGGGCCCGTCACCAGGTTGGGGGGGGGGGGGGAGGGGGACAGTCCCCCCCCACTTTCAAAAGTGGGGGGGGGGGGGGACATGTTCCGCGACCTTCTAATTAAAAAATAATAGGCCCACAGCACGATTTGTTCACTTAACTGATTCAATTTTTGGCTAACAAACATAATCGCGTTGGAAATTACTAGGTCCACTAATTCCAGGTGCGACCCCAGGTGAAGATCTGGAAGTGGAAGGATACCATGTTGCATACCGAGTTGTCGAATGTTTTTGAAACGAATAGCCAAAAGTGCTAATTTTCAAGTTTGTTTCGCGACGCAATGGTTTGTTTTTCTTCAGCGTTGCGGATAAACTATTGGCAATGTAAGGCTTCGAATCATTTTGTTCACTCGATTAATTTCAGAAAGCCTTGGGGGCAGACGGTCCCCCCCCTCATAATTTTTCTGGATGAAAAATTGGGGGGCGAAAATTTGTGGGAAAATTTGGGAAGGAAAAAGCAAAAAGTGGAAAAAAAATGGATGAAATGTTTGCAGGACTTTTTGATTAAAATGCCCGAAAAACATGCAATTTTTTTCGCTCGCTTCGCGCGCCGTTAGTTTCCAATGACCGGCACTTGTTAAAATTCGGGTACAAAATTCATGGTGGCGCTCGCTTTATAGTAATTTCATCGATGGTCCCCCCCCCCCCACTTTTCAAAATGTGGTCCGGCAGCCCCTGACAGAACCAGAACAACACATGCTACTCCATGGGTCTTACCCAGGCTCCAGATATAATAATACTCTACTTGTACTTCCCTCTAACCATAATATACAGCAGTAATTAGGTTTGCTCCATGACATGCATGCAGAAACAGACAATGGCGCCCCATAAAGGACAGTCATCTTTGAAACTGGGTCACAGAAATTCATTATCATTAAAGTGTAACTAGATATTGGTTTACAGTAAACACTGTGCGAACAAAGCAATCTACAAACAGGGAAGCTAACAAAGCAATGCGGTCAGAGTTCATAGATCATTTTGGCCCAGTCGGTTATAACACTGGACAGAATGCAAAACCTGGCTAGACTAGATGACACCTAAGGTTTTGACAATGTGGGTCAACCATTACTCCCTTCCCAGTTCCGGGGCACTGGATGTTTCCCGTACTCTGCGCGCATTGCAATAAGTACCAAACCCTCTTCCTGACCACGGCTCAAAATGCCCTAATGTGAGTGAAAGTAGCGTGATAGAGGAAGGACCAAAGGGAGTGATAAATGGCGAAAAGAGCACAAAGTTGGCTCAGTGAAACTTGATGCAAAAGGTCCTGAGTTTAGATTTCTAGAGGTGGCTTGACTAGCAGGAACGGGTTTGACTTCCTGTAGCTGCTGTCAAGCAGTGGGCTCAGTAATTTGGGGTTGGTGGGGTATTCAGAGAATAAATTTTCGTCGGCTATAAGCAGTAGTTACCATTAGACTGGACTCATTATGCTTATCGAGGCTCCAGAAATGGTCAGGTCCCCCCAGGAGTTAAGAACGTTCCGTGAATTGGAATGAGAGTAGAATGGTGGTCACAAGAGCAGGTTGGGATCAGTTACACCCCTACCTCAATTAATCGGAGTGTTTCTCTGCACAGGTAGAATTTAGATCAAGTCAGTACATACTGGTCACCAATACGCTGATCTGTAAGCAACAGAATTCGCACATCTCCAAACGTAGTCGCCTGGAGGGAAAGGTCCCGGACATTAATTCGCCTGACCAAGTCTTTGCCGATCTCAACCTTCTCTTCATCAGGTATTGCTTCACACTCTGGAGAAGGGAAAAAAAGAGTTAACATGATATTTAAATGCAACATAAAATTTATCAGTGTGCTTCTAAACACCTTCTCAGGGTTGCATGGAATTAAATTCCGGCCGGAATTTGCTGGAATTAATCAGAGTTATGCCCAGCCAAATGATTGTGCCAGCTAGAATGTTTGGGAATTTCAGCAATGGTGGTTGAATCAAGTGACAGCAAGGCCATTCCACTGCGGCTCACTTGGGTTATAATGATCAATTAATACTGTGACTGAATGGGATGACCTCAAAATCCTCAGATGCCGGGTACCCCAATCAGTGACCCGGACAGAATTGGCAGGAAACCCCGCCTCATTTAACCCCTTTAAATTAATCTGTTGAAGCTGACATTGCAATTCAAAAGTATAATCATGTCATCAGTCCCATTGGAATTATCCGGAAATGACCACTATGTGAACCTGTTTGCTATCAGTACCTCAAAAACTCAATTTTTTTTTCATGCTCAGGGCCCAAAGCATTTGAAATACCTCCTTTTAACCTCAGTGTGGACACGGCTGATGTTCATAAGGGTTTTTTATTCATTAAGCCGTTTGTCATAAGGCTTTTTATTCATAAGGGCCTTTGTTCATTAAGGCCCGCTATTCATAATACGCGAAAAAGGTTCTTTATTCATAAGGTCGATATTCATAATCACAACCAGAAGTCGATATTCATAATGTGAAAACGGTTCCGATCTCGTTATTCATAATAGTGAAAAATTTCCGTTATTCATAATAGTCAAAAAGGTCCGTTATTCATAGGAAAAAGGGTCCGTTATCCCTAATGAGAGAGGAAAGGTGCCGATATTTCATTAATGGAAAAAAGGTCGATATTCATAATAGGAAAAGAGGATCCGTTATTCATAATAGAGAAAAAGGTCCGCTATTCATAATGGAAAAAAATAAAAGGTCCGATATTCATTAATAGGAAAAACGGCCGTTATTCATAATAGAGAAAAAGTTCCGATATTCATAACTAGGAAGAAGGTCCGTGCCGTTATTCAAATAGGAAAACATAACACGGTGTGGATCTGCCAGGGATCGCAGCGGACAAAAAGGTGCATTTTAGGGTTTGCCATCCTTGCGCGGGACCTGCATAGTAGAATCATTGTTTGGCAAGTATATCACTGAAAAGAAACACATTATGAAAAACAGACCTTTCTCGCAATTATGACTAACGGAACTCTTTTGCTATTATGATAACGGACCCCTCTTCCACTATAGAAGTTAACGGGCCTTTTAGGGTCGATATGAATAACGGACCTCTTTTACATTATGAATAACGGTCCCCTTCCGCCCTTTTATGAATTACGGACCCTTTCGCCATGATGAAGATGACCTCTGTTGTCTTGTCTTGTATTGCTGGGTATGCAAAAAACACCAACTAGTGGTTATCACTGCATAGGGGACCGCACACAACCAGGCACAAGCTCATTGAAGAGTCGGAAGTTTGGAAGATGTGAAAAATTTACCACATCACCAGGAAAACACCAACAGGACTACTAATTCCTGCATAGTGAGACTAGATGCATTCCAATCTGGAATGGTTCTGGGCCAAAATGACCACTTGAAGACGTCGGTATTAACAATAACCATGGTTCGTATAGTTAAGTCCATTCACTGATGTTGATCGTGTGCGATCAGCTAGTCGTCAACTCCACAAAATCAGAACCGGTAAAAGCCAAAGGCGTTAATGGAATTATGAAACACTTGAGTCGTGCATTGCGCTTCTCTCTGCAAAGTAGGCCAGGCAAGAGTTTGCAGAGCCCTGCAAACACTGGTTGACGACGGGATCCTTGCAAACAAAATCTGGCAGCTTGCGCTGACCCATTTCCAAGCTTCTGAATGTTACAAGCTTTGTATGGCTCCCAAACTGAGGAGCTATATTCCAAACGGGACGTACCAGAGACGTATAAGCAAGGCTTTCGTTTGAGTATCACAGTCATACAGAGTCTAGGATTCGATTGAGGGATCTTGTAAGCTTGTCCCAACTATATTGTTTATAGGAGTTGACCATGAGAGCTTTGATGAAGTGATGGTTACTCCAAAGATTAGGGATGTTTCCACAGTTCAAGGCGAGTATCGTCAATACATATTGGAATATGGTTACAACTTGCATCTTGTTGGTGAATTATGAAATAATTTATGAATTATGATATATATTATGATGAATATCGGACCGTGTGCTCGTTTGAAATAACGGACCTTTTTTATAAATTATGAAAAACGGGCCTTTTTGGTCAGTATGAATATCGGAACCCTTATGAACAAAGACCACTTTTTTATTGAAGTATCGGACCTTTTGACGTTAGTATGACATAAACGGGACCCTTTTCCGAAAATTTGAACGTTAGGAAAACAGGGCTCTTATGAACAAAAAGCCTTATGAATTAAAAGGCCTTCATGAACATCGGGCGGTCCCAACTCAATTTTGGGTAGAGCACATCAGCATGTATTCTCCTTGATGCAAGCTTGCGAAGTCACCATTCATGTCAAGTGATACAGGGCACCTGCTTCAATAAATCGATCCCTATAGCAGTGCTAGATTAATCTGTCTGGGGACCCTAGATTCTTGTAACGACAAAAACCATGGGTACCAGTCGGTCACCTGAGTGCACGCAAAACAGTACTCAAAAAATCATGGACAGCCTATCTGTAGTTGCAGGATGGAACAAGAAGGGTGGTTTTGTTTGGTTAAATGATTATACTTACAAAACAGCACTAAACTTCTCAAGGGGGGGGTGGGGGGGGGGGGGGAGGGACATGAACGCCGCGGACTTGCAAATTTGACAGAGGCAGTTGAAAAAAAACTTGATGAGCAGGAGAGGGCTTAGGGGAAGAACTGTTGTGGGAAGACGACGAGCAGGAGCGGCCCGGGGGAATCTGATGAGAACTACTTCCACGGCATCATCGGAAGCCTCAGGTTGTGGATCCGAAGAAGAAGAAGGAAACACGAAAAAAGCAGGTATAGTAAAGAAAGGAGGCAGATCGTCATGTTTTACGTAGGCACATGAGTATTTACGGGTACATCGGGTACACATAAGGCCAACATTTTGAAACACCACTAGTTTTCTCCTGCTACTCATATGATATAAGGGTGGCCACACCCAGTGAAAGTATAAAAGAGGGCAATACATTAACCACTTTTTAAATAATGACCACCTAAAAACATGTCATCAGGTCAAGTGCACGTACAAAACATTGACAGTGTACAGTATTGGCAGATATAAAAAGTTTTTGCTAACACTTTCTAATCAACTGTGATAAAAAAAAAAATAATGCATTTTGATAAATCAAAATGATGTATATACAAATGAGAAGTTAACGGGCATCAGTGGCCTGACACACCATGTTGCTAAAAAACACACATGTAAGGATGTACGTTCGCAAAAAGGACTGTCAAAGTGACATTTTCTTGGGAAGGAGGAGGAGGGACTTCCCACACTTTGAAAATGGATGGTGTACAGTCAGGGCGTATAACATCACTTTCCAGGGGTTGTGAATCATTTTGAGACCGACAAGATTTACGTGAGCTCGGGACCGACCTTGTATCGGTATTGTTCGAGGTGGCGCATGCGCTCGTGGGGGGTGCTCTGGGTTCCCGACTGCGAGGCCAATCGTTTTCGTTAGTGATCTGAGTTGATAGTGATTATGGGGGAGGGGGGTCTTAAGGGGAGGGGGTTTACCTGTCCCCCTCCCTTCTGGGAATTTGTGAAAACCTGAAAACCCCTCAGACGCAAATGGTAGCTTGCTATCTAGTACGATATTCTAAAATGAATACCGGTAAAAAGTTCATTTTCTGCCAACACATTTTTCCGACTACGTAACGGTGTTTAAGATAATGGTGTCGAAGCTGGTTCTGTACCTAGCTACGTGCACTTCATATTGGTTATCATTATTACTAGATGCTGTACGTGAATATGAGTTTATGCAGTTGATTACTCGAAGTGTGAAGTGCTCGAACCTAAATTCACATAGTGATGACATGCGTACATGGAAGACTGAGGAGAATTGGCATTAATCATGGTCTTGCATAGCTCAGAGCTGATACCGATATTTAATAATTTTCTGATGGGGCTGAAACTTGGCACACATGTCCATTCATAGTTAAATCAATTTGCTGCCCACTCCTCGGACCGGGCGCAACGCACCTATTTTTTCTTTTACTTTTCTCCCCGACGATTCTTCACTTCGCTCCCCGAGGGGGCACTGTTCCGTTGGCGCCGCACCGGTATTGTACGCCGATTGTTCGAATGTAGTTTACAGGTGGTACGAATATACCGTAATATGATTTCAATGTGAGGTGGAAAACGAGTTTCATTTTGATCAACTCTGTCTTACTACAGAATTCCAGAATGCCTCATCGCAACATACATACAATTTGAGAGTTTTGACAATCTAACAATCAAACAGCAGTTGGACATGCAAAGTAGGGGAACACAAAACCCATGCATCGTAGATATCCACATACAGAACGTGGGAAAAAAAGCTGCTAGTTACCGCCGACCTCCAATTGGTGACCCCCGATCAAACACTTGATAAGGCGACCAAACGTAGGCAAGTCTACTACTGATCAACAATTGCATCCAGTCAATGCCATCTTTGCGATCACGCTCACAGCCAGTGGTCATAGGTCCCTCGTAGTACGGTCATGGGCCCATGACAAGAACGTAAGCACGTCTTCACTAGTTTAAGCTTAGGAGAAACTTCTCCTCACCTCGTGCCGAAGTTATTGGTACAGTCCATCATCATGCTCTTATGTATAAAAACTAGGTCAAGGCTATAAATCAATCAATTTTTCCATAACTCGAGCGGAGACCGATATTTTTTTCCATTTCCGTTCTCGGTCAACAACCCTTGCCTGTGCACAGTTATGACAGAGGTACATTTGTTGCCGGTAGCCTAATGTTTTGAGGATGTTCTTGAAGTTGCATACAATATGCCCAAGACGCTTGAAGAAGCTGTTTTTTGCTTCGAACCTCATCTTCCAATATCTAATCAATGGGCCAAGCATACGGATTTGTTTTGGCTTGAGGTTGCCGTTCAGATCTTATAGGTAAGTGGTCGTGATGATCCTTTATGATCGTGCGGTAATTGGTATCACCCATGCTTAATTCTGGAGAGAAGATCAAATCCATACATTCCAAAGCATTAAAATCAACTCGAAGTAACTCGTTACCCCCTGTAACCAGGTCTCCAACTACATGGGAGGTGACGGAACAGGCACCATACATTTGAGCGGCATCTGACCGGATGCCCATCAGGCCTTTGCAGCTTTGATTCCTGCAAAACTGATCTGTTTCTTTGACTCCTAATGGTCCATAGTCCAAGGCTATGATTCTACTATTAGTGAATCCAAGTCGATGTTTGATTAATTCTGCCACCAAATGCAGCTCCAATCCACAGCACCTTCAAGTAGGTCGTGCATGATGTCCGGTGCGTGATTACTGTTACAGGAAATGGTTGCAGTCTTTATGAGGCATGTTCCTCTTGATACCTGTCAAAGAGTGGTCTTGCGAAGCAATATCAGCTTGAAAACTCCCCTAGTACGGCATCAATGGGACACCTCTGGTCGTGGTCATCGCTTTCACATCGCTATGCCTTCTACAATGCCTGCAGTGATAGTTTCCGACGACCTTTCCACAAACCTAGAATGCCATTCACTCCAGGTTATCTCCAGCTACCTGTGCTATGCTTACTTTAACTGTCCCCCCAAAAGCATCTGTAGAGATGGCGATACCCTACTCTCTAACCGTCATGTCCTTTTGCCACAAGTGGTCTTAAGAATTGCATCGTACCCGTAGGGTTTCGACATCCCCATCATTGTATATGCAACAAGAGGCATTACTCAATGAGGACCTGAACTCGGGAGGTATATGTCATTAATGTCATGTAAGACTCCAACCTCGTGCAGTCCGCCTTTGAACCAAGGGTTCACACCTACCCGCTTCGTATACTGCAGTACTACTCTATTATGGAATTTATTATAACATTATTTTATAGACAGGGGCGGTGGGGGCCTCCCCTGTTTATTCTTCTAAACCACGAGTTTAAACCTCACAGATCTCGAACTTATTGCATAGTAAGGACGAGAACCACAGCATGCATCTACTTGCATGGGACAGGCTGGGTCCGTACGTGCAGGTCCTTGAAAGCCCCTTATGGTCCAACTACCAATAATGAATTATCTATATCTACCCACAACCACTCCCATGGAACCACTCATTGTCTTAAAAATCATCATAAATTCCTATACTTAGTTGAGATTTTTCAATACTTGAGGGTCTCATATCACTTTGGCAGTAAATTATGTTAGGAATATGACATTTTTCCGAATATTGGTTTTGTGGCATACCACGGGCGTAAATCGCGGGGGATGTATCCCCCCTCACCTTTTGAGGTAGGGGGGATGGTCTGTACAAACACATCCCCCCCCCCTCCCCCAGTTTTGTCATGTCCCATAATTATCTTTGCCAATGATCTTCATCATAATTAGACCAATTCCCCACTTTCATTACATTACAACGAAATAGTTGTATAAGTTGAGGCGACCAACTGAAGAGGCTGAGCTCATTAACTCAGTTACCCCCAGCCAATAACTGCCATTTACCTGACAGTCCTAAAACTACCCATCTGATTCGATGTTTCTCTGAGCCTCTGGCCTGGTTCCCATGGTTCGCTGCACTTTGCACACCTGAATAACTCTTTGAAGCAAACGGGAACAAGAATGTGGTGTCAACCCGCTGAGTTCGCGCCAGCCGTCCGCCCACGCGTGCATGTAGTTTTGTGCGCGGCTTTTCGTTTGTTATAACCGTAGTTCGTAATTGCTCTCCCTCTCGCTCCGTTTTACAATTATGGACTAATTCTTAGCGTCTTATACGGGCATGTAACGGAACTCTCATTTTATATAGTTGGATAGAGGCTGCATGGATTAGCAGCTAAGAGTAAAATGTCGCACCGATCGTCAAAGCGGGCCTAAATACAGCAATAACGTCATTTTTCAACAAAAATGGAGACACGAGTTGTCGATAGCTGAATCATCGTCTGAGAAATCCGTGGAAGTTAGGAATGCATCCTCTCGTTTCTGCTAATACTATTCCGCAGATAAGCATCACCGAGCGTCCCCCTCCTGGGTGCCTCAGCCAGCGGCAATGGTGGTGGCGGCGACGGGAGCGCAGTCCTGCATTTCTGAGGTTATAATCGTCCACCCAGTCCTATTCCTGATGACATCGTTTCGGTAAACCTTCCAGACACGCTAACCACGGGTGTTGGCGGCGTGAGCGCCGTCCGCGGACCTACCCGCGGGCATTTGATACCCATACCATGTAACTTGATCGTCCTATCACTTATTGGATGTATTTGCCTGTGACTGACTGTGGGTGAGGTCTGCCCTCATTAACATAACATGTTATGTTGTCTTGTATATTAGTTCTTGCGTCATTTTAACTGATCAAATGTTTATTAGCTTTCAAGCTGCAACAATTCTCTGAACATTCAACAAATCGTAGCTAATATATTTATTCTTGAAGGCTGGTAAACACAGCGGAAAAAAACCTCCAGTGCCGTTTCCGGGCGTCTGCGAGGTTGTGAAAAGCAAAATTCTTTTACGGTCCGAGCCCCCTGTAGTGCGCTCCGCTTATATAGTCATCTAGCAATCATCCCCCCCATTCAAAAAAAAAATCACGCCCCTGGTGCATACCCCCATATTTCATCTGGGGGGACATGGGGGCCCACCACTTCTGGTGAGGGGGATGTTACCTTCATGCCACCCCCACGACTTGAACGAACGCCCCTGGCTGAAATCGGTTGGACAATTGGGCATTTTTGTGGGGTAAAAGACCCACAGTGTTGGTGTTTACCCTCACCTGCATGAATGTAATTGGTATGGTTTCCAATGTATATGCTCTCATTTCATTTTTCACTGATAATAGTATTCCACGACACTGGCCACCTTTCTCTTTTCATATTCTGTGGAAAATAGGACCGTCTGCATGCTTGCCATCAAACATATATAGCCTAATACATAGGCGGCGCAAGCGGAGGGGGTGGGTGGTGGGGGGAACGGTCCCCCCCAAAAAAAAAAATCCCTCAGAGTGGGGGGGCGGGGTGGGGGCGGCCCCCCTAAATATTTGACAAATGAATTTTAAAATTAACACCACATCGACAATTACACTATCCTTTCGATCTGCGGACATGATGGAATATAGACAATGGATAGGCTTGTACAGGGCCTAATAATGAGAACTGCATCCTTTCTAAGTAACAATCAAATGTTGCCAAGTAACCGAACCCGTTACCTACCGCCGCCTGGTTCTTGCGATATTTCGTCAGCTTGTAGCGAAACCTGTAAATC
Source organism: Sclerodactyla briareus (assembly GCA_026419785.1). NCBI lineage: Eukaryota > Metazoa > Echinodermata > Holothuroidea > Dendrochirotida > Sclerodactylidae > Sclerodactyla > Sclerodactyla briareus. The sequence goes on along the minus strand of JAODTK010000267.1, from coordinate 12,670 downwards.
GATGGGAATATTTACCCCCGCGTAGAGAATGTGGAAAAAAACCTATAACAGAGAAGAAACAAACACGAGTCCGCATTTTTGGCAAATACAAGTGATGACTGACTGACTGCAATGCTATTCTCTTGACTAGGTCTCCTAGATTATTCAAGATGGACAATAATCACCGCTGTATCCCGGTACAAGGCCACCAGACTGGCACATAAGTGGGAGGGACATTTGGAAAAACTAGTCCTTTCATTTGTGAGGGCGTGCATTTTTTTTCAGCTTTATATGAACATGAAGAACTACCTAACCACCCAAATGACTGTCTGTGAATGACTTTACTCATTTACTATCTTGCAGTAAGGCTTTAGGTGTACGTACGTTTCAAATAATACAAAGACAACCAACCCGCATGATTATGTTTCGAACTGTATACTGTAAAAAATGCTATAATTTGCTTACCGATTGTTTGCAGATACAACATACATATTTTGAAACCTTATTCCCTTGTTTGCTACACACCTTCAATACCAAGTGGAAAAAGGTCCTACGTACGTTTCAAAGACACCACATTGGTGTTTTCTAAACGTACTTAATAATTTTTCACTTATTTGGTCCCATATTTTAATGCGAGGAACCAAAGTGTTAAAACATGTTAACTTTCCAGTGTTTGGTTCGTCCCCACCTACGGAGTCGACCTGAACCCCTAACAGGCTGCAAGTCCGATACGCTAAGCAACGTGACCACGTGGGATTGCCAACTGGGCGGGCAAGGGGCTACCTGGGTGGCATCATCCATAATTACTCAGAGTCTCGATCATGGCACTGGAAATCACCGTAATGAGGAAGAAGTGTGGTGTGACATCCCTTTCCCCGAGATCTCCCTCAGCGGGAATTTGCTTCCTCCAACCCCATCTGATATGCCTTAATCATTCTTCATTCTTCATATCCATTTTTAATACTACTTTTTTGCAGGGCAGACATGAACCCCAGTTTTATGACTGGGTACTATAGCTCACAACGCGCAATGCCGTGTCCGTCGATCTGGGGTAGGTTTTGTGGACCCCAAATTCTCTTTCACCGTTCACGCCCGCGCAAACTAAGGTGGCGCTCCCGCTTGGTGTAACCACACTCAATTCATCAAAGTTGGTCCGCGTCCCCCCCCCCCTAATTTTGTAGGCTTCCCCGCACTGCCTATTATACGTCAGCATCCACTCCCCTTTCACATGTTTTATTTTTTTTATTGAATTGCCCACAAACAAAATCGCTTTTTGAGGATTAATGTGAACCTCAGACCTCACCCCCTATGGCATTCAGCCTTTTTCCGACAAGATATTTTTTCTGAAACTCACAATTGTTTCCAACTTTATTTTTAATATTTTCGTTCCTCCTCCAAAAGCCTGACTGAGGAGGGGGCTAGCTCCCCAGGCGCCCCCTCTGCGACGCCATGTCCTTAGTCCCAATTCCGATTGTTATAATCTACTTCCAATATGAAGTACCGGTATGCAGTTTTTCCTCTATGTGTCCCATCGATCCTTCTTCTTTCGCTGTAATAACAATAACAGTGAAAAGAATTCTACTTTCCAATTTTAACTTGAAAATGCGCCAGATTTGCATCTGGGACATTCAAAACCAACCATTTTTTTTTTGTTGCGCCAAAGACTTCAACATAATATATTGGGAAAGAAATTGGAGCGCAGGAAGCGCGAAGCCCCCAAATCTGGAGGCGGGGGGGGTGGCTGCATTGGCACTAGATACTGAACTGTTTATTTTTGATTTGGGAACGCAACGTATCTGGATCAGTGGCGTCGCCAGAAGATCTTTTTATTAGGGGGCCATGGGGCCATGGGGTGGCCGGGGTCTGGGAGTGGGGGGGGGTAGGCAGGCATATTATATTCATCATGTTTAACCATCCAAGCGGACGCCACAGAGGATGGCGCGGAGCGCTCGAGAAAATTTCTGTTCTGAGACACTTCCTAAATGGCCGGAAACGACATTTCTCATAATTTTGTTGAATAAAGCATAACCAAAAAAATATGAAATGATTGTTCATGGAGTTTGGAGGAACAGCTGGGGGTCCATTAAGACTAGCTCCTGTATTTACCACACTTAACGTAGTACTAACGACCAATTATGCAAAGAGTGATCAAAATTACGCATTTTGGTTGCCGTGATGGAAAAGTCTTCACAAAAGATGTTCCACTGAGCGTAGGAATTTGACCCTTTTCATACATACTACGAAATGTGATGGGGAACGGATGAGCAATTGGTTGGATGGAATTGGAAGGTCACTGAGATCAGGAGAGGTCTACCACTTGCGCACAACGAGAACCGCATCAATTATTGCCCCGATCAAGGCTAAATTGAAGAGTGAAGCTTGCTGCAGGATGGGGGGGGGGGAGGAAAGGGTTACAATAGACACTATATTGTTTTTGGGTGCGTAAATAAATATGGGTCATTTTGAAAAAAAAAGATTGATTCTCGCCACATCGGATAGTATTTATTTACCCCAGAAGCTTGCCCCGAAAGCGTGATACAAGCTGAAAATTTTCCTACGAGTGGACAGTGATCCTAGCTGTGATGTCGATTAAGGGCCAAATTCTTTAGAGACAAATTATATTATAAAATTGTTTTTTTGTCAATTTTTGGTATAGGCTAGTATATGGATACGAAACACGTCCCACCACATGCATGTACGTTTGTATCTCAATCACCATAAGTAAACTGGGGTGTGGCACCTTATAGCACAATACTTTTACCAGGCATGGATACAGCTTTCTCCCAAGAGCGGTGGGGCGATTTTCGTGATGTGAATTGAGTGACACACAGACCAATCCCTATTGTGCGCGCAATGCAACCCGGTAAATCTGTTTATAAGGACATGGCAAATAAATACCCGTAAGTAAATCAATTATCCGTCTTAACACAGCTTTCTACGACCGGAGGATCCTCGTGGAACATGACCCGCGCATGACACAGAACATTGTAATCTACAAACCTGCCGAACGGAAATGTTTCTTCGTCTCAGCGAGAGTGGGTCTCCGCCGCACACCATTCAAGCGAGTTGCAGCTTGAACGGGGAAATCACCCACAATGTCGTCTCGCAAATCATTATAGCCATGGACAGCGCCCTCGGTCCGTAACTACTAGTAGCGGTTGCGTGCCTAGAGACCGAGCGTTTGGAAAAGGGGAAGCTAAAATACCTAAACAGACTCCGATCCGATCGTGGTGCTCCTTCTGGATGTAGGACAGAGTGGCAGAGGGGCTTGTGTCAATTTTAACTCAACGGCTCAGGACGGCAAAAAGAAAAAAAATCTTCTCGAGATATTTTAGGAGGGGGGGGGGGGCGCTGAATTCACCTAGATACTGAAACGTTTATTTGATTGGAACGCATTTTCGTATTTCTGATCAGTGGCGTAGCAGAGATCTTTTGTAGGGGGCCATGGGCCATGAGGGGGTGGCCGGGGTCTGGGAGTTGGGGGGGGGGGGGAGGCAGGCATATGATATTTTTCCATCAGTTTACCACCAAAGCGGAGCGCCACCAGAGGATGGCGCGGAGCGCTCGAGAAAATTCGTTCTGAGACACTCCTAAATGGCCGGAAACGACATTCTCATATATTTGTTGAATAAAGCATAACCAAAAAAAATATGAAAGATGTTCAGGCTTTGGAGGAACCCCTGGTGGTCCATTAAGACTAGCGCCTGTATTTACCACACTTTAAGTTAGTACTAACGGACAATTATGCAAGTAGTGATCCCCAAATTACGCATTTTTTGGTGCCGTTTGATGGACAAAAGTCTTCACAAAGGGATGTTCACTGCGGCGTAGGGGAATTGACCTTTTCATTACATACTCCGAAATCTGAGAGTGGGAATGAAGCATTGTTCTGGATGAATTGGAAGGTCATTTAAGATCACGGAGAGAGGTCACCACTGCGGACAACGAGCACACCATCAATTGCCCAGATCAAGGCTAATGACGCGTAGAGCTTGCTGCAGGAGTGGGGGGAAAGGGTTACAATTCGAATATATTGTTTTTGGTGTGGTAGTAAATATGGGGTGACATTTTGAAAAAAAGATTGTATTCCTCGCCAACATCGGATTACCCAGAAACTTGCCCCGAAAGCGCTGATCAAGCTGAAAAATTTTTTCCTACTGAGGGGGACCAGGATCCTAGCTGTGAATGTGAATTAAGGGCAAGTCTTAGAGCAAATTAATTATAATGGTTTTGTCAATTTTGGTATAGGCTAGTAGGGATTTTACGATACCACGATCCCACAAAACATGCATGTACGTTTGTCTCTCAATTACCATAAGTAAAATTGGTTGTGGCACCTTATCAGCACAATACTTTGACCAGGCATGGATACAGCTTTCTCCCAAGAGGGGTGGGGCGATTTTCGTGATGTGAATCGAGTACACACAGACCAATCCCTATGTGCGCGCATGCACCCCACCGGTAAATCCTTATGAGGACCTGGCGAAAAAACCGTAAATCAATATCCGTCTTCACACAGCTTTCTACGACCGGAGGATCCTCGTGGAACATTTACCCGCGCATGACAACAGAACATTGTAGCTACAAATCTGCGACCGGAAATGTTTCTTCTTCGTCATCAGAGAGATGTTTGTCTCCGGCCGCACACCATTCAAAGCGCGTTGCAGCTTTAACGTGGGGAACTCACCACAATGTCGTCGCAAATCATTATAGCCATGGACAGCGCACTCGTCCGTAACTAATAGTAGCGTTTTGGCCGTGCCTAGATACGCGACGTTTTTGAGAAGCTAAAATACCTAACAATACTACCGATCCGCATCGTGGTGCTCCTTCTGGATGTAGGACAGATGGCAGATGGGCTTGTGTCAATTTTAACTCACCGGCTCAGGACGGCAAAAAGAAAAAAAATCTTCTCGAGATATTTTAGGAGGGGGGGGGGGGCGCTGGTGCGCTCGCTAGATCCCTCCCCCTTCGGCCCTATATCTTCAGTCAATATTTACAGATCTGTCCGCAATAGAACCCCAAAACCCCACCAAAAACCCCCTCGCTTATCCGCCGCTGTGCCCAAGCCGAAACGCATCCCATCATGCAAAGATAATCAATGTCATACTTGCACAACCATGTAACATTCTTTGCTCTCAATTCGAATTCACACCATTTATTTCACACCGAGAAGCATGCAGTCTATGGGAGATGGTTGCTGTAGTGGGTTGTGGGTGTTGACAGATGACGGTTACTTTAGTGAGAGAAGACACGAACGTCTGCTAAATGTTGACTTACCTAACGAAATGAAGCATGAAATATATATAACCTACTTTCCTGTGTTGTCCAACTTGTCCATGTGGTACGTCATTGGTATTGCACAATGGGATTCTCCCCAAATTCTTTGCACTATTGATCAAACTTTGAAGGTCATAACTCCACATAGGACCGTTGTATTGACTGGGAATTTGGAACGCTAGGCCTATAAGAATACCCTGGTTTTCTCATTCTCCCGAATAAAACCTCTGTTTGCAGTGTCTTTCTGTATTAATATTAACGAATTGTGCGTTTTTTCGAACTGGTATATACCGTATATACCAGCAAAAACGCGTTCTTTCGGTACCAATTGGTGACTTTAAGTGGTGACTTTGGGCATTATCGATGACCGCCCGCCACTTTCCAAACGGCTTGTTCAAAATGGCGACGATTCGACACTCTCAAACTCAGGAATCAGAGAGTCCAGCCCTAAATGTGTTCCATCATGAATAGGTATTCATGTAAATAGCTTTATCGATGCGAAGGATAGGAACCCCTGCATTCATGCAATCGAATTGAAAATATCGTACATATGGAGCAATTTCAGTCAAATAAGTGCAGCGTCGAACGTCAAGAAGCGGGGGCTTTTCGCGTAACCACTACTCTGTGCATTGCAACGATACAGTGGAGTTTCGATATGGCCGCTGAACGGTCCCCCCCGCTTGTATTGAAAAGTGTTGGGGTCGGAAAGAAAGCCAGTTCACCAGTTGGGAAGTCGTATGTACGGTATAACACGAGTCGAAAGAACGCAGCAAATATCAATTGCAGTTGTCTTTTAATTTGACTGTGGTCGTATCGTCGACCACAGTCAAGTGAGCCTTACATTCAGATCGCACATCGTCAGCGAGGATATTACCTTTAATAATGGTAGTTAGCGCGGAAAGGGGCGATTCGATGCGCTTGCCAAGGGAAGCCTACGTAAAACTGGTTATTGGTTCCTTCGGGTTCACGTCAAAGCACAGTACAGGTACATACCGTGCTGTGTAAGGGCCATGAATATGTCACCGCTCTGATATGCGTGCACGCCAATTTTCGATGGTTTTTGGCTCTTCGTCCTATACGGAATGTAGGTTGACTTCACATCTCGAGTCATGGACATAGAAAGTAGGCTACATCAAACTTCCCCTGGATATTCATTAGATGTCCCCAATCAACACGTGTGTGAAATATTTTGGTCACGGGCACAGCAAGGGGGGGCCTATATGCGCATATAGAATAATTCCCGATTCCGGAATCGAATGCAAGGCTGACTTCATATCTCGAGTTATGGACATATAAAGTATATCTAACCTCCACTGGATCTTCTTTATAATGTCCCCAATTACCGCGAAGGAACGTAGTGACAGACATCTGGTTACGGCCCAGCAAGGGGGACCTAGCGCCCTGAAAGAATCCTATGCCAATGTCGCCCTGATATGCGTTCACACTATTTACGGTAGATTCGGGCTTTCGTCCAATCGAATGTAAGGCTGACATCAATCTCCGAGTTACCGTAGGACTTGGAACAATACATCAAACTTCCACGGGATATTCCTTATAATGTCCCCAATTCGAACACGTCGTGACATATTCAGGTTGGGTTCGGGGCCGAGCGGGTTCAGTTACGCCCTCGAAGAAGAAACAAGAAACCCCTACCCCGACGGCAAATATACGATTAATGCGCAATATTTTTTGGCTTCTTTTCGTCCAAAAGGAAGGCTAGATCTCTGGACGGCCAGCTTGGGGGTCTATACGCCCTGGAAGGAACCTATGCCCATGTAGCGATGATATGGGTTCACACTAATTTTCAAATTTTCGGGGTGCTTTCGTCCAAAATCGAATGTAAGGCTGACTTTCATATCTACGAGTTATGTACATAGAAAGTATATCTAACTTCCACCTGGATATTCTATAAATATCACCAATCAACACATTGTGAAAGATCTCTTGGTTACGCCAGCAGAGTGGCCAGACGCCCTCGAAGAAACCCTACCCCGACGTGGCGAAGCAATATTTTCCGGATATTTTTTTTTTTACGGCCAGAATCGAAGTAAGGCTGAGATCATATCTCGAGTTATGGACATAGAAAAGTGTTTCTTAAATTCCACTGGATATTTTTTATATGTCACCAAATTCACCACGTAGTGACAGATCCCTGGTTACAGCCAAAGCTAGGGGGACTATACGCCATGGAAGGAACCTATGCCAAGGTCGCGCTACATATGCGTGCCACACTATTTTTGATATTTTCGTGCTTCCGTCCCAAATTGAATGTAAGGCTTGAAATCATATCTCAAGGTATGGACATGGAAAATACATTCAAAATTCCACTGAATATTCTTTATAAGCCGCAATCAAACACGTGGTGACAGATCTCCAGTTACGGCCCAGCTAGAGAGTCCTATACGCCCTGGATTTGAAAAACCTAGGCCCCGAGGTCGCGCCGATACGCGTTCACGCTAATTTTCCATATTTCCGGGCGTTCTCGTTCAAATCGAATATGTAGGCTGAGATAATCTCGGTTAGGACATGGAAAATAATCAAACTTCCATGATATCTTTATAAGGCCCCACCCAATCAACCGTGTTGACAGGCCTCTAGGTTACGGCCCACTAGGGGGATCATACGCTCGTCGAACGAACAAAAGCCACTGTCGCGCTGATATGCGTTCACACTAATTTGATTTAATTCCGGCTTTCGTTCCTAATCGATGTAAGGCTGAGATCATATCTTGAGTTATGGACCATGGAAATACATCAACATTCCAACTGGATATTCTTTTTGAAGGTCCCGATCAACACGTGGTTTGGACAGATCTCTGGTACGCCCAGCGAGAGGGACCTATAACCCCTCGAAGAGACCCCTACCCGGACGTGCGCATACAATAATTTCCGATATTTACGTTTTCCGGTAGAATGGCATGTAAGGAGACTTCATATCGCGAGGATGGCAATAGAAAGGGTTTCTAAATGCAATGGATATCTTTATAATGTCCCCATAACCACGAGTGACAGATCCCTGGGTACGGCCCAGCGAGGGTTCCTATACGCCCTTGAAGGAAACCACCTTATTTTGCCAATGCCGCGACGATATGCGTTCACGTTAATTTTCCATATTTTTTCGGGCTTTCGTCCTAAATCCAATGTAAGGCTGACATCATATCCGAGTTATGGACATGTGGAAATACATCAAACTCCAACTGGTAGTCTTGATTAATGTCCCTAATCACACGTGGTGACAGTTCCCTGGTTACGGACCAGCTAGAGGGTCCTCCTACGCCCTTGAAGGAACCTATTGCCGATGTCGCCGCTAATATGCGTGCACACAATTTTGATAATTTTCGTGCTTCGTCCTTAAATAGAATGTACTGAAAGTCAGATTAATCGAGTTATCGGACATGGAAAGAAAATACTTCAAACTTCACTGAATTTTCTTTATAATGTCCCCAATCAACCGGGTTGAAGTCTCCGGTTGTTACGGCCCGCTAGGGGTCTACACGCCCTGGATTGAAACCTATGACGATGTCGCGCGATATGCGTTTCACATTAATGTTGTGATATTGTCGAGCTTCGTCCTCCTAAATCGAATGTAAGGCTGAGATCATATCTCGAGTTATGGACATGGAAAAACATCAAACTTCCACTGGATAATCTTTATAATGTCCCCAACCCAATCACCGTGTTGACCGGCCTCTAGTTACGGCCCCAGATAGGGGGGATCCATACGCTCTTTGAAGGAAACCTCTGCCAATGTCACGCCGATATGCGTTCACGCGCTAATTTTCCATATTTCGGGCTTTCGTCTAAATCGAATGTAAGGTGACATTATATCTCGAGTTATGGACATGGGAAATACTAAAAGTGCCCACTGGAGATTCTCTATTAGTTTTGGGTTCCCCCAATCAACACGTGTCGACAGAACTCTGGTTACGGCCCAGCTTGAGGGTCATCTATACGCCCTGAAAGGAACCTAAGCCAATGTCTCGCTGATATGCGTTCACACTAATTTTGATATTTCCGGCTTTCGTCCTAAATCGATGTAAGGCTGTGAGATCATATCAGAGTTAATGGACATGGAAAATACATCAACATTCCACTGGATATCTTTTTAATGTCCGTGCCAATCAACACCTGGTGACAGATCTCTGGTTAGGGCCCAGCTAGGGGGTCTAATACCCTCGCGAATAGACCCCTACCCCCGACGTGCGCCAATACAAATGTTTCGATATTTCCGTTTTTCCGGTCAGAAATCGAATGTAACGGAGGCTGAACTCAGATCTCGAGTTATGCAAGAGCAGTGTTTTCTACATGCCCTGGATCTCTTTTAATGTTCCCCAATCACCACGAGTGACCGATCCCTGTTACGGCCCACGAAGGGGTCCTATCCCCTGAGAAACCTATGCCAATGTCGCGCGATATGCGTTCACGTATTTTTTCCATATGTTTTCGGGCTTTCCGTCCTAATTCTAATGTAAAGGATTGGACTCATATCTCGAGTTATGGACATGGAACATACATCAAACCTCCCTGGTTATCGTTATAATGTCCCTAATCACTCACCCACGTGTGACAGTTCCCTGGTTACGGCCCAGCTAGAGGGTCCGATCGACCCTTTTAAGGAACCTCTGCCACTGTCGCGCTAATTATGCGTGCACACTTAATTTTTGATAGTTTCGTGCTCCGTTCCTAAATCGAATGTAGCTGGATCATATCCGAGTTATGACATGGAAAATACATCAAAACTTTCCACTGCATTCATTTTAATGTCCCCATCACAACGTGTTGACATGCCTCTATTACGGCCGCGCGAAGGGGGATCCATACTCTTCTTGACGGAACCATCCAATGGTCGCCCGCCCGATCTGCGTTCCGCCTAATTTTCCATATTTTCGGGCTTCCGTCCTAATTCGCCTGTAAGGCTGACCTTCATATCTCAGTGTGGAAAATACATCAAAGTCCCACTGGATCATTCTTTTAGTGTCCCCATCACCCGTGGTGACGACCCGGTTACGGCCCAGCTAGAGAGTCCTATACGCCCCTTGAAGAACCTAAGGCCAATTCGCGATCTATGCGTTCACACTATTGTTGATATTTTCCCGCTTTCGTCCTAAATCGAATGTAAGGCTGAGATCATATGTCGAGTTATGGACATGGAAAATCATCGAAACTTCCACGGATATTCTTTTAATGTCCCCGAATCAAACCCGTGGTGCAGATCTCTGGTTACGTGCCCACTAGAGGTCCTATAACCCATCGAAGAGACCCCTCCCCGACTGCGCATTGATATATATATAGAGCAAAATTCCGATAATTTTTGTTTTCCGGTCAGAATCGAATGTAAGGGCTGACTTCATATCTCGAGTTCTGGACATGAAAGTGGATTCTAGATTCCACTTGATATTTCCAACTGGAATTATCCAGTGGAAATTCCATGGACAACATACTTCACTGACTTCATGTCTGAGTATGGACATAGAAGTTATCAAACTTCCAATGGATTTTCTTTTCTGATCCCACAATCAACACATGGTGATAGATATCTGGTTTACGGGCCCAGATAGAGTGCCCATTACGCCCTCAGAAGAAACCCCTTACCCGACGTCTGCGCGCATACAATAATTTATGATATTTGTTTTTCCGCCAGAATCGATGTAAGGATGACTTCATATCTCGAGTTAACGGAAATAGAATGTTTCTAGATTCCACTGGATTTTCTTAACTGTCCCCGATCAACACGTTGTGGCAGCCTCTGGGTACGGCCCAGCTAGGGGTTTCTATACGCCTGAATGAACCTATGCCAATGTCGCGCCGCGAGATGCGTTCCCGCTAATTTCCATATTTTTCGGTGCTTTCGGCCTAAATCGAATGTAAGGCGACATCATATCTCGAGTTATGGACATGGAAAATACATCAACTACAACTGGAATTCTTTATATGTCCCTCCTAATCACCTTGTGGGGACGTTCCATGGTTACGGCCCAGCTAGGGGTTCCTATACGCCCTTGAAGGAAGGAACCTATGCCAATGTCGCGCTTGATATGCGTTCACACTCGTTTTTGATATTTCCGGGTTTCGTCCAAATCGAATGTAAGTCTGAGATTCATATCGCGAGTTAGCGGACATGGAAAATACATCAAACTTCCACAGGAATATCTTCTTTATAATGTCCCGATCACACGTTAGTGACCAGGCCTTGGCGTAAGCCCAGATAGGGGGGTATATTAAGCCCTTGAAATGAAAACTATGCTAATGTCGCCGGCCGATATGCGTCTACGCTAATTTCCATTATTTTCGGGCGTTCGTCCTAAATCAAGTAAGGCCATGACTCATACCGCGGTTGGGGACATGGAAAATCATCAAAAAAAAAAAAAGTCCACTGGATATTCACTTTATAATGTCCCCAATCACACATATTGACAGACCTCTGGTTACGGACCACCTAGGGGTCCTATACGCCCTCGAAGGAAACCTAAAGCTAGTCGCAGATGATATGTGTTCACCAAGCAATTTTTGATATTTCCGGCTTTCGTCCTAAATCGATGTAAGGCTGAGATTCATACTCGAGGTATGGACATGGAAATTTTTTTTGGGGGGAGGCAAAGCCCCTACCCCCCCCCCCCACCCCTCCCCCACTTAGATCCGCGGCCTCGCCAGATTCTAAGGGAGCCGGAGATGGAGTATAAAAAATTAAAAAATATTGTATCCCAAGGCCAGAAACCGGGGACTAATTCGGGTAAAACACACATTCAAACTATGATTAACGAATTTTGTTGATTGTTTGCACGATCAAGTGATTAAGTACGCCCATATGAGGTAAACATGTAAATAAACCGGGCCAGTGAAAAGAAACAGGTGAGAATGAAAACATGGCAAGTGACATACAGTAATCGCGGTTCCGTATTGGGAAATAATAGGTTCCTTATAGACATACTTATCGTCGATGCGATAACTAGAATATCAATCCAGTTAAGGCTGATCTAGCTTTTTTTTTTTTTTTTTTTTTTTTCGAATTCGATCGGCTTGTCTGCGGTATACGATACGGAAGCTATCTGAACATAGGTGACGGACAGTCTTCAGGGGCGCCGTACACGGAGTTATCTGGAATTTCGGTTAGAGGGGCGGCAAAATAGGAGGGGTTCAGGAACGTTTGCACTATCTAAAGCTGAACGCACAAACCGGTTGGCGGGTGCAGCGTACCACATGGAGCCGCCCCCCCACTACCCAATATCGAGACGAATCGCGCCAAAGAAAATGTCACAAAACCCTCCAAATGGCCGAAACGCAGTCATGGGTGTCTAAGTTACATTTTTGTACCCAGGATGTGCTGGGAAGGTGTCTAAGAAAATTTTGCTCTCTGGAGTTTGGACGTGGCTTAGAAACAAAAAAACAAGAGAATATTTAAACAATATCCATGC